>JAJEJO010002025.1:11260-53472 GCA_020662805.1 Glaucomys volans
ATTTTATAAGAAGGGAGAAAAAAAAAAAGTCCAAATCTGTCATGAACATCAGTGAAAAAAATTCTCAACAATTCACAAATTGTATCAAGTGTTGTGTAAAAAGTATACCAAGGTTTACATTTGGGAGGATACATCTGAATAATCAAAAACTGATTTAAAAGTATTCTAGCTCTATAATTCACCAAATCAGCAGAACAAAGAGCATCCCTGTGTCAATCGGCAAAGATCCCCATAGATTAATTTTTAGTCCTTGCAATTCAATAACTGTGTGAAGCCAAAGCTCTGAGCAAAAAAAACAAATTGAGTCAGGGGTGATCTTTCTCTGGCAAGTAGCAGGTATAACAATGCTCTGTTTAATCATTGCACATCGTAGAAAAATAATTCAGGAAAATAATTTCCTCCTGAAATCAGAAACTAGATAAAAATATTCTCCAGTATCTTCCATTCAACTTCATCTATTCCTAAGCAAAGTTTGGAACTGAAGCAAAATAGCCCCTTGCAGAAATGGCCCTTTACATGATTATATTCAGAGAAAAATCCAGACTTTCTAAACACTTTCTAAGTCAGTAATATGCATGCATTTAGAACTCTGCCAATTTGGAGGCCACTAGTCAGGTAGTAAGTGAAAAATCAACTGTTCATCTACAAATAGAAACAAGTGAAAGATTTCCATTTGAAATTCCGACCATGAAACAACTAAAAACATCAAATGCTAAAGAATGAATCTGAACTAAAAAAATGGGAAAGTTGTCTGCATTGGAAATCATAGCCTATCACAGGTTGAAATTAAAGGGCACAAGCTGCAGGTTTTATTTAGAAAGATACAATATTATCCAGATGCCGTGAGAAACTTGATCATAGATGTGAACCTAATCAAAATCCTAGCACCATTTCCCTGTGGATATTGACAACCCAAGCCTATGGTTCTTGCAGATGTGTGAAGAATCTGCCACGGACATTGAACTGCAATCCACTGGGGAAATACGTGGAGTTTGTAATAAATGGTACAGGGCATTTGGATTTGTTTGTGAATACAAGACATCTTAAAACCTATCTCATAGCATATATAAAAATAAAATCTAAATGTGTTATAGACCCAAATGTAAAACTGAACGTGAAATAGCTTCTTTTATTTCTTATTTCTTCCAAAAGAAATATCAATGCAAGCCACGAAGGCAAGACTCATAGGAAGGTTAAAAATTTATAGTAGCATCGTAAAAAAAGAAATGAGCTCCTTTAAAAATGCATTTCATTTAACCCAACATAGTCAAAAGATTTTTTTGTGTATGTCATATTTTTGTTGAGACATATCTGGATATCTTTATGGGGTACAATATGAGAATTTGATATATGTATAAAGTATAATGATCAAATTGTGGCAATAAGTACTTCCATCTTCTCAAACTTTAATTATGTTTTGGGGACTTTTGCACTCTTCCAGTTATTTTAAAAATGATCACAGATTGTTCTATCTAAAAAGTTACAATATTATGCAATAGAAAATTAAGATGAATTCCTCCTCTCTAAAG
This sequence comes from Glaucomys volans, assembly GCA_020662805.1. Lineage (NCBI taxonomy): Eukaryota > Metazoa > Chordata > Mammalia > Rodentia > Sciuridae > Glaucomys > Glaucomys volans. The sequence continues at coordinate 12,790 of JAJEJO010002025.1, forward strand.
GTGTTCTGCTGCCCCTTATCTAACCTCTTTCTGCCTGCCTTTCCCAGTCTCTAGTGACCACTTTTTCATTCTGTTCTTCTATGGACAGACTTTTATTTTCCTCAAGTGAGTGAGAACATGTGGTATTTATCATTTTGCTTCTGACTTATTTCACTTAATATGAGGATCTCCAGACCCATCCTTATTGCTGCAAATGACAGAATTCTGTTCCTTTTTATGGCTACATAATATTCCAGTGTGCATAAATACCATATTTCCCTTATCCATTCATCTGTTGAGGGAAACTCTGGGTGACACCGTATCTTGGCCGATTTGAACAGTGCTGAAATAAACATGGGCATGCAGTATAAGTCCTTTGATAAAAGAATTTCATTTCCTTTGGGTATAACCCAGTAGTGGGATTGCTAGATCATATTGATAGTACTATTCTTGGTTTGTAAAGGAAAATTGCAAACTGTTTTCCTCTACGGTTGTTCTAACTTACGTTGCCAGCAGTAATGTATAGGAGCTCCCCTTTCTCTGCATTCTCATTAACTTTGCTACCTCTGTCTTTTTGGTAACAGCAATTCTAACTAGAGTGAGGAGGTATCACACAGTGTTTCTCTGAGGAGTGGTGACCTTGAGCATATTTTCATATATTTTATGTCCATTTATACATCTCCATTTGAGACAGATCTATTCAGACCTTTAAAGCCCATTTTTAAATGATATTTGCTTTTGGTATTAAGTTTCTTGAGTTCCTTATGTATTGTGGACCTCAATTCCTTATTGGATGGATATTTTGTGGATTGTGTAGATTGTCTCTTAACTCTGTGAGCATTTTCTTTCCTGTGGAGAAGGTTCTTAGTGTGATGTAATCTCATTTGTCCTGTTATGCTTTTGTTTCCTGTGCTTTGGGGGCCTTAACATTGAATTCTTCCAATCCATGAACATGGGATGTTTTTTGAGTTTATATTTTTTAGGTGTGTTCCCTTCGATTTCTTTCATCAACATTTTATAATTTTCACCTCTTGAGTTACACTTAAACTTATTTCATTATTTTTAGCTGTTATTAGTGGTATTACACTCTTGGATTCTTTTTCAGCAAGTTCATTATTGGTGCATACAAAGGCTGTTGTATTTCATGTTGCTCTGTATCCTGCAATCTTATCGAATTTGTTTATCTGTTCTAACAAGTTTCTATGGAGTATTCAGGTTTTGCCATAAAATCACATCGTCCACATATGTGGATAATTTGAATTTCTTCTTTCCAATGTTGATGCCGTTAATTTCTTTCTCTTGCTAAGACTTCTAGTGGTGAATAATCTCAGAGAAAATTCTTTTATCTTTTCCCTACTTGGGAGGTTAGTGGCTGTGTGTTTTGCATAGATAGCTGTTAGAGTTTTGAGGTATGTTCCTCCTATGCCTAATTAAAAGTTTTTATCAAAAAGGGATATTAAATCTTATTGGACACATTTGTGTAGCTACTAAGACATCATGTGGGTTTCATTCTTCATTCTCTTGATCTGACTTGTTATGTTTATTATTTTGCAAATGTTAATCCATTCTTGCATCTGTGGGATGAATCCCACTTCATCATGGCCAATGATCTTTTTGATGGGTTGCTGGATTCCATTTGCTAATATTTTGCTGCTGATTTTTGCATGTATATTCAGGGATATAGGTCTGTCATTATCTTTGTTTGCTATTGCCTTTGTCTGGTATAGATATCAGAGTGATACTAGCCTCATAAAAAGGGCTTAACAGAATACTTTCCTTTTCCATGTCCTTGGAATATTTCAGGAATAATTGGACTTAATTCTTTCAAAATGTTATTTAAAATTCAGATGTAAAGGCATGTGTTCCCAGACTCTTAAACATTTTTTTTGATGAGAGATTTTGATTATTGTTTCACTCTACTCACATATTATTTGTTCATTCAGATTTTCTATTTCTTGTTGATATAAAGCATTAATCTCTAGGATAAAGAACTCAAAAAACTTAACACCTCAAAACCAATAAATGGATCTAGGAACTAAGCAGCCACTTCACAGAAAAAGATATGCAATTGATCAACAAATATATGAAAAAATGCTCAACATCTCTAGTAATTAGAGAAATGCAAATCAAAACTACCCTAAGATTTCATCTCACCCCAATTACAATGGCAATTATCAAGAACACAAGCAACAGTAGGTGTTGGTAATGTGGGGAAAACATTGGTTCCATAATCTAGCTATTGTGAATTGAGTTGCTATAAACATTGATGTGGCTGCGTCACTCTAGTGTGTTGATTTTAAGTCCTTTAGGTATAAACCAAGGAGTGAGATAACTGGGTCAAATGGTGGGTCCATTCCACATTTTCTGAGGAATCTCCATACTGCTTTCCAGAGTGCACCAATTTGCAGCTCCACCAGCAATGTATGAGTGTGTCTTTCCCCCCACGTCCTCTCTAACACCTTGTTCTGAATTCTTTTCCTGTCATTTCTTAGATTCATTCAAATCAGGATGTCCCTTTCTCTCCCTTTGCTCTTCCTTCCTTGGTGCTCAGGATTGAACCCACACCTTTGCACCTGCTGCAGACCTTCCCACCTCTGAGCTACACCCCCAGTCAGGATCTATTTCTGGAAAATACTGTGTTCCTTTGAAGGTGTCATGTTTCCTTGTTTTCCTGTGTCTTGTATCCCTGCCTTGATTTCTGCATATTTGTTGTCTAGACTGCAATGATTGGAGGAGGCAGTTGTGTGACTTTGCAGTTGACATGGATTCCCAGAGGTACGGGTCCGGGTCCAGAGCTGACTCTCCTGAGGTCTGTGGACTAAGCTGGGAGGATCTAGAACCTTATTTTGGAACATGGTGGGGTTTTGGTAGCAGCAGCTACTGAAGTTTCCCAGTGGATACTAGCAGGCAGGGCAATATGAATTCCTTCTTTGGAAGGAAGCCTTGACTCAGACCCCAGCCAGCTCTCCAAACTGCATTTTAAGCTTTAGAAGACCCTAGAATTCTGTGGTTAGTACTGCCAGCCTATTTTTATTCAGGGGTTTTGCCTGTACTTCCTGATTACCTTTCCTAGCAATATGGACTTCCCCTCAGCCAGGGAGCTGACGTTGAAGTTGCAGTCTGCTTTCTTCTTTTCTTCAGGTTGCCTTTCTGACTCTCTGAGCCACTTTGGGTTTCTTTTATGTCCTCCATGATTTCTAGAGCTCTCCTGTACCCACTCTGTTTGAAGCAGAGTCCTTCCTTTGTTGCTCGGTTCTTCTTTGTGACAGATCTAAGTCTCCGCTCAGCCATCTGGGGTCCAATATTATTTTTATATTTAAGGAATGTAGAAGTTTTTGGAGATAGTTCAAATCCTTATTTTTTTACTAAATATTCCAACTCTGATGTGCAGTGGACACTTTAGCCCTTACCCAAATCTGCACTGGGTGTATCTCATGTTCTTTATGTGACTCGGGGACAGCACCATTCTGAACAAAGTCAACGAGTCCTGGAGAAAACATTTCTTACACAGGTTCCAAAAACATAATCAGGGCAAGACTGATAAATCAGAGTTCACAAAACTGAGGATGACTCATTAAACACATCACTGAAAAAATAAAAATGCAAATCACAGAGTTGGACATTACTTCCGCTATATGAGTAGAGTATTCAGAAGCTGTGCATGACTCATGTGGGTCCCTGAAAAACAAGAATCAGTGGAAAAATGGGTGAACTTTGGGATCACAGGCAACTCTTTTCATTTTGGCATTAAATGCAATTTTAGATTACACTCCACTCCACAAATATGTATAAATGACTCATTTATGAGCATTTCTTCCTAGGAAATAGTTCCAAATTCATTATAATTTTTATAATTGTGCATAATATTTCATTTTATTTTTTAATTTTATTTGATCTGATCTATTGTACATGATAGTAGAATGCATCTATACATTTTGATAGATCATACATAAATGGAGTGTAAACTCTCATTTCTCTGATTGTACATATTGCAGGATCACATGGTCATGCAGTCATTCATGTGCATGAGGTCATGATGTCTGTTTCACTCTACTATCCTTCCTATCCCATACCCCTTCCCTTCCCCTCCCTTTTATCTACCTAATGTAAAGTAACTATTCTTCACTAGCCACCCCACTTATTGTGAATTAGCTTCCACATATCAGAGAAAACATTCGACCTTTGTTTTTTGGGGTTTGGCTTATTTCACTTAGCATGATATTCTCTAACTCCATCCATTTACCAGCAAAAGCCATAATTCCATTCTTCTTTAGGACCAATATTCCATTGTGCGTGTACACACACACACACACACACACACACACACAAATATGTATACACACACCACATTTTCTTTATCCATTTATCTGTTGAAGGGCATCTAGCTTCGTTCTACATTTTAGCTATGGTGAATTGAGCTGCTATAAACATTGATGTGGCTGCATCACTGAACTATATGATATATTGTTCAATATATCAATCAGTAATATATCAATATATCAAGGAAGCACTTTTCCATACGTTCTTTTACACTTGCATGTTATATATAAACACAAATGTGTATCTATTTACATATTTGTAGTTATTCCATCATGCATTTTAATAAGCATTGTGAAATGACACTATATTATGAAATCATCAGAATATTTTTGTAAGTGATCATTTGCAAACTAATTAGAGTATTTAATGATAGCACCGAATTCATATTCATTTTCTGTCAGAGAAACCTTTTCATGATTTCATCTAGCTTATTCACTTGAAAAGTGAAACCTTTTTTTTAAATCTTTAAATAAAACTGGAATGGTCCAAGACCATAACATGAGTATTATTTTAAAAACAATCACATGAAGTGATAGTTCAAAGGGGAATTTTCTTATTTATATTTAAAAAGTACATTTGCTCAAAACCAAAAATGAAGTTTTCCCATGAATAATGAAAATAAGGAGATGCACGTAACTCTGAGTTTGAAGTCGGCGTCTTGGTAAGATCAAATAAAAACAGATAACTGCACTTCATCCTGTTATAACATTGCTCCTTGCAAGTGCTGCATTCTCAGAGATGGAAGTTTTATAAAGCTCTATAAACTTCTATAAAAACACTTGGAGGGGAAATGAAATGCTATGAACTGCGAAGGGAACGGGTTATGTTAATTGCAAGATGAATTCAGCAACCAGAATCTGAAATGTGTTTTGAAGTCCTGAAGACTGACATATGCTCAAGGCTGCGGTGATGGCCGATTTCAGGATAACCGCATTCATCTGGGGTCTGGGTAGCTATGTCTGGTCTATGGATCAGGATAGCTGCGTTGTGCACTATCCAACAGGTAAGATTTTCATGGTAGGAGGAAGAATCAGAGCACAGCTCTGTACATAATTAGTTGTGTGAACCTGAGAAAACTATAAACTTTAATTTATGTGGATAAACTCAGAAATCATGTGCATGCAGATGAAAAAAATTTCATATATTCCTCCTCTGGAATTCTCATCTGGAATGTGTCTTATTATTACAAATAGTCGTCTTCCCAGTGAATCTCTAAACCCAGGAACACTTGTGTGTTTATCCAGCTTAATACTGGTGAAGCATTTTATATTTTTGAAGTTCTTGGATGTCATCCCTTTCTAGATTATTCTAACAGCCCAGGGATTTAGGAAGGCATGCGATCATTAACAGTTTACACAGCTACAAGCAACGTGATCCAAATTACATGATAGCCAGACCCAATCTATGCTTGAGCCTAACGCTTTAAAGTGAAGTTCTGTTATTTGGGTTAGAATTTAATTTCGTCTTAAATATAAAAACAACAAAGAAAACCTATATTCATATCATATAGCCTCATCTGTATTCAAACTACCTTTTCCAGATCACAAATATCAGCAGGGATAAATACGTAAGAATGGTGGCAGGAGTAATGGAATTATGCCGTGCTGTCTGACACTGCTGGAAACTCCATCAGAATCTACAGCTCCAGGCAAGGAGCACGACAGCCATTTCACACGGGGAGAATAATGATAATTGGGGAAGGAGGTTCTCATTACTTCCCACAGACGTGCATCCCAGGGTTTCACTCAAGTGAACAATGAACCTGCTTGCGTTTTTTTTTTTTTTTTCTTTATGGCACCTGAATCCCCTGACCTACTTGTTACAGTGTTTTGGATCAAGAAGAGCTTCTAAAGCCCCAAAGGGACTGGGAAAATGAGAGGCAGCTTCCTGATCAGATATATCTTTCCTGCTGGGTGTGACCAAGGTCTTGCTCCTTGCTTATTTATGGACATGTTAATGAGGCATTCAGCACCTTGAACCAGACTTGAGCCTGAAGGGGTTTGGAGATCACTCTTATTGGTCCTTTTCGAATTCTGCAAAAATTCTCTTGCCTGAAATTCAGCAGTTTTTTTTTTTTTTCTTGTCATGCCTTCAACCTGTAATGATCCTCTTCTACTCAATTTCCATCTGTTAAAATTCTCTCTCTCTCTTTTTTTTTTTTTCTTATTGGTACTGGGGTTTCAATCCAGGGACACTCTAGCCTTGACCAACATCCCCAGCCCTTTTTTTAAACTTTCTTAAAAATTTTGAGACAGGGTCTCTCTAAGTGTCTGAGGCTGGGTTGAAACTTGTGATCCTCCTGCCTCAGCCTCCTGAGTCCCTGGGATTCAGGCGTGTGCCATGGTGCCTGGCAAAAGTCTTTTTTTTAATTACACAGAAATAATCACCTCTTACAAAAAGCTAACCAGATTTCCCAGGCTAATTGGTAGTCCTTAGTGACCGATGACAGAACACTGTTTTTACTCTCTTCTGACCACTTGTCTTCTGCTTGTTTTAAAATATACTCCCTGTTCCTCTCCTGACTATACACTCTTTGAACACTGGGATTTTTGTCTTATCCACATTTCCACAAGAGAGGATTTTTTTTTCTTTAGTACAAAGTAGGCATTTGGCATCTATCTCCTCCTGAGTACCTATTTTCTGATCACCCACATTGGGTCTATTAACATGAAGAAAAGGATTGAAGATTAAAATGCATTCTCTATGGGGGGAATTATTTTTCTCTCCCATGTTTTTATGGATCATACTTTTTAAAAATACAGCTCTTGCATTGATATCTTCCTCTTCAAATAAAATCAAAACCAAAATAACAGTGGTTTTTCAAATCATTCCCTATTATTTTTTTTTAGCTGATTTAATAGACCTGGTGGAATTTAATAATATATGAGTTGGCTCTTCTTTTTACAGTGAAAATCTATAGCTCACTAAGCAATTCCAAGTGTGGGAAGGGCGTATCATGAGTGCCCCACACCAGGCAGAAAAGAACTGGAGGTAGCTAGACTAAATCATCATCCACATTTGGACCTGAGGTGCTTAGGAATAGCCTTCCCAGCTGTAATGAAGAGCATGGTTGGAAAACACAATCCAGCTACTAAATAGGATGGAATTTCAGCCATTGTAGGTGGGGATGTTTGAGTCAGCTTCTCCATCACTGTGACCAAAAGACTAGATAAGAACACTGTAGAGGAAGAAAAGTTTATTTGGGGGCTCACAGTTTCAGAGGTCTCAGTCCATAGATGGCCAACTCCATTGCTCTGGGACCAAGGAAAGGCTGAACATCATGGTGGAAGGGAGTGGAGGAAGAAAGTAGCTCAGAACTTGGCAACCAGGGAGCAGCGAGAACTCTGCTCACCAGGACAGAATATAAACCCCAAAGGCATGCCCACAGTTACCCACTACCACCAGCCCAACCCTACCTGTCAATAGTTAGTGGCCAGTAAATCCATCAGTGGATTAATCCACTGATGAGGTCAAGGCTCTCATAATCCATCATCACACCTCTAATCTTCTCTGCATTACCTCACACATGAGCTTTTGGGGGAAACGCCTCATATCTATCATCTCACGCATGAAGTTTTGGGGGAAACCTCATATCTAAACCATAGCAGGTGTCTTCCATGCTTTAATTCACAGTGTGGTTATCTATCATTAATAAACTTCCATTTTTTCACTCAAGGAATGTTGCATGAATTCTAAGAGGTTATAAACCTTGACTTTTTGGTGCATATTTCAATAGCATTATTTACTACACACATCACCACTTGGGGGACACGTAAATGTTACTTTATGGTCACCAGCAAAAAGAATGGTTCATGTAGCATACTGTAAAGAGGAGATGAGAACACTGTAGCCATATACATTTGCTTGCACATTAATTTCATACAATAGAAAGTTCTGGCTCATGATTACCTGGCTATAACCTTGGTTAGCCAATGCACTCCACATGACCCTGAGTCTGTAGGCAGCAATGGGCTGTACTCATCTACCACTAACATTGGTATCAAGGAATGAGCTGTTAACCTCTGAATCTTCTACATATGCTTCTGACTTTGCAATTATTTCAACTCAATGGATCTTGATGACCAAGAATTTGAAAACATCACCTGGGAGAATCTGACACCCACCTAAATTAACTCCTCCACTGTGTTCAAAAGAGCAAAAGTCCTAACACTTTGGGCTCAGGGTGACAAGATCACCCAAGATCAGAACTATTCCATATATAGGCATGCCACCATCCAAAAGGATCAGGGAGAAGGCTACTCACACTGGTGAATCTGGCTAATAATTATTATAACAATAAGAGCTATTTGCGGAGTGCTTAGTATGGTAGGGGGTTGTCAGAATGCAGTATCTCATCTTGCTAGTACTAAGAACCTGGTGTCAGAACTGGTTCATGCTGGCTTCTGAGAGCTGATTCTGCCCACTCTTCCCAAATCCTCAATCATGGATATTGCAGAGTGGCTTGAAAATGGCAATAGGAGAGTCCTACACCATGAAAACTAACAAAAGCTACAAACCACAGCTTTGCAAATTGTTGACTTAACAGCACACAATTGACTGGATGTAGGTAGGTCTTATTATTTCCATTTTATCAATGAGGTCATTAAAGCTCAAGGAGGGAACCACCCTCATACAGTCAGTATGTAAATTTTAGGTCCAAGTTTGAGTCTTGCTCCAACTCATCCCAGTGTGGGTAAGTCCAACCCGCTCACACATTCACTCAGACACCAGGAATACACAAGAGTCCTCCAGGGAATTCACCCCAAGTTTTACCTTCCCTGATGATTGGTTGTATTGAATTTTTAGTAGAGGTTTTGCATAACTAGTTTGTTTTTAATTAAGTGTGATTTTTATGGGGATGGTAAATGGTAGGACGATGCATGGGTACCTTTTGCTGTGAGCCCTATTGCCACATCCAGATGGATAATTTAACCTTCCCATCCGACTGAAAAAGTTAACAGGAACCCAGATGAGTAGGAAAGAATTTTAAAATGTATCAAGACAATAACTCAACAATGGTACCAACCTAGATGCCCTTCAACAGATGAATGGATAAAGAAAATGTGGTATCTATATGGAATATTACTCAACTTTAAAGAAGAATGAAATTCTGGCATTTGCTGGTAAATGGATGGAGTTAGAAAAATATCATGCTAAATGAAATAAGCCAAACTAAAAAAAAAACCAAAGGCAGAATGTTTTCTCTGATGCAGATTCACAATGAGGGATGGGGGAGCTAGGGAAGAATAGAGCTACTTTAGATTAGGTAGAGGGGAGTGAAGGAAGGGGAAGGGGTATGAGGTAGGGAAAGAGAGTAGAGTGAAACAGACATCATGACCTCGTGCACATGTATGACTGCATGACCCATGTGATTCTGCAATATGCATAATCAGAAAAATGAGAGATCATACTCCATTTATGTATGATCTATCAAAATGTATAAATGCATTCTACTGTCATATACAACAGATTTGAACAAATAAAATTTAAAAATTAATAAAAAAAAACCCACCATAACTTTTTTTTCTAAAGCATGGTAAGATTACATCAGGAAGTCTTGGAGGTTTCTCTTCAGGCGATCAACTGTATAAAAATGATGTTCTGTTCAAGCAGAGCTCAATCCTGTGACTCCCTTCATCGTGATCCAGAACTATTCCTCCATTCAAACCATTTTGCTTGTTTGACTGCCTGTCTCTTCTCTGTAATCTGTTGTTATGGAAATGACTAAGATGTCAAAACATCCTTCAGGGTGATCCCAGAGGGGAAAAGAAGGTTTCAGGAAGAAAACTCTGAAAGAGATTTAGAGGAAAACTAAAAACCTATTTGGACCTCACACTTAAAAATCAAAACACATTTTGTGCTTGGCTGTGTTTGGATTTTTCAAACCACTTCTCCCTTTTGGATGCTGAATTCTCTACTTTGGGAAAGAGCCAGGAAGCCCATTTTTTGATTGCTTTCTCTATCCTCGTGAACTGGAATGAGTCAATGACACTATTTCTTTTTGCAAACCAGGAATAGTTCAACTCTTTTGACTGAAATGACCAGCCTAATAAAGAGCAGACGAATCAATCCAGTTTCAAACTGCCTGAAAATTCCTGGAGTCTGTTAAGAATCCTTGCATTCTTTTGTGACTACGGGCATGCATTTACTCTAACAGGTATTATAACTCTTGACCAAGTGCACATCTATTGACCTGAAATGTTTATTTCAAACCTGAAATGATTTGCTACGATTTTAATCTATGCTTTCCAATGAACAACATGAGCTTCCAACACCACGATAAATAACGTCCCCCTGGAAATAAATGCATTTATTCTCCTTCATCTCAAGGTTGAGGCAGGTGATCGCAGAGTATTTTCAACCTGCCAGCGTCTGCATTTTGGAAACATTTATCACGTTAGCCCTTTGCAAATAACAGATCTAAATCTCTGACCAAAAATTAAAATCTTCCCGAAGAAATTTTTTAAAGTATAAAAGAGAAATGGGCCATAATTCTAAATATTTGAGAAATCTGGGTGGTTTGGTACATGTTTACGTAGTAAAAAAAAGAGGAAAAAACTGGATGTTCTTGTTTTCTTAACCTGAAGTTTAATTTCCAGGATGCTGGAGATAGAAGAATTATAGGGACTCAATGCGAGGGAATAAAATTTACTGCACACTCTTCAGAAGGGCCACTGCTGACATGTCCAAGTCTTTGAGAACAGACTCATGTCAACCATACCAGGTGCATAGTTGTCAGCAACTTGTGGACACGCTCTGCAAAAGATGAAATGGAGACGTCTAGAGCCGTGTTGTCCAGTAGGGGGCGCCATATCAAGGTGCTTCAGCAATACTAACCTGGCCCTGCGCAGCGCACCGCCCTGGGCACTTTTGCAACAAATACTTTGGAATAAGGCTTGTTGGATGCTAAATTTTCCCAGCGTATACTTATTTATCTATAAGACAAGAAAGCAGCCAAAGATGACTCAAACATGTTTGTTGAGAAGAGATCGAGGCGGTGTATGCTGCAGAAGTTTCTAAAAGTTAAATACCCTCTCCAATGCCATGTGTTGGTTGCTTTACAGTATTTTTACATTTTTGTTATTTAAGACAGCCGTGCATAAGAGACATAGGCAATTACTTAAGGCAGATGTTAGAAAAAATTAACATTAAAAATGCAGAGTGCAAACCAGCCAACTTCTTTTTTCTTTTTTTTTTTTTTCAACTCTGAATTTTCATCATGCAAATTTGGTGTTTTTTTTTTTTTTTCTAAATAAAATTATTTCTGCATTGGTATGAACTTGTAAGGCAATATTACCTTGGGCAGTTCAAAATTATTTCTAGCACATCAAAGTATTCTATTGTTTAACGGTACCACATTACTGCTCCCTTTGTTGAAAGACCATTCTGTGATTCTCTACACTGGAATTCTCTAGGTAATTCTTAAATTGCATCTCTTCAATCTTACGCTACAGCTGTTTCTACAAATGTTGGGTCCCCATGTAATTCCCTGTTATCTTTCTTAGCTTCAGTCAACTCTAAATAGGTCCCTAAATCTTTCTGCTCCAATCCCCAAATAAAGGAATTGATCACAGGCTTAAATGCTGATGGCCTCATTGATAGTTTGCAACTTGAGTTACACAATTAGCAGTCTATATTATACCATGGGAAGGTGCTCAGAAAACAGGAGAGACTGCTTGGTCCCTGTAGTTATTGATGCTATTTGTGATTTTTCTAGCAGTTTCTGAAAACCACTTTCAAATTATGCCACCATATTGAATGTTCCTGTTGAGAAAATGGATTTTCATTAAAATACCAACCATCCTGCAGAACATGCCCTGAGGGAAGGTGGAGGAAAAGGAATAAGAAGAACTCGTGTTAACATCTGCTATGTGCCCAACACCGTGTTAGGGGATTGACATATATTATAATCCTTGGAGCAGGTTTGGGATCTTCCCTCCAGACAAACCAAGAAAATGATACTCCAGGAATTGAAAGTAACAAGAGCACATTAATAAGCCCCAGCATGTCTGTTTTTAAACTCAGCTTTACATTTTGAACAGTTTCCCATCTGCAGTGAAGGTGTCAAGGTCATGTAGAGAATTCCCAGATTCCCACACCCAGGTTTCCCCTTAAGCATGGATAGCACATTAATGTTGGTACTCCCAAAACATTATCTCACATATTTGTTCCCTATTAACCTTTCTTCTCTCTTACATGAGGATGGTACCTTTGTCAGGACTCGGGAACCAATATTGATTATGGAAAGTCCATATTGTATTCTGATCTTCCTCTTTGGCCTGATGTCCCTTTTCTACCCAGGAACGAAGTTACGAGCAGCCGTCACATTATCAGGCCCTTCTCGGCCGTGACAGGTTGTCTGGCCTTTAGTTTTTTGGTGACCGGGGCAGTTGTGAAGAGATCTGGTCAGAACCCACTTCAGGTTGGCTTTGTGTGAGTTTTTCCTTAGGGTTGGACTGGGGTTACTGGTTTTTGGAGAAACACTACCCAGGTGAGGTGCCATCTTGACACAGTCCTAGGGTCTGCACCACTGATCTGACTTATCACTAGTGATGGCCAAGGTCACCACCCACGTGAAGATGCCCACCTGGCTGAGGCAGAATTGATAGGTTTCTCCGACGTCAATCCACCCATCCTCTCTCTTTCCACGCTCTACTCTTTGGAAGGAAGTCACTTTACTAGACTGTCCATAAGAGGGCGGGAAATCACACACCATCCTCTTGAAAGGTAAGGTGCAGAAAGTACCTGGACGTTTCCATTGGAGATCTGGCAATTCCTTGCCATTTATATCTTTGTGCAACCATTTCTGTTTGTAAGCGTTTATCAATTATAATTTTATCCTTTGGGCTATAAAACAACACTACATTATTTATTCCAATGCTCAAATTATGCCATTTTTGACCACTGGTATTTCTTCTAGCTGGTTCCAGTGAATCTTTTCACTGTGCTTGTGCGTGCATGTGTGTGTGTGCGTGTGTGTGTGTGTGTGTGTGTGTGTGTGTTTTACACTTCCTTACTTTCTAGCCCTGCACAACATTCCAGCCTTGGATAGAATATCCCAGTCCTAGGATCAGGACTTCTGAAGACACCTCGATCTCTTATTGGTATTGGAACCGATGGCCACCAGGGAGGCCCAGGGCTGCTGGGGTGGGTTCCTTCCAGGCCCTGTGGACTGACAGGGGAAGGGAATACGTCACTGTATACACAGCATGCTCTCTCTCCTCCGTCTGTAGGTGTGTGTATGTGTGTGTGTGTGTGTGTGTGTGTGTGTGTGTGTGTGATCCATCTATACCTACATTAACATGAATTCATCCTGAGGTCTTGGACTCTGCTCTAGACCACATGGACGGAACCTTCCTCTTGCACCCATCTGTCACCACTCTCTCCAACAGCAAGACGCCTACATCTGAGTGTACTTAATGATTCATCATCTGCCTGCTGAATTGTTCCATTCTGTGTGCATCTACAGCATTTCAGAACGTCAACCTGTACCCTCAGGGAAATGCTCTTATCACCTGGAATCCACGACTCATGCACACTTCTTCCTCCTTTTGCTCCTATAAGTTCCATTTATGTTGAGTTACCTAGGTCAGCAGCACTTTCTTCTCTCCCTCCTTAGTGAAGACACCACATACAAATTTAAGATTTTTTTTAGATGTCGATGGACCTTTATTTTATTCAATTATTTCTATGTGGTGCTGAGAATCGAACCCAGTGCCTCACACATGCTAGGCAAGTGCTCCACCACTGAGCCGCAACCCAAGCCCCACCACATACATTTTTAATATGATTGGATTTTTTTGAGGGACTCATATTCTGCATTCCATCGGGGAGTCCCCCTGGTCACCTAAACAGATGTTTTACTTTACACTTCATCCTCCATACTATGAAGTTTTACCAAGTTTGACAAATGAACTATATCCTGCATCCACCATTACAGCATCTTATGAATATTATATCTACCTGAGGTTGTCCCCTGCTTATAACCTATGCCCAGCGCCCTGGAAATCACTGATCTGTTTGCTTTTTCTCTGTCTTTTCCAGCAGAGGAACTGGACCATATGGCGTATAGACCTCCAGACTCACTTAGTCACTTGGCAACATGCAAGATTCCATCTTCCGCCAGGTTTTACAGTTCATCCCTCTGCCTATCACCAGTTTTCGTACTCCTTATCCTACTGAAGGGCATCTTGGTTTCGTCTAGCTTATGGTGATTAGAAATAAAGCTGCTATAAATATTGCGCTCAAGAGTTTTTTGTATAACTAAGTTTTCACATCATCTGGGTGGATGCTCAAGAGTGAGATTACTGGATTGTACCATGAGGCAAATTTAGCTTTGTAAGAAAATGTCAACCTGTCTTCAAAATTGGCTATACCATTTACATCCTGCTAGCAATGACTGAGAATCTCTGTCGCTCTGAATCGTGGCCAACCATTGGTAATGTCAGTTTTTTGGATTTTGGCCATTCTCACAGGTATGGAGTGTGATTTCATTGTTCCTTTAATTTGCCTAATTAAAAGAATATTTCTGTTTAATTCTCAACACCACTCCCCCACATTGTTTTGAACTATCAAGTTATAATATTTCTTTTTATATTGGGGGCATAAGCATTTCTTTTATCAGGTAGTTGACTTTTAAATATTCCTCACAGGTTCTGACTTGCCTTTTATTTTCTTAACATTGTTCTCCAGGGATACAAAATTTTAATTCTAGTGAAATGTCATCAGGAGCATCCATGGGTGTGTTCCAGGGGGCTCAGAGTATTCCAGAGGCCCCCGACCTGAGCCTGGTACTGCTGCTGCATCAGGGCCTGTGGGCTGGGGACAAGGGGGCAGCTGGAACTGAGGCCTCCTCTCACTAGCCTGGGCCTAGGACCTACCACCATATGGGAAACTGTCTTTTCCTCCCTCTACAATGGCAATCCAGCGAAGGTCTACCCATGCCAATGGCATGCCTGGTTCAGATCTGTGCTACCTAGATGTCACCAGGTTTGAAAACACACAGACCTTAACTAGCTGAACTAGAGGGAGCAACCTGAAAAGGGCCAGGAGTTTTCAAGAGAGCTCCCGCTAATGCTAGCCCTGGGGATGGGTGCACATGAGGCGGGATGAGACACTGGCTTTACACCCTTGGAGGCAGAAGGTGCTGCCCAGGTCCTGGCCACCCCTGAGGCAGAGAAGACTGTCCACCCGCAGAGGGAGATTCCTCCCTGCTTGTGACCTCTGACCCTGTAATGAGCTCCCCTGGTTTTTTCCCTCTCTCCCCTCCTTCAGAGCTGCCTGTTGAGACGTCCCTTATCTGTTTTCCCTGAAGGGACCTGACCTCTCTCATTCAAAATCAAAAGCACTTCCTAGAAGAGAGGAAAGGCATGTGGGAAAACCTCAGGGTGGTGGCTAAGAACATTCAGAAGTGAAGACAAGCCCTAATTCTCAGGATCAAGCAGGACACATTCAAAACAAGAAAAAGAAAAGCTGATTTTTGGGCTCACTTCAGTGAAGGTGCAGAAAAACAGAATCCAAGAATGAAATCTGAACATAGAGAGGAGCCAGCGACACCATCATGGGCAACACTGGAGCCCAGCAGAGGACTGTGGGAACCAGCTGAGACCCTCTCACTCTGAACCATTGAAGAGGGAAATGAGAACTTTCAGACCAGCAGAAGGAATCTGCTACCTGGAGATTGTCATGGCATGAACTCTCAAAGAATGCTTTGTTCTTTGAAGGAACTTTGCCAAAATGAAAGTTGGCAGGAAAGGCCATCAGTGGATAACCCTCCAAGCATGCAAGCAACGTGAGCCAGAGCTGCTAACACACACTCACACCCCTGAGGGCATTCCCGCGCTGTGCTCTGTGGACAGGGTTGCACAGGCCCTCCTGCGGGATGCATGGGGCAGCCTGGCTCCCTCCATGCTCAACAGAAGATTGGAAATGACACAGTTGAGTCACCCAAGTCACATGGAGAAAGCTAAAGGCAGACCATCGACTGGGAAAAGCAAGATGCTACATGATACAGAAGACACACTCCACACTAAAAGCATTCAAAGCCATGGAGTGTCCCTCCAAGGAGTAATGGTTAATGTGAATCGTCAACTTGATTGGATTGAGAGATGCAAATGATTGAGAGGCCTCTGGGTGTGTCCATGAGGGCATGTCTAGGAATGATTGGCATACAGGATGGGAAATGGAATGGAGGCCCTCCCTAAGTGTGGGCAGCACTGCCCAATAGACTGGAGTAAAAGCTGGAAGAACAAGGAAGCAGATGCAAGCTTGGCTCTTGAACGGGTTCTTGATCGTTGCTTCCATAGTCTGAGGATATCAGATGCTCAATTCTTCACTCTTCCAAAGTGGACTCTGCTAATAATTCTCCAGGGAGTTTCCAGAAGCCTTGGTCTTGGACTAGGGTAGCACTGCTGATCCCTCTTGTTCTGGGGCTTCTGCCTCTTGGACTGCACAGCTGCTGGTTCCTCCAGCTCTCCAGCTGCAGACGGCCACTGTGGACTCTCCAGCCTCTGGTCATGGAAGCCAATCTAATAAATCCCCTTTTATAATCATACTTCCTGTGTATTCTGTCCCCCAATACACAAGGAGACATAATGGGTGGAAAGAATACTCACATCTGCAAGGTAGTGAGTATAGGAAGAGCTATAGAAAAAAGGGTCCTAGATACCATTTCTTTATAAAAGCAAAATCTTAAGATGACTTAAAGGAGGGTAGAGGATGCCAGAGGGTGGACCACCTTTTCTGCACGTTTTGTTAATGGAAGTGCCTACATTCAGGCTCTGGTGTCAGATGGACAGGGCTTGTGGACTGGTTCTGCACTTTCTAGCTCTGAACACTCTGCCTCGGTTTCCTCATCTGGAAAACACAGGGTATCACTGTGACTCGTGCCTGGGAGGCTTGGTTAGATCTCCTTTGCCAGGGGCTGCCCACAGCAGGATCTAAGACACCTGGGCATGTGACACTCAGGTAGCTACTGGGATCCCCAGGCCATGTGGCTACAGAAACTTCTATGTGTGCAAAGGTATGGACAGGCTTGCTGTTTACACCAGCACGTGGGAGCCAAGGAATAAGATGACCGTCAAATAAAGGCCTCACTCTCTACGTATGATGCGAAAAAAAGTCCAGGAACATCAAGTGAAAAAAAAAATGTTGCACAAATAAATAAATAAATAAATATCATGCCTGATCAAGTATTTCTTTCAGGGATCATGACTTTCCCGTTCATCTAAATACTCGTCACCAAACCAAAGATCATGGAGGTTTTTTACACCTCTGTTCCCTTCTTGAAGTTTTATAAATTCACTTTGTACATGTAAGTTTGTGATTTTTTTTTCTTTTCTTTTTTTGTATCAGGGATTTGGAACCCAGGGGTACTTAACCACTGAGCTACATTCCAGCCCTTGTTTACATTTTTATTGAGACACAGGGTCTTGCTGAGTTGCTTAGGGTCTCACTAAGTTGCTGAGGCTGGCCTCGAACTTGCAATCCTTCTTCCTTAGCCTCCCAAGCCACTGGAATTACAGGTATGTACAACTACACCTCGCTTTTTCTATTTTTTCTAAGGCCTTGAGGTGGAGCATGAGATTATTTATATTGGATATCTGTTTTTTTAATGTAGGTATTCACTGTTATAAATTTTCCTCTTAGAACTGTTTACATACTGTCCCAGAGATTTTGATATGTTGCACCTCTTTTCTCCTTCATTTCTAAGAATTTCCTGAGATTTACACTTGCCTTTCTTCTTTGATTCCTTCTTCATTTAACAGATTATTGGTCAATATCCATGCATTTATAAGATTTCTATTAGTTTTTGTTTTCTTTCAATTTCTAGTTTCATTATATCATAATCTGATAGGACACATGGGATTATATCAATTTTGTTTGCATCTGTGAAGATTTTCTTTGTGTCCTAGGATATGGTCTAGTTTTGAAAAGTTCCATGAACTGCCAGGAAGAAGGTGACTCCAGCTATTTTGGGGTGAAATATTCTGTAAATGTCTGTTAGGTCCATTTGACATATAGTTTTATTTAGGTTGGAAATATCTTTATTATGCTTCAATAACCAGATTATTAGCAGGTTTCAACATACTTTTGTCACAAATAAGACTTACTGGCATGAAATTTTTTGAAATTTAATTGGGTGTGTTGACATTTTAGATATAAATATTTACTATCATTATATCTTCTTGTTGGATTTCCCCTTTTAACTAGGACATATTGTCTCTTCTTTCTCTTCTGATTAATTTTATCTGCTTTGTCAGATATGAGACTAGGTACTCCTGCTTGTTTGTGGAGTTTGTTTGCATGGATTATTTCTTTTCCAACCTTTTACTTTCAGTGGTTGTCTTTGCCTGTAAGATGCACCTCTAGCAAACAGTATATAGTTGGATCTTGCTTTTGCATCCATTCTTTTGTTTTTTAAGAATTTTTATTTTTTTGTGGTGCTGGGGATTGAACCCAGGGCTTTATGCATGCAAGGTAAGCACTTTACCAACTGAGCTACATTCCAGCCCAATCTATGTCTTTTGACTGGGGAGTTGAGACCCTTAACATTCAGTGTTAGTATGGGTTTGTATTTCCTTGCCATTTTGATTTCTTGCTGTATTTAAAACTGCATTGAATCTCATTTAGTAGATTACACATCTATTGATCTTTCCCTGTTTGCGGGTTCCTCTATGTCCAATTTGCTTTGAGTGTTCTTCTTAGGGCTGCCTTGGTGGTCATACATTTTTTACACTACTCATACTAGAAAGTTTTTTCTTACCCAATTTGAAACTGAACTTTGCAGGACATGGTAACCTTGGCTGGCAGGCGCTTTCTTTTAGAACTTGGAATCTCATCCCAGGCCCTGTTTGATGTAAGGTTCTGAACTGAAAAAATCATATATGAGTCTTGTTGGTTTGCCTCTCAATGGGATCTGATGAATATTCTTACAGTTTTAATATTTTTTTCCTTATTTTCTATGGGGTATTTTGATTATGGTGTGTCTTGGAGAACTTCTCATGCAATTAGGTCTATTTGGGGTCCTGTATCCATCCCGCAATGTGGATGTCTATCCAATTTCTGATATGGGGAAAGTTTCCTGTAACTATCTGTTTGAAAATCTTTACGACTCTCGCCTGTATCTCCATGTTCTCTTCCATCCAGGGATTCTCACGTTTGATCTCTTGATGTTGTCCCAGAGTTCTTGGCTATTCGGCTTATATTCTACCACTCTTCCCTTTACTGCATTCTGTGCACTCTTTTCCTGCACCATCTCATCTGTTAGTGATGTCATTAATTTTTTGATTGATTGAGTCCTTTATTTCTTGGAGTTCTTTCTTTTTCAATGTTTCCATTTCTTTATTGAAATGGTCTTTCATCTCCTGTATTTGCTTTCGTCATTGATTCCTTAGGTCTTCTTTTAATTCTTTGAACATTTGAATAATCATTTTTATAATCTTTCTCTGGGTCTTTGTTCACATCAATATCAGCAGCATCCTTCATTAGGGGATTGGGAACTAAGGGAGGAGTTTTTTGGCCGCTTGTCTCACATTTTCAAAGGTGTGGAACTTGTGTATCAGCTGAGCTGGGTCCTCCTTCCTCTTTCTCGTGCAGGTCCTTTCTGAGCAGTGATCTCAGGTGCCCTGCTCCTTCTCTCCTGTTGGTGTATGAGCAGATGGAAAGTGGTGGCACCTGAGTTCCCTCTCTGATTGTCCCTCCTTGGATCCTGGTCGTTGGTTGGGAGTTTTTGTCTCCTCATTTCTTTGAGTTGGAGTAATGCCAGGACTCAGGTGGGCTGAGACTGTGAGGGGCTGAGACTCACTGTGGCTAGGTTGGCATGTGAGCATTCATGAGCAGCGGGATCCTCCTCTGTGATCTTGAGTGTCCTGATCTCTCTACACTCTCTCCCCCTCTAAGAGGAAGGGGGAGTCAGAAGTGGCACTAATGCCGGCGACATCCGTACAGCCTTAAGATAAATGTCTAGTACCTACTTTGACGACTATGACACTAATTTACACAAGAGTAACACCAATAAAAAACTGTGAACTCAATCAGACATTCAACAACAGGTGTCTCTATATTGTCACTGTATTGATAATCACAACAACTTGAAAGGGGCAGGAATGAGAAAGTCTATATAACTGCTATTTATTTATTTAGTGGGATGACAGTTTCTTCAGGAAGAGAAAATAGGGCAGGAAGGCAAGACAGAGTTTGAAGTGTTTGAGAAAGTGATCCGAGGGGAGACAGGAGAGAGGGAGCAACTGTCAGCTATAAAGAAGGAATAAGGAGTTAACTGAGAGCAATGTTAAAAAACAAAGAGAGGGGCTGGGGTTGTGGCTCAGTGGAGGAGCGCTTGCCCAGCATGTGTGAGGCACTGGGTTCGAGTCTCAGCACCCCAGGTGAATAAATGAATAAAATAAAGGGTTAGCAACAACTAAAAAACTACCTTAGAAAGACAAAGAGAGGAGTAGGGACCAGGAATTTTGGTTGTCATTGGGGGAACAGACTAAAGAACGGGAGATAGACAGGCCTGGAACCCAGGTATGCATAAGCCAGCAAATGTAAGATTGAAACACCTTGAACCCTCAAATAAGTGTACCCCACTTAAATCTCTTCAAACTTAAATGATACATACATTATAATATAAAATTAGTATATAAAATTAATTAAATAAAATTTAAATAAGTATGATTAAATAAAAATTTAATTTTTACTAAAATTACATTATATATCATTAACACATTAATATATGAAATTATACATTGATATGATATATAAATTAATATATAATTTACATTAATATATAAAATCATATATACATTATATATACATTGATATAGGAATTAATATTACCATATATACATTAATAAATACATTAGCATTACATTATGTATACATTAATGTATACATTAATATATAAAACATTGTAGATATATTCAGTCCTCTCCACGCAGTGAAGGCATACACAGCCATACATGTACACTTGCATATACATAAAATCATGCACAATAAAAAAATGAAGACTAATAATACAGTAAAATGTTGTTTGGAAAAAGTTTCCAAACATCACGGGGACAGCTCTCAGTGCCCAGAACCTTTTCCTCGCCTGCCAGTGTGTTCCCAGCTTACAGAGCTGTGTGTGCCACATGGCAAGGGGCTCTCTGCACACCCAGGGCTCTTGCCCCACGGACCACTTTGGGTTTGTTTCCCTGACTTGCTTCCCCGTGAACCGCACATCCATTGCACTCAGACTTCCTCCCCAGAGCCCAGGTCTCCCCAGGTGGATCTTTGTTCATGTTTTAACTTCCCTGCTGCCTCTCCCAGGTCCACTGGTGGCTGCAGCTGGTGGTTCTGAGGGATTATTTCTTATGCTCAAGTTACCAACTCTCTGTAGCTCTTTCGATTTTCTTTTAAACATTCAGTATTAGGTTTCAGTGAGTTTCCTTGGTGACCCACCTCGCTGAGACCCAGTCTTCCCGCTTTACAAATCAGTGCTGAGGGGCTGCTGGGTGTGCTTCTGGTCTCTCCCACCATCTTCTCTCTGATTCACTTTGAATTAGGTTTCTGTAGAATGTGGGATCTCTGTGTCTGAGATGGCTTTTTATTTGTTTATTTTTAAACGTTCAGTAATTTCAGCAGGATTTATTAAAATATTACCTCCATCAGTTGTCTGTGGGCCTTGGTCCAAGATCCATTTGCCATTTTATGTGGATGTTTCTGGGCTCTCTTGAGTCTCTTGCATTGATCTATTTATTCCTCCACTGACAGCATTATGTCATTATGAATGTAGCTTTATATTAGATTATAAAATCAGGTACAGTGAATCTTCTGTATTGTTCTTCAGGATTGTGCGGTACTGGCTGTGCTGTATTCTTTGTTATTCCAGATACATTTTAGAGTCATCAGGATGCTGGAAAGGGGAAGGAGTTTTTTGGACAAGATGCATAAGGCACAGGAAGCAAAGGCAAAATTAGACAAAGGAGATCATTTCAAACTAAAAATCTTCTGCATAGCAATGGAACAATCAGCAGAGTGAAGACATGACTTATAGAATGGAGAAAATAATCATACATCTGACAAGGTCCGCTACCCAGAACAGGTAAGAAATTCCAAATAATCAACAGAAAAACAAAAGCAACCAACAACAACAAAAAACCAAATACCCCAATTAAACAATGTATCTAAGTAGACACTTTTTCAAAGGAAGACAGACAAAAGGTTGACAGGTACATGAAAAAAGGTTTGATAAAATTAATTATCAGGGGAACACAAATGAAAACCACAGTGAGATACGACCTCACCCCAGTAAGAATGGCCATTATCCAAAAACCTCAAGTAACAAATACTGCAAGAATGTGGAAAAAACAGAAGCCTTGCACTTGGCGATAGCAACTGAAATTAGCTCAGCAATTATGGAGAACAATATAGAGTTTCTTCAAAATTTCAAACCAGACCTACCAAAAGATCCAACAATCCCACTACTGGGTATATATATGTTTATGAAGAAAATAAAATCAGTATGTTGCAGAGATAGACTTGCATTCCCATGTTATTGCCACACAAGAGCCAAGAAATGTGACCAACTGAGGTCTCCATCATCCGGTGAGTGGATAAAGAAAATGTGGAAAATACACACACAAAGGAATACTATGTAGTCGTTAAGAAGAATGGAATCCTGCCATTTTTGGCAGCATAGATGGAATGGTAATTCATCACCTACAGTGAAATAAACCAGGTAAAGAAAGGTAAGATCAGGACCCTCTGCCTCAAAAGTGGATTCTCAGAAGTTGGTGTTAGGGTGCTTACAGGAATCAATCAAAACCTAGAGGAAAGGCTTTTGAAAGTTTTCACCATAAGGTGTGGTGATGACCAATGGGAGAAGATACCCGTTTAACTCGATTTAAGCATTGTACAATATATACACATATATACACCATATATAAAAATATACAATCTATGTATTACATACTACACATGCAATCATATGATATATATAATATATGCAGTATATAATATATATCACATATACTATATCTCTGTAAAATATAATATACTATATATATATATATGAAGCATTTCATGGTATTCCACTATTCTATACGATTTTTATCATTTCTCTTGTCTAGGTAAAAAATAAATGTAAAAGATGAAAAAAAAATTAGAACCAGTTTCTTTCCCCATTTTTGTACTCTTTTTTCTCCATTGATCGCCACACCTTCTGCAAACAGAGAATTTTTGCATCTTCCCAATTTGTGTGTCATATGTATTTTTCCTCTCAGATGAGTCCATATAGGATGTTCAGTGGGAGGCTGGGTAAGACAGGTGTGAGGGCATTGTGACCTTGTTCCCAGCGACTGAAAAGTGCTCAAGAAGTGTCCATCAGGTCCACACTGGGTCTGTTGCCCTGAGTGTTAGTCGCAGCCTTTGCTGGTGTGAAGACATCCCCTTTCGTGTTCATCGGTGAGAGAAACACACCAACAGCGTGTTTGTGGGGTGGGTGGGGAGGTGCCCTACAGATACTTACTTTAAGGACTGGGCTCATCCATTCTGGGGAGTCAACACAGATTGTGCAGATCGATTGACAGCCCAGAGACTCTGGGAAAACTCATAGTTCAAGTCCAAGGACCCTCTGTGGACAGAATCCCTGCCTGCCTGGGGGAGGCCAGTCTTTATTCTACGAAGGCCTCCAACATTGGAGGAGGCCCAGATCCCTACGCAGGACAATCGGCTTTCCTCTAACTCTCTAAATCTCAATGGAACCCAACAAACACCCCATGGAAAACATCTAGAATAAAGTTTAACTCAATACCTGGGCGTCAGGGTCCTGTCCAGCCTTGAATGGCTTTTGCTTCTATCATGCACTAATTTCGATTATAAGTTTTGATATGATTGGGTTTTTCACATGGTGAATACGATGAACGACGTCAACTGATTTTAAATATTGAACCCCCCCTCTTAAAAACCTGCAAGACCTGCACTTTATTTTCTTAATGTTCCGCTGGACTTGACTTGATCATACTTCGTTCAGGATTTTTTTGCTCATTTTCAATACAGATATTAATCTAAAGCTGTCTTGTCATTTTATATTTTATCATTGGGGAGAATGGTGGACTCATAAATAGATGGAGATGTATTATTTTGGGGTCTGGTACATGACAGAATCATCTCTCTTCGTTACAAATGTAAACAGGCTTATATCATCCTGCCCCTGACTCTGACCCTGGCTGGCTCACATCATCTCTAAAGCTACTTCCTCTACTGTGGACTCAAAGGTTAAGTCCAGAGGACCCAAAATATCCCTGTCAATCCCAGAAAAAACAAAAAAAAAAAAACAAAAAAAACCCCATATCCCCTTCTACACACAGTAGCAAAACCTCCAATGCATTAATCGCTTTCAAAAGCATCTTCAAGTGCTTTCGTGGTCACTGGATTACTGCCCAGCCCTGTGCTGATGTTAAAGTAGGCAGCACTTACTATCTCCATACATGAAGTTACTGACGCTCACAAGCATTCTTACAGGTTCTGCAAGATCATAGCATTTCTAGGTGGCTTTCTTAGGATCCAAACTCCGGTTCTTTGACACCGCAAGATAAATATTTTCTTTTTGGCCCAACCACAGGTTTCTTGCATTAAGAAAAAAATGCATTCTCTCCACTTATTCTTTCGAAGATCAATCTTTCCCTAGCTTTAGAAATTTGCTCCATATCTAGAAGCCAAAAGGGAAGCTTCCAGCATTTCAGTTTTACAAAAAGAATAGGATGTTCTCGGAAACTTATTGCTTTAGTTTGGATCTTAAATTTTTCCCAAAAGTCCATGTGCTAAAACAAAACAAAATAAAACAAAACAAAACAAAACAAAACAAAGCAAAACAGATCCTTGGTCCCAGAGTGGGGCAGAGTGGTGCTATTGGGGTGGGAGTGGAGACTTCGGAGGTGGCACCTAGGTCATCAGGAGCATGTTTTTGAAGTCAGGATGGTGAAACCATTCCCTTCCGCTTTCTCCTATTTTCGCTGGCCATGCATGAGTAGTTTCACTGTTCCATACACTCCTGCCAAGAAGTGAAGCCATGGGACCAAAAGCAATGTGGTTAACTGATCATGGACTGAAACCTCCATAACTTTGAGCCAGCATGAACCTTTTTTCCTTATAAGCTTAGCTGATTATCTCTGATTTCGTTATAGTAACAGAAAGCTGACTAACACCTTTACTAGTTTTCTTATTTCTTTTTTTGTGCTGTGTTTACTAAAGCTCAACCTTCTAGTGGAAGTATAAATGAAACAATTACATGTAAATATATATTCAAAATATAGCCTGACCTATCCAGCCAAGGTATAATTGCTCTTCAGCCCAAATTGCAAAATCTGTGGGATACAGATATAACCAAATAGCAGGGTCAAGAATGAGAACTCCCAGGCTCTGCCCCAAGGGAGCACAGAGTCAGTACACAGCTCTCTGAATTTGCCATCCTGCTGATAATTTTTATCTCCTGGTAGCTGCAAAGACTCCGCTAATCACTGCACTCCACGGTAATAACTGATTTATAATATATGGGTCACATCCTGGGGCTGTCTGTAAGAGTCTGTTAATATAATTTTAAAACAGAAGTCAGGTTGAAAGAGTCTCTGACTCCTCATGGAAATGTCATCTGACTTTTCCATTATGGAAATTCCCCACCCTGATGGAAGGCAGAGGAATTGGAGAGTCGGGATCCGTCTATCCGTAGGAGGGACTCAGGCCTTTTGTCCACAGGTTTCCAGGATGGCCTACTGGGCACAATGTTGCAAGGGCAATAGGGTCATTGGCTATGGTCAGGGTAACGGTGAAAATGGAAGACAGACAACAGAAGTTCTGTGTTCATGGAGGATTGTGGGTTTTCCTGGGTGGGTGGGGATGCACTGAGAAGTCACAGATTTTGGTCACTCATACATCAGATTCTTAGAGGGCAGCCTGGACTCTTTTTCAGGAATCAGGACTGGAAGTATAATAGGAAAGGAGATGGAAAACGTTAGACAGCTCATGGACCCATGGAGGGTAGAGGTGGAGGCTCAGGAACCATTGGTTAGATGATAAACAAGGACCAACGCCTTTGGAGAAAGGGAAGCCACGGAGGTGTGATCAATCAACCATCTCTTCATTTGCATACATGAGAGTTGAGTTCCGATGACTGGATGCTAATGACACCAGCCACCACCACAGAAGCCATTAACCCCCGATGGTGTGGATGTGAGGTGACCCCCAGAAGCTCCTGGGTGTGAGCATGCAGGAATGCTCAGAGGTGAAGTGATCGGGTATGAGAGCTTCATCTCCTTGGGGATCAATTCACTGTTGGGGATTAGCTAGGTGGTAACTGTAGACAGCAAGGGTGTGTTTAGGAGAAATGGTCACCAGGGGCATGACTTGGGGTGTATATTTTGTCTGTCTCTCTCTCTCTCTCTCCTTCTCTAGTGCCATGACCTGAGCTGCTATCCACTGCTATCCCCTTCTGCACGAGGTTTTGCATCACCTCTGGCCCAGAGAAATGGCATCTACCAACCAGGAACAGAAACTCTGAAACCATGAGCCAAAATAAACTTTTCCTCCTCTAAGTTGTTCTCATCTGGGCCTTTTGTTATAGCAAAGGAAAACTGACTAACACACCACTATGGAGTGCCACATGCTAAGATTTCTAGGAGTTTAGAAATACATTAGTTCTCACTGTGTGAAACAATTGTAAATATGATCTCAATTGCACATATGAGGAAAGCAAAGTTTAGAAAAGTTAAATGACTTTCCCGCTGATATACAAATGGTAACTGGAAGAGCCAGGGTTTCAGGGAGTTCTGCCATATTCCAGAGCTTCTGTGTGAAGCAAATGGATGGAGCTGGAGAAGATTGTGCTAAGTGAAATAAGCCAAACCCAAAAAACCAAAGGACAAATGTTTTCTCTGATTTGTGGATGCTAATTCACAGCAAGGGATGGATCTAGGGAAGAATAGAGTTACTTTATATTAGGTAGAGGGGAGTGAAGGGTATGGGGTAGGAAGGATAGTAGAGTGAAACAGACATCATGACCTCATGTGCATGTGTGACTGCATGACCATGTGATCCTGCAACATGTACAATCAGAAAAAGGAGAAATTTTTATTTTCAGCCATTTATGTGTGATCTATCAAAATGTGTAAAGGCATTCCACTGTTATGTACAACTGATCAGAGCAAATAAAAAAAATTAAAAGCTTCTGTGTGAATCCTAACTTTCATTATTCTACCAGTCTACCTGATCAAATGCATAACATCTGAACATGATTCAAAATTGCTTGGAACCAATCCATGCTTAACTTTGTACATCTAGTCGGACACAGCATGCTGAAGTAGAAAAAGAAGGCAAAATAAAGAAATAGATTTAAAAAATACAGAAAGAGGGAAAGAAAGAAAGAAAGAAAGAAAGAAAGAAAGAAAGAAAGAAAGAAAGAACAAAGGAAGGAAGGAAGGAAGGAAAGAGGGAGGGAGGAAGGAAAGAAGGAAGGAAGAAAGACAGGCAGATGAGAATCTGATAAATAAAAAAAAATTCATCTAGAAAATAGAAACTGACCAAAAGAGAAAACCTGAAGGATCATGATTTCAAAGCAGAATAGTAACTCCTAAAGTTCGCCATAGCTTGAGCGTACATATTGGCTTCCCATTTTTAGGCAGCAGATCAGCACAACTTTATCTTATAGCTCTGTATTTCAGAGTGGGATGCAGGTCTCACTGGGATAAACTCAACACAGCCCAGGGAAAATCCATTTTGGGGGCTCCTGGGAGAAAACCCACTCCCTGGCCAGGTCCCCTCCTCGAGGGCTTGCATATTCCTTGGCTTGTGGCCAGACCCCAACCCCCAGGTTCAAGAAACACTAGAGTTACTTTCTTCTTTTTTCCCAGAGACACATCTCCACCTGACCTTAGCCAGGTGAGGTTGTGTGATTCTGACCTTAGCCAGGTGAGGTTGTATGATTTCAAAATCTCATGTGAGGAGGTTAGACCGGAATGGATGCTCCTGGGCTATCTCCCCATATTAAGCTCATCCCCACCCCCAGCTCCCTGCCGGTCCTGTCTGCAATAGAGCACAATGCATTCATGGGTGCTGGCCGGGGGGCATGGACATCTCTGGGGGTCATTATTCTTCCTCCCATGGTGCATAAAGGTAGGAGCCTGGTAAACACAGACTGAGATCAAGTACCGGGGTGGATGATAAATACAGAAAAAACAGTCAAGGTCGATGTCAGAGCGAGATGCTTTTCTAAACATCAAAGGGACGTGTTTTCAAACCTGCCCAACTTTCTCATCCTCCAACTGTGAAATTTTCCTCTTACCTAGAGCTTGATCAGGTCCTCTTTTCTATTCTTTCCTGCGAGGTACCAGCCATGTTAGAAGTTGGAACAGAGGGGATTCAAAAACACGACGGGACTCATTTTTCCAGGTCCTGAACAATTCTCTCTTTAGGCTGTGAAGCTAGTTCGTCCTGGAGGGATAAAAGTCCTTGTCAACTGATGTTTCCTGGGAATCAATGGCCTTTCAGAGTTTGGAGGGAGCAAGATTCTATGGATAATTCTGTCTGTTCAGATCAATGGTAGGCATCATATTCTTCTTCAAAGATTGCCTCTTCCCTCCCATATTTACCTCTGCCTTCCCACAGGAGGAAGAAAAGAAGCATCAATTTAGCTTTGAATAAAACAAAAGAGGAGAAAGAGTGCTATCATTACAAAAGGCTCACAGGCTCGGCCTGACTCCCCTTCTTTTTAAGCTACAACTAAATAAAAACAATCACCCCAAGAGCTCACAGAGGCCACGCTGACACCCCCTTCAGAATGTCCTCCTAGGGACCAGAAGGGCCAGACACTGTGAAAGACACACACACACACGGATCCTTCCTCCAAGCCACCTTCCCTTCCAAAAAAAGAACCGCTAACCTTTCCATTTCGGGGGTTCGGGTGTGCAAAACGAATGAACCTCTTCAATTTATCATCCAGGAACAAAGCTGACACACTGTCACCACAGCAGAGAAGAGCCGATTGCTGGTATCAAAAGCTGTAACAGGGGCCAACTTAGAGTTCCTAGGGAGTGACCCATTTCTGCAGCAGGCTGAGCACATTCTGCTAGAACAATCTCAGCGAGAGACTGAACTCAACGGTCCTACCTGGACGAAGGAGAGAGAAGACTTAGGAAAGGGTGTGGACTGAAATATTCTGAAGCATCCCTAATCTGTTTTGAAATATTCACATCACAGGTCACTGTATGCCTATCCCCCCTGGCCTCCCACCCTCTGAATATAATGTTCTTCACTTTTGAAAAATGAACTCAATTGCTGAGAGTGTAGCAAAAGTTTTCCTAACACTAGAGGAAAATGATGGTCTATCAAGGCAGACTATTCTAGATGTCTCAGCCAGTTATTTTGCAAAACTCTGTCAGCCTGGGGCTTCCTATTAGAATCCAAGATAGCATATGAAAATATCAGTATTGCTCTGTTTTAGGAAAATCTGGGATGCAATGGAATGAAAACACCCAAATCTCTGACTCAATACAATCCATCAAAATCTCTTTTGAAGTCAGCTATAGGTCTGGGTGACCCTCTGGGGAAACTCATTTCCAGGAGGTACTCAGCATTCCAGGTTTGTGGCCTCTGTGTTTTGCATGAAGATGTCATATTAAGAGGAGACAGAAGAAGAGGACCCCAGAGAGACACACACTGGGTACTGACATATCACCATTCCCAGTGAACTTTTTTACAGAGTCACTGCAAAACTTCAGGGAGAAGTATTTTCAATAACCGAGATTGGAGAATATTGGTGAAACCATGTTTTGCTGACCACATAGAGAGATAAAGACGCTGAGGTGTGGAAGGTTGGAGGAAGGTCAGAGCATGAGTGTGGTGGGTGAGACGGTGCTCTGTGAAGGATGTTAGCTTAGGATATGGGGGAACACACTCAGGTCAAAGAATGGCTATGTGAGGACCCAGCTTCTAACAGTGCTGAGGTCAATTCCTTCATGCACCATTTCAATCTTTCCAAGATGAAGGGGAAGAAATGGAGTTAACAGCAACTTTGATCATCAGTACATCACTGAGAAAACCTGGACCACTTACTAGTTGGGTATCGTATGTCAACAAAGATTAATTCTGCCACCAGGAATGCTAGGCACATTGTGTTTTCATAGAGCAAGAATCCACTGTCACCATACACTGTTTCTATTGCCTTTTGCTGACTAGAGGTTAGTCTCTTTTTATTCATTGCTTTACATGTTACTGAAAATTTCCTAAAGCCTTACTATACTGAAATTGTCTTCCTCATTATCAGCAATTATAGAGATTTGTATCTTTTATTGTCCATTATGGTAAATGTGGCTTTGTTCATTTCACTTTTTTTATTTTTCCAGATGCATTTTGATTCATTATACACAAATGGGGTACAACTTTTCATTTCTATGGTTGTGCATGATGTAGATTCATACCATTCGTGTAATCACACATGTACATAGGGTGATGATGTCTGTCTCATTCCACCATCTTTCATACCTCCACTCCCCTCCTCCCTCTCATTTCTCTCTACGTAATCTAAAGTTCCTCCATTCTTCTCTTGCCCCCAACCCCAAAGAACTTAAAATCAGCATCCTACAGTGATGCAGCCACATCAATGATTATAGCAGCTCAATTCACAATAGCTGGATTGTGGAACCAACCTAGATGCCCTTCAACAGATGAATGGATAAAGAAATTGTGGTATATATACACAGTGGAATACTACTCAGCCATAAAGAATAACTTTACAATCTAACTTTTCCCTCTTGGTGTGAGGGTATGGAGGACAACATGATAGAATTCTTAAATAGTCTCAGCAAATGAGAGTGTCCAATTTTCTATGGGGACATTTTCACCCTTAATAGGAAGGTTCTGGGTGATGTAAAAATGCAAAGAATTCATAAAAGAAGACAAGGCTATCAGTCAGACCTAATCACAGAGCAGAGTCCCCTTTGGTAGTCAGGTTCCTTCTGTGTCCCGTGATAGCAACTTTACTGATGGGGACAGGAGGACGGGAGGGGGTGTGTGGAACTCTAAGGGCCTGGGGTTGGAGAGATCTTCATCTTTGTAAATTGTTTTTTTCTGATTTTGCTCTACCAAGTCACTTTCAGACTTTCTTTCTTTCCTTTGCTATTGAACCTCAGTGAACCTCATGCGATCAGGAAATTTCTCAGTCAATTCTCTCTGTCCTGACTGTTAACACCTGGGAAAATCTGCAGTGTCTCCAACAGGGAGTGGGGAAGTTAAGTAGGGACCTTGTTCCCACGCGATGCTACATAGCTTCTACCCAAGAGCCCCCCATGATGTTGCAGATGCCGCTTGGGAATTTACCTAGTCCTGTGACCTGAACGTGTCCCCCAACATGAAAGGATGAGAAGCAAATTCCCACCACAATGGAGTACCACTAGGCAGGGCACTTGTGCATGCATTAATGTCACCACTGCTGAACTGATTACTTCTTGTGAGAGTGGCTTTGTCCTTGGAGTCCCTTGGGCTCTCCTGTTCTCCTTTCACCTTCCACCATGAGATGGGGCAGCACAAAGGAAAGACTCCTCTCATCACCTGCAGGCCCCTGTCCTTGGGTTTCCCAGCTGCCAGAATCATGTAGTCAAATAAATTTTTGCTTATTATCAAGGACCTGGTCAATGGTATTCTGTTATAGTAACTGCACATGGGTGAAGAAGCTCCCTGTTTCTCTTCAGTGCTGAGGCAGTAAGGAGAAGACAAAGAAGCTGCTGTGTGGCTATTTTGGGTTTGGCAGGTCAAAGAGGTGTGTTAGCAAAAGCTTCTGATTTCTGTGTATTTTAGCCAAATAAAAAAAGGAAAGAGGAAAGAAAAAAGATAATTGGCGGTGCATCCTGAACATCCTGAGATGAGGGCAGAAAGAGTCTGAACTGCAGACCACTGCCAGGCAGCTTGGCTTTCTTTCTTTATTTACTTCACTTGGAAGGCTTTTAAGCAACTTTGGCTTTTAGTTCATGCACCACGGAAGAACGGAGGTGGTTGAAGCAAAAAGTGATTAACAACATAACTGGTCAATAAACACCCCCCAGGTCATCCCCAGGCCAAGAACACGTTTGCCCACTCTCTTATAATTTTCCTCATTTGGGAAGATGGACACTGGGTGGACATCTCGTCAATACCCGTTAGCATCTCTGAAAGACGACCCAGTGAATTAAAGACACAAAGAAGTCCTTGGCAGGATTTCAAAGTCCCCGACCCACTGCGTAAGTCTCTGGACCCAGACCTTGTTGCAGAATCCTGTCCTGTTCCACCTCTGGGCAGCTTGCTTTCCCTGGGCATTTTCTCTCCTTTCTTTTTTTTCTTTTGTAAGAACTTAAGAACTTATTAAAACTGAAGCCAGTGTTGACACACTGGTTGGATTAGTCACACAAAGCTTAGGAAAGCTGTCCAGTGAAATATGACAACTTCAGACTCTGACATGCAACATAAAATGAAAGATGCTTCTTAAGTAGTTTTAGCAGAAATAAGAAAAAAGGATCTTTACAAATATGAAGCAATTCTGAGCAGGTTTTCTTTATTTTCTCGACATCTACAGTGGTTTTGCACCAGATCTTGAAATGGCCATTAGGATTTTATTTTTAATGAGATACTGCTATGTCCTATTTGTTAATAGTACATATGACAAGGGTGTTGTTAGCACTGTCATACTGTCCTAGGCAGAGTAAAGTGCTTCCGTGAATCTACACTTAGGGCTTTAGGGTGAATGTTTTGAATGTTGAACTCCAGGATCAATTCATTTTGGGCTACTTAGTGCTTCTCAAAATTCAAAGGGCAAAAGAATCATCAGAGGATCTAGATTTAGATTCGACAAGTCTGGGGTGGCATCTGAGAGCTTGGGGGTCACAATCTTGTAAGTAAAGTTGATGCTAATGGCGGGTAGATCAGCTTGAGTGGCAGGGCACTGTCTACTCTATGAGTAAGTCCACGCAACCTAGGTGCCCTTCAACAGATGAATGGATAGAAAAATGTTGTGTGTGTGTGTGTGTGTGTGTGTGTATGATAGAATATATATATGATAGAATATATATGATAGGATATTATGTTATACATATAAGGTACCCTTCAACAGATGAATAAATAAAAAATGTGATATATATGATAGAATATTATATATATATGATAGAATATTACTCAGCCTTAAAGAAGAATAAAACTATAGCATTTGCCACTAAATGGATGAAGCTGGAGAACATCATGCTTAGCAAAATAAGCCAATGCCCCAAAACCAAAAGCCAAATGTTTTCTCTGATATGTGGATGCTAATTCACAATATGGGTGATGGGGCTAGGGAAGAATAGAGTTACTTCAAATCAGGTCCAGGACAGTGAAAGGAGGGGAGGGGACATGGGAATAAGAAGGAGAGTAGAATGAATCAGACATTATCACACTATGTACACGTATAACTATACAACCAGTGGGATTCTACATCATGTATAACTAGAACAACGGGAAATTGCACTACATTATATATGATGTATCAAGGTGCATTATACTGTCATGTATAACTAATTAAAACAAATAAAAAAGATATTTAAAATATTTCACTTAGCATGATAATCTCCAATTCCATAAAATCTGGTTGGGGAGTGGGGGGTGAGAAAAGAATGGAGGATCTTTAGATAATGTAGAGGGAATTAAGAGGGGAAGGCAGTGGGGGTATGAAAGATGGTGGAATGAGACAGACATCATTACCCTATGTACATGTGTGATTAACTAGAATGATATGAATGCACATCATGCACAACCATAGAAATGGAAATTTGCACCCCATATGTGTACAATGAATCAAAATGAAGTCTATAAAAAATAATAATAATAAATAATACAAAGAAGAGAACAGCCCCTGGAGCAGCAAGACTGAGCCGTCTAAGGAGTGGGTCTATCAGAATGAGGCCCCCTGGACCCAGCAGCAGAGGTCCAGCTGGCTGAGTCTCTGCAGCTGACGTCACGAGCTGCTCCTCCACCTGAAGTTCTGGTGCAGGCACTGCCCACTGCCCAGCGAGGGCTGTCACACACACTCCAAGGATGCTGTCCATTGCCAGGATCAGCCAGGCTTCAGAATGGACACAGCAGGGTCACCCTGATGGTATGTATTTATATCATCTTCCAATTATCTGCTTGCTGGAAAACCTTCCAACTGCTGTTTATTTTCAAATGCAGGATGATTTTGAAGAAGAGGATAAGGTTAGTGGAGTAATTCAGATGAGAAGTCCTCAAGGACAATAAATATGTGACTTGTAACGGAAACAGAATCCACTGATTGAAGGGTATCAGGTATTATCTCTGAATGGAAGGTTTTTGAAAAATCAGCAAAATGGCATTTGGGTCATTTCATGGACTTGGTTGATGTGGGGTCATCAGAAAAAGAGTGACCAAAGGAGACGAAAAACTCAGAGCCACAGGCTGAGGATGGACCTTAGACCAGAACAGCAATAAAATTTATCTTGGAAACCAACCATCAGGACAGAGGACGTTGATGTAAAGGAAGAGTGAAATGAGATGCTCTCTCCTAAATCATATGATAAAACATAACATTTCAGTATCTCTGTCAATACATGCAACAGCACAAAATAAACCAAGGGGACTAAATACTTTAAAACAATCAAATATGAGACATTAAAACAGAGGGAGAAATGGGATTAGAATAGCAGAGTGAACCAAATGGTGGATCATTTGGAAAGAACCACAATCACAACCTGCTTCACAATTTTTTTAGATTTTTTTTTATTTGTCAAGGACCTCTGTGTGTGTATGTATGTATGCACATATTTACATGTGGTGCTAAGAATCACACTCATTGCCTCACACATGACAGGCAAGGGCTCCACCACTGAGCCACAACCCCAGCCCCTAATTGAGCATTTCACTTTTTTTAGTAAAAAATATTTTCTAGTTGTTGATCGACCTTTATTTTATTCATTTCTATGTGGTGCTGAGAATCAAACCCAGTGCCTCACACATGCCAGGCAAGGGCTCCACCACTGAGCCACAACCCCAGCCCCTGCCTCACACTTTATACCAACATAACTAACCAAGTTCATCTGGGAAACCGTGAAAATAAAAGAAGAAATAGAGGTGAGTACATTCCCCATATTGCTAACTAGGAAAGTCTCCAAGCAGGCCGCCAAGACAAAACGCTAATTATAAGATGGATTAGGACCCAAAAAGTCAAAGGTCCATGTTTTCTCTAAGATGTGGAAAGCTAATCCAAAATAAGAGGGGTGGGATGAAAAAAATAGAAGGATCAGGGGAGTAGATGACGAGGACTGAAGGGGAGGGAGGAGGGATGGGATGAAGGACGGCAGTGGAGTGGATCTGACCTGACTTTCCTATGTCCATGTACGAATAGACCATCGTGAAGCCCACCATCATGTGCATCCACAAGACACTGATCTAAAAAATGTGTGTGTGTGTGTGTGTGTGTGTGAATAGCAGGAAGATCAGTACAGCAGAGGGAAGGAAGAACATGGGGAGGGAGGAGGAGAGGGAAGAAGGAAGTTCTGGGGACTGGGTTGGAACAAAGCATATGCCACACTTTTATATCAAAATGAATCTTATTGCTCTGTATGACTAAAAATAAAATAATAAAAAATGGAAAGAAAAAAAAATCAGGAGACCCAACCACCCTGAATGTACCTGTAGGACCACATTTTCATTCTTACCTCCACCCTTATCAAATTGCCAAATGATAAACACGTGTGTGAGACATGAGCAATGACTCTAGGGAGCCTCCTCACCAAGCAGAGAAAGAGTCACCCCTGTAGGAAAGTGACCTAGGCTAAAGGAATCATGAACCGGAAGAAGAAAACCTCAAGGGGTCAGGTCACATATTAAAACATGCCCATTGTCTGATAACAAGACAGACAGATGATTTGGGAGAAAAGTATCAAATCTCCTAAAAAACATGCATGAGCTTCCATGCCTTAACTCTGGTACCAGTGATCAGGGATGTTGACTGACTTAAGAGCTGAATTTAA
The DNA here is from genome assembly GCA_020662805.1 of Glaucomys volans. Classification (NCBI taxonomy): domain Eukaryota; kingdom Metazoa; phylum Chordata; class Mammalia; order Rodentia; family Sciuridae; genus Glaucomys; species Glaucomys volans. Next base: position 49,107 of record JAJEJO010002025.1, read on the forward strand.
AAAAAAAAAAAAAAAGAGTTTTGAAAGAATACAACAAATGTCCATTTATGTATAATTGATTAAATCATATTTTTTCAGACACTATGAAGCTATCAGCTTGGGGGTGCATACAGACAGATTTTACATGAAAAAGATCAGTCCACATTAGCATAGGCTGTTATACTTCATTACTTACAATCTTTATGTAAATGTATAAATGCTGTCAGGTACAACTAATTAGAACAAATAAAAAAATAAGCAAAAAAATATCTATATGACAGTCATGATATAAATGATGAAATCCCAGAAAAAATATAGTAAGTATTCATAGTATTTATCGCAGCTGTGAGGGGGTACAGATCATTTTCGACTTTATATGTTAGATGTTCTTAGATATTTTTGGTCCATGAATATTTAAGAAATTTATAATAAAAATCAGTAGGCTTTTTCCATATTTAAGGATAATAGGAAACAATGCCCCTCTTCTTGGATTTGGGGAGAGATTTTTCTGAGTGCACCACATGGCTATCATTGCCATGATTCTGGAAGAATATTTCTTTAAAACTCTGTAGGCAGTGATATGGCTTCTGGATGGATCAGGGCAGGTAGTTTAAATGATCCTATCAACACTGGGGCATCTTCGCCTGCTTCTTGAACATATTAACACCAGACCCTAATGTAAGGGCAAGAATAATGGATTTTTGGTGTAATCTTAGCACCAAGGTTCTGATTTCTGATATTTTGCTGTCATTTTTTTTTGCATTATTTTTTCCTTCAAAATACTCTAGATGTGTCATTTTTTTGAAAAATTTTGTTATTTTTAAAATAAACATAAAATACAATAAAGATAGTGGTATTTTTTCTTTTTAGTTTTGACCTGTGCCTATGAGAATGCTGTTCTTAATTATTTTACATGACAATAGAATGCATATATACATTTTGATAGATCAAACACAGAGTGTAATATAATTTTCTGATTATATGCTGTTTTTTTTTTTAACTTTTTTAATTTGTTCTGATTCCTTGTACATGACAGTAGAATACACTTGGACATGTATTTCAAATACAGGTGTCTGTCTGCTTCTCATCCCGTTCAGTAAAGCTTACCATAGGTTTCACAGGTATCATGAGCTTCAGGAGAAAGATGACCCATGATTGGGTGAAATAAGGAAGATCTTCATGGGAGGATGCTACTTGATCAAGATCGTGCAGGTATAAGTTAAATGAAGGTGGTAGAAATGCATTATTCTAGGAAGCCAGGAGAAAAATCAGGCTACTGACACTAGGAGAATATACACACCCTAATGGATTCTAGGAAAGTAGGTGTGTGACTGAACTGTGGGGTAAGGAAGTCCTAAGGGGAAAACAAAAGCCAAAGGCATCCATCTGGGAACGTCCTGATTGGAAGGAGAGACCTTTCTTTATTCCATAGGTTAGAGGAAGCAGTTGAGGGCTTTTGAGAAAGCCTGGAAAAATGATTAGATTGTCATTTACTGTGCAAAAGAGAGCCTTTGACCTGATGAATGAGCAATTGCAGAGAGAAGAGCCACTTGGGAAATTACCATATTAAGAAAGATGACATCAGGGTGAGATCATGGGAATGGATTCTCGAGTTATGGAAGAGACAGAACCTAAACTCAGACAGATACTGGATGTGGCAGATGAGAGGCACAGTACTCCCAATCATGGGGTTCAACCAGCTCTTTCATCACCGTGACCCAGAGACCTGGCAAGAACAACCTAGAAGAGGAAAGTTGATTTTGGTGCATGGTTTCAGAATCTTGGTCCATGGACAGCTGGTCTCATTGCTCTGGGCCCAAGCTGAGGCAGAACATCATGGTGGAAGGGTGTGGAGGAGGAAGGCAGCTCAGGACATGGCAATCAGGAAGGAGAGAGGGAGAGAGAAAGGGTGGGGGAGATGAGAGGAGAGAGGAGAGAGAGAGACAGAGAGAGAGAGAGAGAGAGAGAGAGAGAGAGAGAGAGAGAGAGCTCTCAGCTCACCAGGGACAAATTATAAACCCCAAAGGCACAGTCCCAATGACCTACCTCCTCCAGCATCTTGCACCTCACTAGTGACCACCCAGATTTAATCCATATCAATGGATAAATCCAGTGTTCAGGTTACAACACTCACAATCCAACCATGCCCTCTCCAAATCATTCTTGCATTGTCTCATGCCTGCACTTTTGAGGGACATCTCTTACCTTAATCATAACACGTATGAGTCCTGAAAAAGATAATGTCAATGGGAACTTTGCAAGAAGCTTAGCTCAGGGGCATAAAGTTCAGAGGAGAGTGGTTGCTCTCAGAGGTACAGACAGATCCAAACCGAGGCATCCTTGGAGCGGGGTGGTGGAGACTATGGAGAAATGATGGGCAGATAGGTGTTCTGGGCATGTTCCTCAAAAAAGAACTTCTCCAGACAAGAGTCGTGGACAGAGTTGGTAAAATTGGAGGAGAGTTCTGTTTGAAAAGAGGCAGCCAAGGTAGAAGATTTGAGAACAAGAATGCAAAAAGGTGGAACGAGTGACTCAGGGCGAGGGGATGGAGGGATTTGCAGCTGATTTGTCCATAGCTGTTCCAAATACCTGAGACTGTGCCCAGCACACAGGCTGTCCCAGTCAGTATTACCACATGGAATACCATGTAAGAGAGAGCATCAAGACAAATAGGTTTAAGGTGTGCCACACTGCCTAGGAGGAGGAGAGGACAAAATACGAAGAGGATTTAGTGTTTAGAAAGTCATCCCTGACTGTGGAGAGTGGTGACAAGGGATGGGAGAGCAGTGACTGAGATTGGGGTCTCTGATGCCCTCATGGCTGTGGCATGCCCAGTGTCTAGGAATGTTTCTGTGCAAGGGCACAGGATGCTCAGCTGCTGTGGCAATGCTCTGCATGAGGAGGCTGTGCAAGAGTCCTTCAGCTCTGACCTTGATCTCAGGCACACAGCTTCTGGGAAGGAAGGAATTCTTATGCTAGACAACCACAATGTTTCACCAGCCCTGCTTCTCCAGTTTCTGCCCACCTTATAGTAACTTTTAACAATGGACCTTCTTGAGAGCTACACAAAGCTCCTAACATTGCATTTTGCAACTGTGGATTGCAACTGCAGAAAAATTATATAGACGTCCTGGTTTCTGGAACTTTCCTGAATACAAAGAGTAGTGCTTTCATGGTCTTTAACCTGATAATGAGACATTTTTAAATAAAGATTGCTGGTGTGACTCTTGAGATCTGCATCTCCATCAGAGGGCAGAGCTCCACCTGATCCCAGCTTATCTTCAAGATCTGTGTCTGTGAATCTTCATTTTCCAATCCCCCTTCACCCCTCACCAGACCCAAGAGTTTGGTCACACTGGTCACAGCAGCAGATCTTGGAGAAACCAGCTTCAGAATAAAGACGTTGCAGAACTCAGAACACTTGGTGAAGTATCATCTCAGCCCCAATCCCGGGTCCTGTTCCATCATTTCACACCAGAACCTTTTCTCAACTAACAATATCTAGGATCTAGAATAGACAGCAAAGATATTTTATTTTTGCCAGCAATCAATTCTTCCCAGAAGTTTGCGCTTAACTGGGGGGAAAAAAAAACTGTAATTAATTAAATCCAAGGAACAGAGCATTAGTGTAACACGCTGTTTAACATACTAATTCAGTCCTGGGATAAAGCGGGCTGTGTCCCAGATGCTTCAATATTGATTTCACAAAGAAAAACAGCCACCCTGAGTCATACATAGAGGTAGTTACTTTCAGTTAGCTTCCCAAGCATGACTTTGGGAGGCTCATGCATGTATATGTGCAATTGCATGTGCCTGTGGGTACACGTGAGTCTCTGAGAGACGTTGTGTGTCATGGCTTGCGTCTATGTCCCAGGTGATCGATGAAGTTCTCATACCGATGAAACTCATCTCTTGGCATAAAAGAGAAATTCTTGGTGAACATGCTCAGCATTTGGGGGAAGTTATTCGAGTATAAGAAATTTTAGGCAGATCAGTTGGGACTGTGTTTTGCATTTGTTGTTTGCTTATACATCTTTGGTTAGCATTGTTGCATTAAAGTGCGACCTTTGGCTTCCCCGGAGAAAAGGAACAAAAGCAGAGCATTGAGAAAAACATCAATTTGCTCTGCAGGTACCAGCGGTCTGTTTACTTCATAGCCTAAAATGAATGGTTACGCGCTACTCATTTTAAACCATATTTTATTACAAGGCCACGGGAGAGATTTTGTTGGATTGGATGCTTGGTCTGTACAAAAGAGATGAAAAATAGGTGTAAATCTTGTAGACATTGACTCTCCGTTAAAGGATGTCTTTGGCAGGTGACCCTTTGAAAATAGGCAATGTTGAAAAATAACAGAAAATCTTACAGATTTTATAGTCTCCAACCC
>JAJEJO010002025.1:56744-80569 GCA_020662805.1 Glaucomys volans
ACCCACCAACCCATCCATCCACCCACCCATCCATCCACCCATCCATCCACCCATCTACTCACCAACCCATCTATCCATTCACCCATCCATTCATTCATCCTTCCATCTACCCACCCACCTGCCCATCCATTCATCCATCGATCCAACTGTCCATCTGTCCATCCATCCATCCATTCATCCATTGATCCAACTGTCCATCTGTCTGTCTGTCCATCCATCCATCCATCCATCCATCCATCCATCCAACCATCCATCCATCCATCCATCCATTTATCTATCCACCCATCCACCCACTCATCCGTCCATCTTTGTTTCCTTCCTTTATATCTTCTACCCATGATTTCTCCTAGGAGGGGAATGCCAATAGATTCTGCTCTAGTTTCCTTCAAAGAAGTTTAGGTACTTCCTTCCTAATTTTCAGCAATTCTTTAACTGTTCTTGCATTACCTCACCCTTATTTGTTTTTAATTGTCTTTGTAATAGATTAAAATCCAATAGGTTTTTGATCTGCTCATTTCTTCGCTGCTGAGAACAAAGAGTAATGCTCCTTTTTCAAATAGTCTTGGTCCTTTCTGGTGATACCAGACAATGGGTCTAAAAAATTGATTAGGCAGAAAAGAAATGAAACACCTGAAATATTGCACATCTCCAAAACCCTGATCCTACCTCAAGCTGCCCTGTGCCAATGTTATACAATTTCTTTCTTATTAAACTCGTTAGCATTTGAATTCTGAGCAGGTTGAAATCATGGGCAGTGAATCGGGGATGGGCCTGAGGGATGCTTGTTCTCATTTCAGGGGCAGGGAGAATATTCAGGCCCTAAAAAAGTGTGTGCCTGCTCAGGAGGCGCACAGCAGTCAGCCTTGGGAACCGTTTCTACTCTAGTGCTCGCGGATTGTAAAATCCATACCTTCCATGACAATTTTTAGGTAGCAGAACTAAGGAGCATCTGCAGAATTTGCTGTGACTTACAGAGCTTTTGCGGCTAAGGTTTCACAAACTAATCACAGCAGAGGTACCCATTTTCCTTTCCCCAACACAAACCCATCACAGGAGATTTTGCATTTCTAGAGCCTCCGTCTTCCTTTCCCCCTTTTCAATGCATGAAAGAAAAATTGCCAGAAATGCACTAATGGGGCTGGTGACCCAGTTCTGTTCTTCGGGTGGAGATATTGGTGTTTCTTTTAAATGGCCTATAGATACAATGTTTGCCAAACTCATTTAGAAGTTAACTTGACCTTTGAGACAACTGTCTCCCCTAGCAAGTGGGAAAAAAAATGAACAGAAAGCCCGGGTTCCTCTAATGTTGGTTTACCTGTAACATTAAAAAAGGCAAATGGGGCAATTAGTAAAGATACAAGGTACTGATTATTTCCTGAAAGAAGGTCAACTTAAAGGATGTGCTAGCAAAGGCTTAACTGGTGCAGAAATAGTCCATCGTTCTTAAAAAAAAAAAATCCCAAAAGCAAAGAGCAATATATCTAAATGTAGATATATTATAATACATATATTTTGCAGTATATTTATGTTGCAATATCTTGTGAAATGTATATATTTTGCAATATGTACATATTATACAATATGTATATTTTATAATATATTGCTATATCTTTATAGTGAATACACATTATGAGAAATTGCAATATTTTTTGTGCAATATATTGCAATGTATTGCAATATGTATATATTTTGCATTATAAATTTTGCAATATGCATATACTTTATAATATGTTGCTATATGTTTATATATTTTTTAGTGAATACACATTATGAGACATTGCAATGTATTTATTTTGCAGTTTGTTTATTTTTGAAATATATTGTAATATATTGCAATGTGAATATATTTTGCAATCTGTATATATTTTGCAATATGTATTTATTTTATAATATATTGTTATATATTTGTATGTATTTATAGTGAATACACATTATGAGATATTGCAGTATATGTATTTTGCAATATATTTATTTGTGAAATATATTGCAATTGTATATATTTTGCAATCTATATAGTTTGCAATATGCTTTTATTTTATAATATATATTGCTGTATATTTATATGTATATATAGTGAATACACATTGTGAGATATTGCATCATATGTATTTTGCAATATATTTATTTGTGCAATATTTTGCAGTATAATTCTATCTGTATATATCTTGCAATCTGTATATATTTTGCAATATGTATTTATTTTATAATATATATTGCTATATATTTATATATATTTTTAGCTTAAAAGAAAGCAATGCAACTTACTTTATGGAAACAGAGGTGCTAGAACAGAAGGGGCTCAGGGCCACCGGAAAGAAGCTTAGAAGAGGAATGAGCCCCCAGGGTTGGAAGCCCTGTCCTCTCTACCCAAATGGGGAAGAGAAGCCAAGAGTGTGTTCTGAGTTTCCTACCCATTCACTGCTGATGCATTTTAACTCCAAGATTAAGAACCCTACGGTGAACATCTAGCACAGGTGGAAATAATCCTTCTTGGGTTATTTATAAAATGATAATCCTAACACACACCTCTCTGATAAACAGGCAGTTATGAAGTGAATCACACCCAACCTTGTCAGCTTTCGGTATTAACAATTATGGGCTTCGTGGTCACAAAAGTCCGTCCGTGTGCATAGGAACTCCAAGCAGATCCAGGAGGAGAATGAGAGGAGGACCTTTTATGCATCTTGTTCTGTTAGCCGGTGGCAGGTTGCACACTCGCTGCTAATAAGCATGGACCTCCCGCCTGTTCATATATTGCTTCCTTTCGTAGCTCATCTGGGACCTCTCTGGAGTTCACAGAATGGGTAAAGTACCCCAGACTGCATTAAATTATTTTCAGTGCTGCCGTTAACATGGGGAAAGATAGCTACAATTAAGTTAACCCAACTCACTGCCAGGGAGGCGTGCGATAACGAACTCTAGGACTTATCTGGAATTGCTAAATTCTGTTCCATGAGCTCTATATTCAAGAGAAAATGTGTTTCTCCCCAGGTCATGGAGAAATGAACATTTCACTAATGAAAAACAGTGAAATTCTCGCCTAGATTTGAAAACTTAAATCAGAATATTGGGCTATTGTAAAATTTTATCTGTACATTGTCACTATATTGTGAAATAATTGCAAGCTCACCCCCGTAGCCTAGCCTCTTCCAAGCCACAGTGAATGACTAAAATACCCGTTTTATGAGCTTGAAAATTAGGGAGGTAGGAAAAGAAAATATCCCAGATCCCAAATCATCAAATGAGTACACAGTTTACAACTTCATTTAGAAATGATCATAATAAGAGGATCATGTAACTAGGATCCAAAAAGAAAGCTTAGTGGCTAATAGGAAGGAGGTGTAAGTTTCAGGCTAAAGCAAAGCAAAGCAAGCAACCATGCAAATCCACCCGCCTTGTGCAAAAGGATTGTGGGTCCCACAAAAACAGTCCATCTGCTTCTCTGCCTGCAAACCTAAAGTCTTTTTTAAAGCCTCGACTATTCAGTTTATTCCTAGCCAAAGCAAGAGGCCATTCTGCTTTCTAACCTAGTGAATTATCCCGCTCAAATAAATCCAACACCTATTAACTGAAGAACACCGCAAACTCACACGGATATGTTTTAAAAACTGTATTATTAAAGACATTATTTTGGTTTTATATCTTCTTCACTAGGAGAGCACATACTTCAAGATGGATATGTTCATGATTCCTTTCTATAAAGCCTCTTGATCTAATATTTGCTAGCACTAAAAGTTCAAATTAGTCGGACACATCTATTAGAACATGATCATTTCTTAGAACTTCAGACATAATTAAGGCATAAGAGATTACTAACACGATTCAAGCCTTGATTGTTTTCTGACAAGGTAATCTTTTAATTAAGTCAACTGCATCCATCCTTAAACTCCTCTTAAGAGGGAGCTCTGTAAGAAAGACAAGAAAATAATATTGAAGGAAATGTATGAATATCTGAATATCTAAGTACGTATCTAAATACCACATATTTCAGACATATCTAAGATCATACCATTGTGTTTTTTTTTTTTCTAGGATATAAATTAAGATCTTAATGTGTTTCTCTAGGATGTTGAAAATTTCATTAAAAACCACGTATACCTACTATGTGTGCAGAATTCTGTTAGATTGAGAGGGAACAAAGATAAAAGTTTTAAATTATTAATGGCTTATTGACAGTACTAAGATCAAATTTACTAAGTTTTAGTGAACCAACAAAATCAACTGTATTCTAACTACCATGGAAGACGTGCAATAGCATGGTATGCAAATTAGATATTGCCTATTATGTGACATATGCAAATATGCAGTGCTGTAAATAGGCAGGGTACCGTCATCCTCAGCAAAGCAAGACCTTTGCTCTGAATGTGGTACGATAGAGATATTCCAAGGTCCTGGAGAGCCCATGCTTTGAAGAGTTGACCTAGTTTGAATATGGGAAGGTTCTTTCAGAAAAAGACAATTGAATGAAATGGGAAAGAAAAGCACACCTGGATTGGGAACAGGTGACTGGTCAATGGTATTTGAAAAGGAGGAACTGGGCATGTGAAGACCCAGGCAGAGGAGCCCAGTTTCAACAGAGCTTAAAGACAACCCTGTGTTGTAGCTGCATCAGAGGAGGGAGCCAGGGTTGGGCCACAGAAGGTCAGGTAGTTATGAGAAGGATTGCAGTGTCTGTCCTAAGACTGATGGGCATCCATGCGAAAATGTAAAAAGGGAGTGAGCAGATGTGTGTGTTTACCTGGTGGTAGGTTGTGTTTGTGCAAAACCAAGAGTGAAAAGTAGGGAGTCAAGTAGCAATGTTTATAGCAGCTCAATCCCCAAGAGCTAAACTATGGAACCAACCTAGATGCCGTATAAAAAGATGAATGGATAAAGAATATATATATGATGGAATATTACCCAGCCTTAAAGAAGAATGAAATGATGAATGATGATATTTATTGGTAAATGGTTGGAGATGGAGAACATCCTGTGAAGCAAAATAAACCAATCCCCAAAAACTAAAGGCCGGATGTTCTCTCTGTTATGTGGATGCTAATTCACAATAAAGGAGTAGGGAAGAATGGAGTTACTTTATATTAGGTAGAGAGGAGTGAAGAGAGGGGAAGGGGTATGGGTAGGAAGGATAGTAGAGTGAAACAGACATTATGACCTCATGTACATGTATGACTGCATGACCCATGGGATCCTACAGTATGTATAATCAGAAAGATGAGAGATCACGCTCCATTTATATATGATCTATCAAAGTACACAGATACATTCTACTGTCTTGTATAATTAGAACAAATTTTTTAAAAATTTATAAAAAAAATAAAGTAGGGAGTCCAATAAGTGGCCACCATAGTAGCCCATGTAATTATCAAAGAAAATGGAAACCAACCAGATCTGTGGATAGATTACAGGGGTGGGAGAAAAATTGCATTTGTTTTTCAAGTTTTTCAATTCCACCTGTCTGGGGGAAGCACAGAGAACAGGAGTGAAACACTCCGGGAAATCCAGGGCTCCTCTCACTTGATTCTAACAATCTCTAGTGTCCAAAGGTCTGGGTATCTGTGTCCTGGGTCCAGTTTCTCGGGTTCACTGCAATTCAATCTACCCTTAACATCTTTTTCTTCTATTGAATCACAGATTCTTAACTCATTTCATTTCGGAATTTTGTTAAGATTTGATCCCACCTTTCCATTTGGCTCATGAAATTTCAGCAGTAGATACAAGTGGGTTTTCCCTAAACCAGCAACAACAACAAAAATCTTTGTAGTTGAAAGTCTCATTCACACAACTGGGGCAGCCACCTCCAAGGCTGACCTTCACACAGGTAGGTTTCTCTGCGGGCAAGATCCTGTCCCAAGTAAACGAGACAATACACACTGGGTGAAGAAACCCACCTGCTCAGAAAGTGGTGCCTCCATTGCTCTCTGGGTGAAGTTAGCTCTTTTCATAGTATCATTAAAAATCGCCCCATGAGTACCATTATAAACATGAAAATCATCAAAATTCATCAAATCTTCAGCAAGTAGTGTGTCACGTACAACAGCAGGCAAGTTATAATTTCTTAACAAAGGCCAAATGATTTCTCTGATAAGTGGATGACGATACATAACTGAGGGTGGGAGGTAAGGGAAGAATGGAGGAAGGTTGGAGTGTGTAGAGGGAAATGAGGGGGGGATGGGGGGAAGGAAAGATAATGGAATGAGAGAAACATCATGACCCTGTGTACATGTATGATTTCACAAATGATGTGACTTTACTTCATGTACAACCAGAGAATTAAAAGTTGAACCCCAATTGTGTACAATGAGTGAAAAAAAAGCTTTAATTTTTTTAAATCTGCTATTTTTAAATACATTAATATAAACCCAACCAGAAGGTTGGAGTCAATCAGTGCTGATGGGTAGTGATTGGCGTGTTCACCTGCATCTTGTGGACCTTGATTTTACTCCATTGGACTGATTATGTCCAACTTGGACATCATTGTTCTGACTCTACCATGAAAAAATTAATTCTCATTCCACCCTACTTTGTGTGGATTTAAAAGCACATTGCTATGAAATTCTCAGAGTACTCCAAAGTTCCTGAAGTGAGACTTTATAAGCACTGGGGCTGCTGTGTTATCTGGCTTTATTTTAAATCAATCTTATCAGAACATCAGAAGAGCTAAGATTTTTTTTCAGTGTCAAGACTTTTATGTTGCATCTGGGTAGAAAGGAGATCTGGAAAGTCACATATGGTCAAGTCAAATCTACTATGTTCGATGTAGATAAAGCATGGTGTCTATCTGCATGTATGCTTCAAAAATCATAGGAGAAAAAGAAGCGTTAGATGTTAGATCAAGAACACCCATGAAGGACCAGCTCTTTCCTTTCTTCTCTGTTTTATTGCTCCCAGTCAACAACCAACTTGTGTGAGTTTAAATGCTCATATTTTATAAAATGGTTATGAGAGCACGGAGTCTGCCTAGCCTTTGATCAGCTATTAAATTCATAATATAATTTGCATAGCATTAGAGAAACATTTTGTAAACGCATCCTTCATCTGTTCTCTTTCTCCTCTGCCTGAGTCTGTACAAGGTACTGTAACAAATTACCACCCACAGGGTGTCTCAAATAATAGGAATGTACCTCTCAGAGCTCTGGAGACTGGAAGTTCAAGGTCAAGGTGCTGACAAGTTGTGTTCCTCCTGATTCCTTAATCCTTGGCTGGACAATCACTCTTTTGCTATGTCTTTCTCTGTCTCTGAACATGCTTGACCTCTTTTTCTCCTGTTCATAGTGACCCTGTTCCTACTGAGCCACACCTTATAACTTTGTTTTCCATGCATTACCTCTTTAAAGGCCCTATCTCTGAGTTAAGGTTGGGACACAGGAATTTCAACAATTCATTCCATAAGGCCAATTTAAATTTTTGCAGCATGAACTATACACTCAGGTATTCCATGTTACATATTCTCCCCATGAACTAAATGTGAGAAAGTTTCAAAGTCTATCAACAGATGAATGAAGGCTGAGATATAGCAAAGTTTTATTTTTTTTCTTTTGTCTCCTCGAAGTAAGAAGTGGGTGGTAGCAATCCAAAATTGAATCACAATAGAGTAGCTCATTTAGTCCCAGACCAGGACCAAGCCCACTAGGAAACCCTATTTCTGTGTATTTCAGAGAAATAAAGCAGGTGTGTAACAATTAAATGTCTCAGAAAAAAAAAATTCAGAAAGAATAACACAGCAAGAGTCTTGGCTGAAATCTTGCCAGTGAATTGCTTTTTACCCCATGTTTTACCAGTTGCATATTTGGAGTAGACAAATATGAAATTCTATATTTAGTGATGGGACACACAGTATGATGTCATAAACCTAGAATTATTCTTTTTGATCTAGGGTAATTTCAGTATAGTGGCACATTGTAATTATAGGCAACCTATAGTGTTGCTATAGTTTAGAACTCATTCTTTTAAAAGAAAAAATCATAATTGTACAGTTTTATTTTAGAGAAAGAAAATTACTTTGCTTCAACCAAAGAACATGTGCAGGTAATATAATTTTATGTGGGCTTCTTCCAGATGGTCCCTAAGTTTCTACATTTTCACCAACCTTAGAAACTCCATAGAATCGCACAATCTTAGAAATCCCCATTCCAACCATCTAAGACGCTGGACGATGTAGTATCAGGAAATAGGGACACAGGTGTTCCTCCTGACACAGAGTAGCAAAGTCCTATTTCAACAGTGACTGTGAGCAGCCACCTCGTTCAGCAAGTGATGGATTCCTATAACTAACTGGAGTCCAGAAGATTTAGGTGGTTTTTCCCAGGATCACCAAGACATCACCAGATCCCCAAAAAGCAATGATGGAAGGGAAATCAGAAAACAAAGCAAATCCAAAAGAACTGAGAATAAGAAGGCAGCATCATCCAGGCTGATGGTCATATTTGCAAAATCTGCATGCACACATGGGCTAAGCGTCTAGCATCCTAACTATAAGGGGGACAAAGTCAGCCACATACTCCAGCCCTTCCTAAATAGGAGCCCAGCAACTCATTGCTCAGGAGATGGTGCAATTCCTTTGGGTACTAAAATTGCAAGCTTTTCCTGGGGATCCCTAAAAAGGAGCTGCAGTAGAATTTGGCCACATTCCGTTAACAATTTATGAAACATCTCTCGTTCTAGCCACAATGTTTCAAAGAAAATCCAGAAAAGAGAGCAGTGCTTATTTTTTTCTTGTTATTTATTTATTTCAGGAAGACTGGGATTTTTTTGTTCCTGTTAGATGTTTGACCTGTTTTTATATCTCTTGTCCCACCATAGTTATTAATAGTACCCAATATACCCCCAGAAATGCCCCAGTTAGGATAACAGATGAGATGCTTACTCTAGTTAAAAATGAAGTGTTTTCATTTACACAGCAAGATTTATGTGACGTGGGTGCATTTACTTAGCTTTTGAGGGCTTCAAACTTATCCCCCATATGGTTGGTGCCAAGGACTAGTGTCAATTTTTTAAAAAATATTGTCCAGTATATTAGTTTGCTAAGACTATAGTGACAAAGGACCTCAGCCTGTGTGGTGCAAAAGACAGAAATCTATTTTCTTACAATTATGGAGCTAAAAGCAGGAGATCAAGGTGCCAGCAGGACTGACTTCTTCTGATGTCTGTGCCCAGCAAGCAGATGGCTCTTCTCTGGCTCTGTCTTTACACAGTCTTGCCTCTGGGTGCTTCTGTGTCCTAATTACCTTTTGTAAGGACACCAGGCGTGTTGGATTAGGGCCTACCTTTATGACCTCGTTTGACTCCGTATGCCTTTAAAGACCCACTCTCCAAATACAGTCACACCCTGAGCCACTGCGGATTGATTTCACTATAAGAATTTGGGGGGGTACACAGTTCAGTCCTTAATATGCAATGCTGGAACACTCCCTGGATTTTAAGATTCCCCACTACACAGACATGGAGGGAAAGAAGACTTCAGTCCTGTAGAAACAGAGGGCCAGATAACCACATCTGACCCAGAGCCACATGGGTGAGATCCAGGAGTCCGCCATGTTGGTCCACTCACCTGAATATTGGTGTTCCCTTCCAAGGTCTCTCCAGCTGTTTTTAGGATCAGTATCTCTGCAGCTCTGTGACTGAGGTCCCCCTGCTCTTGCTGGCCCAAAGCTGGGTGTGACTTCTTTAGGTTTTTGCCACATGACCGCCACAGGCAGCTTGGGTGTTTGTGTGGTCCAGGTTGGTAATCACATAGTTCTCTCTCCACAGTGGACTAGAAGGGAGCAACATTAGACAATCACAGAGAGGACCATGCCATCATGATTTCCCCTATAATGGGACATAATCACGTGTAAGACTGCCCCCCTCCTATTCCCAAATTGGAGGCACACTCACGGGAAGAGGACTCGATCCATGGAATACAATGCAGAGTGGGACTCTTGGGGACTCCATCAGAATTCTGCCTACCCTGATATATCAGTTTCATTTGCCTTGGCTTAACAGTTGAATTTTGATATTTACAGAAAAGACTTCATGCCCTAAACTTGGGAAATACAGTCACTAAAGAATCCTTCAGAAACACTGATTCTTCATGGGCTTAAAGTTTGGAGTCTGGACACACCAAAGCCCAGAGTCCCTGCCAGCTCAGCTCCTAGTCTCGGAGCTTCACTGACAGTGGAGGCTTTTCCCCATCACACCACTGGTCTCTGGTGGTCTTCCAGCAAGCCCTAGGTTCAGAATTGGATTCTATTTCGGAAATAATAAATGAGTGCTGTTACCTGTTTTAATTTAAAAAGCCACAAAACACAAAGGTTCCAGCTCCCAAGCATTGTCTTGATAGCCTACATACTTTCACACATACTGTCTGATCTACAATAAACTACCCCAGATCTGCTGCATTACCATCTCCCGGCTTCTGTTACACTTTGATTTAAATTTTTGACTATAATGACAGAGATCTTCCTAGAAGCTTCCCTGGTTCAACCTAAAGGTGACAGCTTTTGAAATTTCACATCTTTTGTCTTAGATCCACTGCCCCCCACCAACCCCAATTTCCTCCTTAACCCTGAGTTGGTATCACAGAGTTTCATGCCCAGGTTCACGTTCAATGTATGATTTTGAGTAACTCCAGGTGTCGACAACAGGCATCTGCTTTCTATATATCAATGTCGACTGCCTGACTCCAGGAGGAGCATCATCACCTCCAGGAGGGGCATCGTCACCTCCAGGAGCCACACTGGCCCTTTGACACGACACTAGGCAATTCAATATCCATATACATTTCAGGAGCTTTGCCTCTGTGATTTGCTCACCCTGAAATGCTTCCTTCCAGGTCTCCCTGCTTTGAATTCATGTTGCAGTTCCATGCTCAGATGGTCAGGAGCCTTCCCTGCTCAGCTTGGGGACAACAGCTGAGCTCACTGAGCAGCCTGCGTCTTCCCATAGTGCTCAGTAATGCCCACATTTATTCACACCTATTTCATTCCTTTATATTTATGCATCAACACAAAAGCTCAGTGAGGGTGAGAAACTATCCGTTCTCACATGTCCCTTGTCTACAACAGTTTATTATAAAACCTCGATGTCCTGTGTGCGTGGTGCTGGGGACTGATCCCAGGGGCACTCACACAGAGCCACATCCCAAGCCCTTTCCATTTTCTAAATTTTGAGACAGGGTCTCATTAATTTGCCCAGGCTGGCCTCCAACTTACAATCCTCCTGCCTTGGCCTCCCAAGTCACTGGGATTACATGTGTGCAGTACCAAGTCTGGCAAGGACCTCAAAACTATGTAATGTATAAATGAATCTTATATTTCATGTCAAATGTATGTTAGAGAAAGGTAATATATTCTCCAATCTTTAATTCATTTTGAAGAGTTATATGTGATTAAAGTTAACAATGATACCATGTATTTTTTTAACTTAATGAAAGTTGTCCATTCAACCAACATGACTAATTCAGCTTCTATTGATAGACATCATAATAATCTGAAAGATTATCTAATGGACTTGGAATAACTGACTTCGTCACATCTGTATGTGTGTGGTATGTAGGTGGTTAAAAAATACTAGTGTGGGCTGGTGGTGTAGCTCAGTGGTGGAGCACTTGCCTAGTATGTGTGAGGCCCTGGGTTTGATTCCCAGCACCAAAAAGCAATTTCACAACAAAATCATAAAAGAAGCCCTGAAACAAAAGCATACACAACAGAAGGAGGAATAGATAAACTGGACTTTATCTAAATTTTAAACTCTTTTGCATTGAAAGACATTATCAAATTAAAAAAAAAAAGACAGAGTGAGAGAAGTATTTGCATATCATATATCTGATGAAGGTCCAGAATATATAAAGAACACTTGCAATTGAACAACAACCACAAAGATGAGTAGCCAATTAAAAAACAGGCAAAACTCTCAAACATTTCTCCAAAGTAAACACACAAAAGCTAATAAATGCATGCAAAGATACATTGCTAGTCATCAGGAAAAGGCACAGAACACCACAGCAACGTACTGGATTGTATCTCCCCCAGTGGGACGGCAATAATAATTAATAATAGCAACAATAATAACATGGTAGAAGGGACCTTAACCTGTTGGCAAGGGATGGACAGACTGGAATCCTTGCACATTGCTGGTGGCATATGAATTGGTCATGCTGGTGGCCAACACTCTGACACTCTCTCAAAAAGCTAAACGCAGAATTGTCACAGGACCTCACGATTCTACTCTTCAGTACACATGGAAAGGAACTGAAAACAAGTACCTGGGGACACAGAGCTTTAGGAGAACCCTTGTTCAATATGGGTTGAAAACCACCCCTTTGAAAATCCCAGATCCACCCCTCTCCAAAACACGACGCATTTCGAATGACAACATGATCCTACATGAAAAACTTCACCAATAACCCTGGGCCATGGTCGAAATGCAGGTGCACTAGAAATACTATGCAAAATCACCTTTAGGTCACATGTACACAGTGTCTATGGGACACAAATAAATTGTGTGTTTAGACCTTGGTCCTGTTCCCAAGAGAGCTCATTGCATCGATACAAATTTTCCAAAAAATCCATAAAAAAAAATCTCGATTCTAAGATACTTCTGTTCCAAACATTTCTGATTTGGGAGATCCAACTTGGAGTAATAGTTGGAAGCACCATTCGTGGATGAATTTCAAAACCATGATGCTGTGTGAAATAAGCCAGGCACCAAAGGTCACACTCTCTATGATTCTATTTTTTGACAAATCCCGAATAAATTGATACAGACAGAAGGTCATTGGTGGTTGCCAAGGTCGTGGAAGACAGGGTAGAGGAGAGAATGATTCGTGGGTAGAGGATTTGACACTGGAGTGATGGAAATATTGTGGAACTAGATAGAGGTGATGTCCGCACAACCCCAGGAATAGACCAAATGCCAATGCACCATTCACTTTGAAATAGTAATTTTACATTATGTGCATTTTGCTTCATAAATTATTTTTAAAATCTATCATGCTGATTCCACCAATATTTAAATCACTCCCCCTATAAATGGAATAAGTCTGATTTTGTGAAAATATCTATTTTACTTAAACTCTTCACCACCACCTAATGCCAATCTCTATCTTTCTAGAATGGGGGTGTTCACTTCTTTCTAGGCTGAGAAGATTTCTGGTACGACACAGAGATTTGCCAATGCTATTTTGGATCTCAGCCTCTACTAACCACAAAGGTCCCTCTTGGACAATATTCAGAACTCATTGAAGGCACATTGGGATATTCAACATGATTTTCTTGGTAAGAATTCAAAGGAAGCATTTACAATTGATTATTGTATTCTTTTTAGTGGGTATTCTTTGGATCACTAAAGGAGATCCTAAATGGTTTGGGAAGTATCTTACTTATCTGTAGCAAGGTGTCTCATGGAACATCAGGGAATTAGGACACACTGAAGCCAGGTTTCATGGAGACGAGAGCCTGGGAGGGCAGATTCAGTAGGAACGCATGGGTGGAGGCTGCCCTAGACTTGGGCCTCCAACTGTCCATCACTATGCATGCTCTGGGAGTAAGTGAAAAAGACGGACAGATGTCACTGTGGACCTGTAGTCTCCCTAGGGACACAGTCATAGTAAATCCTGGGTGCCCACAGGAGCCCTGCCTATTATGGGTTGGACTGTGTGGGCCACTGCGTTCCCATGGTGAAGTCTTAACCTGTTGCATGATCATGTGACCTCATTTGGAGATAAGTTCTTTGCAGAAGTAACAAAGTAACGTCGTTGGGCAGGGCCCTTGTTCATTTGATGGCTGTCCTTATAAAAAGTGGAAATTTGAATAGAGAGATGACAAGAGGGAAAAGGATGTGAACAGGCAGAGAAAAGATGGACATTTACCAGCCACAGAAAGAAGCCTGCAACAACCCCTGCCCTCACAAGGAGCCAGCCCTGTGCACACCCTGACTTTGGACTTCTACCATCCAGAACCCTGAGACACTAACTCTGCGGTTTAAGTGACCCCCTCCGTGGGGCTTTGTGACAGTAGCTCCAGAAAGTTCAGAGAATTTGGAAACCTTTTCTTCTGTGTCCATCTTCCCTAGAACATTTGGAAATGCAAGCAAAATCAAACAAAGCTCTACAGTCCAGGAATTTCTCAGCCATCATTGTGGAATCGTGAAGACAGAACATCGGCTAACAATAATTGGTGTCCAATAGACATGAATGTGAATTTAACTTAATTCAGCAAAATTAAGGGAAGAGCTTTATGAAAGACTGCTGTTTTCCTGATAAAAGGCACAACTATCACTGGACCCTTGTCTTTCTTACTCCTTCTTTCCAGAAACAGATAAGAAGTCAGGGGCTTCAGCAGCCACCTTAGCAGCATGAGGCAAGTAGCAAATACATTAAGGATGTTAGAGTGTTAATATAAAAATGTCCTGAGTCATGATACCACTGAGTGCTTACATGAAAACGTAAGTGACTGTCTCAATATCCTTAATAAATGCCAAAATTAATTCTTAATGTAGAAAGTACTTTTAGGCACTGGTTGGTTACACTCAATAGTTCTCATATATCCTCTTAGAATCTTTCTCTAATGAAACATGAATGTAAATCTTAATCTATTTTAATATTTCTTCCTCAACTGTCTTTATCACATCCCCTTCTGTGTCAATCCTTCAGAATACTCTTCTCATCTAAAATTTAAATCTAAATGAATACATCTATTTGTTAAAGACAGAAGGCAAGACCTTGAGATACTGGCAAGAGTCAACCTCACATCTGAGAACCATGAATGCATTTTCCTTCCTGATGCCTCCTATACTTTGCAATTTTTGAGAGTAGGCTAAATATGTTACTTTTGAAGCATAGAAGAAAATAATGAAGGCCATATAAAAACTAAAGTAATGTCTGAGTTAAATGAATCTGACTACATCCTCTTCATAATTTTATGACAAGCATATTAATTTCATTCTGTGATCACATAGGGGTGTTTCCTTAAATATTCATTCATCAGTAGAGGGTTTCCCACCCTGTGAGAGTTTATATTCAGTTTTAAATATTCCTTGTTTTTGCACTCACGTTTCCATGTAGGTTCCTATCAATGACCTAGGAACACACAGATCAAATCGGAAGGAAAGCCAAACCCATGATCAGCTAGGAATCTGTGAAGCTCTTTCTCATTACCCAGTTCTTCTTCTTTATCTACTCTGTTTATAAATATTGGTGCATCTAAACAGTGTGTTAAAGAAAGAGAGGGAGAGAAAGAGAGGGGGAAGGAAGGAAAAAAAGAGAATTTGACCCTAGAACACATATTTCTGGGTGTTGGACCCAATATCGTCACTTTAGGTATTATGGTTGGATTTTATATAGATCTCCTATGCATTTTTTTTTCTTTCTAGTTACTAGTTAGTAACTAGTTACCTAGTGAGTTTCCCAGTCTCTTGCAGTATAACACACATCCTTGTGTGTCTGTGGGGACCAGCAGAATGTTGAACCTACATGGAAACGTTATTTACGAACTGAGTCTCTCAACCTAAAATGATACAAAAAAGTTCACTATTATTTTGAATCAAGAGAGCTCAGAAAACCCCATAGAACTGATTTTAGTGACAGAACTTCATATTATTTCAGAAGACTCGTAATGTGGAAGAAAAATAACTTCGAGTGAAAACAAAATAGTTCCTGATTTTTTAAAATCTCTCGACACCAAGCATTCTTTGTTACCCATGAAGATGGGAAATGGTTTGGGAAAGGGCTGAACTTTTGAGTTTTCTTAATTAGTTCACCAAGAACGGCTGTGTATTTTGATTGAATAGAACCAGAGAGTTAGAATGACATATTTCTCATTTATCAAGAGCTATGGAAAAGTCTTTTGAAGTGACTTGAGGTTTAATGGCTGAAATTATAGGGTCCCCCCTGAACCCGCAACAGAGACCCTAAGATCCTTGAAGAGGTCACACCTCAGGGTGGTTTACTCCTAAGCAAAAAGCGTTTTCAGGGAATAGTTGGAATCCCCTGGGGTTTGAGTTGTTGATATTTTAGTCATCTTTTAGCCACAAGCCATAGGAATATCGGCAAATATTGCTCTGCTAAAAAAAATAGTAATAATCTTTGTAAGAACGTCTCTGGTGACTTAACCTGTGGGATTGGCTGAAGCTAAAGTGACTGTCCTCCTAGGTCTCCTCGTAGTTGAGAACCAAAGGCAGCAGGAAGTCCAGCAGGAGGGTCTGATAAGAAAACATCTTTGTTCCTCTCCTCAGACAGGGACACTTAAGATAAAACCGGAGTGTGCTTCAGAGTTTGTGCGAGTCTCACCTGAGAGCCAAACATGGAGTGAATACTGAAAAGAACAGTGGGAAGGTATTTTTTAAAAATTTCCCCACTGAGCTAAATATTGATAGTTCACATGTGCATTCTTGTCTGGTCATTTTAAAGACTTGGCTCTGAACTCCCCATCACAGAAAAGACCAACTGCTACTGGGCTCCTGGGACAGTCCCACAGAGCACCCCAAACAAATCTCTGCAAATACCTGTTAGCTGCAAACTCATTCAGGCACCTTCAGGGACAAATTCCCACATTGCTGTGCCATTAAAGGGTCCTTTCTTCTGCTCCAGGGAAAACATTTGGAGGAACTGGTGAGGGTCTCCAAGACCCCTGAGCCACTCTCAGGTTTATTTTAAGCTCCCAGAGAAAACATGTCTCATGATCATATTGAGCTCAGGTCCCTGCAGCAGTCCTGGCCGCCATCTTTGCGACCCTGACCTGGGCAGGCAGGGGGGAGCTCTTGTCAGCCATCTTTAAGTGTCTGGGTCCATCATTTTGACCTTCTACCCCCTGCTGTATGACCTTGAGCTGAGAGTGTCCAGGATTATATCTGCCATCTTATTTCTTGCCCTATGACACTGACCTGAGCCTTGTCAGAAGTGTATATTCTGTATCCATTCATCTATTGAAGGGCACCTAGGTTGGTTCCATAGTCTAGCTATTGTGAATTGAGCTGCTATAAACATTGATGTGGCTGTGTCACTGTAGTTTGCTGATTTTATGTCCTTTAGGTGTAAACTGAGGAGTGGGACAGCTGGATCAAATGGTGGTTCCATTCCAAGGTTTCTCAGGAATCTCCACACTGCTTTCCAGAGTGGGGGCACCATTTTGCAATCCCACCAGCAATGTCTGAGTGTACCTTTTTCCCCACATCCTCGCCAACATTTATTGTTGCTTGTATTCTTGCTAATTGCCATTCTGATTGGAGCGAGATGGAATCTTAGTTTTGATTTGCTTTTCTCTAATTGCTAGAGATGTTGAATGCTTTTTCATATATTTGTAGATCAATTACATATCTTCTGCATCTGTTTAATTCCTTAACCCATTTATTGATTAGGTTATTTTTTTTTTGGTGTTAAGCGTTTTGAGGTCTTTTCATATCCTAGAGATTAATGTTTTATCTGAGGTGCATGGGGTAAAGATTTTAGCCCAATATGTAGACTCTCTTTTCACATTATTGATTGTTTCTTTTGCTGAATGAAGAAAATGTGATCTATATACATACATATGTATATATATGTGTATATATGTAAATATATATGTGTATGTGTATATATATGTATGTGTGTGTGTGTATATATATACACACACAGTGGAATATTACTCAGCTTTAAAGAAGAATGAAATTCTGGCATTTGCTGGTAAATGAATGCACTTGGAGAATATCATGCTAAGTGAAATAATCCAAACCCAAAAAACCAAAGGCCGAATGTTTTCTCTGATATGCAGAAGCTAATTTACAATGGGGGTGGGTACAGAAGAATAGAGTTACTTTATATTAGGTAGAGGGGAGTGAAGGGAGGGGAAAGGGCATGGAGTAGGAAGGATAGTAGAATAAAACAGATATCATGACCTCAAGTACATGTATGACTGCATGACCCATGTGATCCTGCAATATGTACAATCAGAAAAATGAGAGCTTACACTCCATTTATGTATGACCTATCAAAATGTATAAATGCATCTTCTGAAAGTTTAAGTAGAACGAATAAAATAGAAAGATTTTTTTAAACAGTTCTCATCTGAGCAGGATGAGGAATGTACCTACCCCTAAAATGGATATGTGTGCACCCCCAAAATGAAACCCCATGCTTCCACTGTTCTGATGGGAGCATGTTTTCCAGATACCTCCACGTGTCCCGCATTCCCCGTACTGTGGGTGATAAATCTCTCTCTGGTCTTTTATCTTTTGGTCACGATCACTGGCTTCCATTCAGCAAGAAGGGGACCCTTTGTGTTCAGTGACTTACCCATCGTATTAAGTACGACAATCAGAATTAATTGCTGGGTGACAAAGGCTCTGCCTAGGGATGAACAGGTTGATGAAGGTGTCCCTTTTCTATCTTAGTCATTCAACTATAAACCAGGAGGTGCTGATATCCTCCATAGGAACATTCTTGACAAAATCACAGATGCGATGCTTGGACGTTATTTATTTAAACATATGCAACTTGACATGCACTGTTTATTTTCCCCAACAATATTGCAGTTTGTGTCTTTGGAAGTAAATATAGACTAGCCATGTTTGAGTAGCCACAGACTATTTACCCTGCTTGTCCATTTGGGTATTCAGGCTCTCATCGATGACTCAATTATTTGATATTTTCACTTAAAGATAAATCATTGGCAGACCTTGAAGTCATGCTTTCTTTCTTCTTTATAATATGTCATAGTAAAAAAAATGAGCCAAAATATATTCAATAATTTTGAAGGACATCCAAATGGTTTCCAGTATATATATATATATTTTTTTGTATTTCAAATAATAATGCAATAAATGTCCTTAACTAATCATCTTAATGTAACGGCATCATTAAAGATACTGGTCAAATTCCCAGAAGTGAAATTGCTGAGTCAAAAGTTACATTTCTTTTAAATTTTAATGCAGACCAGTGCATCATTCCAAAGGCTTTAAACAAAGCCCCTAGGAAAGCCAACGCCGTTCAGAGCTGAGGCCCCTGCTGTTCCAGCTTTGACCTCTAGAAATCAATACAGATGACAGGAGAGATTTTTATTTCAAGGTAACCAGAGAGCCGCCCTTGGCAGCTCCATGACAACCTGACTCAAAAATCATGCTCATTTGAAAATAAACACAAGAAATTCTGATTATTGGTAGTTGGAAATGCAAAGTCTGGGGAGGTCCAGATGCAATGGTCCAGATGGCAGGAGCAACCTGGAGTGTAGTGTTTGTTAAGGTGCCTCCAGGGAAGGCAGTGGAGTCCACTGATCTGCTCCCAGGATGGAGGAGTTAATATGTGAGTTACATCAGGAGGTGGGGGACCTTGTGTATCTGGCTAGGATGGTCTAAAAAGCACAGATAGGATTGCAGAACACTGGGTGTTTGGATAGTGGCTAGTTCTATGCTATCCATCCTCAGGACAAAGGGTAGAGGCTCAGGCATGGAGGCTGCTGGTAAGTTGTGCCAAGCCTTAAAGAGGCTCACAAGAAATCTCGAGATACATATGCAGTTAATTTCTTCTAAGTATTTGTGGATGGATAATGCCATAAACGGAGAAAAGCAATGCATGATACAAACACAGAGTCAAAGAAAAGATGTAAAAATAATTTAAAATAATGTGCTCATTTCTTTCAATAGCAAGACTAGGTGGATGTAAAGAAAAGCCACCCAGAACTATAAAAATCAAGAAGACAAATAAATAAAATACATTGGATAGATGGGAAAGATGGACATCATAGTTGAATCAATTAGAAAGAAAATAAAAGGAGAGGGGCTGGGGATATAGCTCAGTTGATAAAGTGCCTGCCTTGCAAGCACAAGGTCCTGGGTTCAATCCCCAGCACCGCAAAAAAAAAAAAAAAAAACAAAGGAAGAAAGTTAAGACACTAGGAAAACAGATCCAAAAGTTCCAGAAAATCACTGGACTGAGTTTCAAAATCATAGCATGATAAGGACTATCCAATAATGAATGAGACAGCAAAAGATATCCTTCCATGAAAAAGAAAGACATGAGATGAGATTACAGAAGCATCCACCAGCCAGGTGATGTACAGTCCACACCTGCAATCCCAGGGGCTCAGGAGGCTGAGGCAGGAGGATCAGGAGTTCAAGGACAGCTTCAGCAGCTTAGCGAAGCCCTAAGCAACTTAGCAAGACCTGACTCAAAATAAAAAGTAAAAGGTGCTGGAGATGTGGCTCAGTGGTGGAGCACCCTGGGTTTAATCCCCAGTGCGAAAAAAAATAAAGAGGGGTTGGCAGGGTGCACCAGGAATGAACAAGAGTTACAGAACCACAGCAAATCAAACAAAAGATACTAAAAACTCAAAACATTATGTGTGGAGATACAAACATACATGTAAGATCCTTAAGACTGGAGTTAACATGTTAACAGCTTCCTGAGAAATTGAACCATAAAGCCAGCCATATAGTTTGTAATGACTTGCAATTAAGTTAGGCAACATGCAGGTGGCCCCGGGAGGCTGCCCCTAGGTGCGATGCACCCCAAAAGGACCCCTGGGGTCTCCTGCTGTCGCTCTCTGTACAGCTGATTCAATCTCTCTGGCCACCTGTCACTTCCAGTGCATGCACAAGCTGAGCTCGCCTGCTCTTCTGACCTTGGACTCAGTGCTCCCATTTCTGTCTTCCTGCAAACACCGTCTCTGGGTAAAACTGACTCTGGATTCACACCACTTTCCTGGGTTGGCCTTAGGAACTGAGCCACGGCAATTCTGCAGGCATGAAAGGGCTCTCCTGACAATGACCTGTCCCCTGCTTCCGGCCTCCTGGAAGTCTGCTGTCAAGAGCATTGTGTCCTGAAAATCAAGAGCAACTTAAATAGATACAAATTTAGCACATGGGGGCAGCTCGTATTTCAAAAAAATTTTTTTCAATCTTTAAAATTTTTTTTTCACTTTGTACTTCATTTATCTTTGTCTTCAATACTTTTCTGGTTTTATGGAAATGGTAATTTTGTTTATTTTAAATTCCATACAATTTTTTAAATTTATTTTTTATTATTAAATTTTTAAATTATTTTTACAGACTTCATTTTGATTCATTGTACACATATGGGGTACAAATTTTCATTTCTATGGTTGTGCATGATGTAGATTCATATTATGTCTTAACATGTATTAAAATGCTGGTGTTGTATCTGAATATATTTTTAAGGATACAGATTATATATTAATATTCTTCTTGAATGAACTAAAATGTTACAGAGAAGGCAAAATTCTATCTTTCCGTTCATCTTCATTTTGGATTCATTTTCCTATGCCTAGAATTTCTACCAATCTGAGTTTAGCAGGAATCACTTTTTTTATTTTGTTTTTTATTTTTTAATTTTTTATTTGTTCTCATTTGTTGCACATGATAGTAGAATGCATTTACACATTTTGATAGATCATACATAAATATAACTTTTAAAAGCAATTAGATATTTTGTCACATTTTTCTATAAAATTAATTATTACATCTAAAAATAAATGCATTAGTTTGAGTGTGTTTTAAAAATATAAATAAGTATCAGACTGTGCATGTTATCTTGGAATTTGCTTTGTTCACACACACACACGCACACGTCTCTCCATGTTAGGAGAAATAGGTCTTTGTTATTCTTAAAAAGTAATTTATATTATCTTTGAATACAGATATATCATTATTTAGCCTCCACTCTTTTCATGAACATGTAGATTCTTTGAGAAAACTTTTTATACAATATTCTGCATTGCACATCAGTGTGATCCTAGGTGTTCAACCCTACAAATATTGTGTCCCAGGACCTGCATGTTTGAAATGCTAATAGGTAGCAGGAAATTCCCCTTCAGGATGGCAGTGCAGATGGCCTTCTCCTCCAGCAGTGAGAGACACAGACACTACTTCTATCAACCTTTAAAACACATGCCAATCCACTGAGTGAGAAATGAAATCTCATTGCTTGAATCTCCATTTATGGTTTTATCACAAACTCCTTTGTATCCTTACCTGTCTGCAAAAGACTGAGCCAACAATCACTTAAGAATGCTTGAATACAGTCCTCCCTCAGTGCTTCTGGCAGAGTGGCCCCAGGATTCCCCTGGATTCCCACATCCTTGGAAACCCAAGTCCCTTATAGAAAATGGTGAATATCTGCACATAACCTAGGCATGGATCAGCTCCGCCATCTCCTCTTTCAAGAAATGCTTCTCATACATTTTAAATCATCTCTAGAATACTTATACTCCCTAATACAATGCAGATGCTGAGTAAATCACTGCTATGCTGAATTGCTTAGAGAATAAAAATAATAAAATAGTACGCACATGTTTGGCATAGACACACTTTGTAAAAAAAACTATTTTTGATCTAAGGTTGATTTAATCCAAGGACACAGAGCCCGTGGATAGGAAGGGCCAACAAATCTACATATACTGCAGACCCTGAAAGCCAGTAAATTGCTATATGCACTTGGAAGTAAATTAAATTTTCTTACGGAAATTTCCATCAGGAATCACTGGGGATAGAAGGGGGAGGAGAGGATCTAGGCAGCAACACCCCAACTCCGTCCAGAGCAGAGAAAAAAGCAGTAAAGACAACTCAGGAGTGGGCAGCTTGAAAATTGGAGGGACTTGGTCATTGGATACTGGAGCAGAAAATAAGGACACAATTCCCTGACCCCAAACCCTGAGGATGGGAATAGGGAGAGGGGTAATAAAGAGGGGAAAACGGAGAGAAAACCACAGAGGCTTACTTTCTCAACAGCAGCTGGAAGTACAAGATCAAGTTAAAAATGGGACCAGAGCAGAAAAGACAGTGAAGGAAATCACACAGATGATCCCAAATTGTGGGCTGAAGGCTGTGCTAGGCAGGGCAGTTATTGTGTAGAATCCATAGCCTGTTAGCTTTCTACAAAAAATTAAATTAATATGGCTTCTCTCCCCTGTGGGATAAAAAATAAATAAAATGAGATAGAGTACCTTTGAAGTGGGCTACTCAGTAATCCACCTAAAAGGGACGTGCAGAGGAAATCTGCTAGGTGAAAGGTGCTGGGACCTTCTTCCTCCTCACTGCAGGTTAGTGGACAGAGTGGAGCTGATCCAGGAGCAGGTCCCTCCCAGGGAGCGCTAAACCCAACCCCCAGTCTGTGGGGATGTTGAAAGGAGCCACTGAGGCATGTGTTCCCCAGGCTGTGGAATGATACGATCCTGGATTGCACACTCAGGATTATTCATGCTTGGGTGCACACTCCCAAGTGACCAGACCCACCGAAGGCCATTGCCCCAGGTGAGCTTCACTCGTCCTTCCCTCTCCCTCCACCCTTTGCAAAACTGTGTGACTCCTAATTGGACCATCCTCACTAGATATCATGTTACACTACTGGTTTCTTTGTTCTTGGACTCCTCTCTTCTATGAAGGTGCTGAACTTCCTTATTAAATTTGGGACTACATCCCAGAACCTGTCTCTCGGGGCTGATTCCATTTCGGTTGCCTCACCACCTCGAGGACCCCCACATTCTGCATCCCCCGTCCCCACCAGGGGCTTAGGCAATGACAGGCCAACTGACATCCCATCCCTGTCCTGGTGGTGGTAAAACCCCAGTGGTCAGCCAGCTTGGAGCTCCTGGGCCCTAGACCACCCACCCATAGAGAGCCTGTACCCACTGGCCCCACAGTGGCAGACAACTGTCAAGGGCTCATACAGATCACTCCATAGGAAATCCAGGGAGGGAGAAGGCACCCAGAGATTCACAACCAAGACATCAGAAACCCAAATACAGGCAGGCCTACTGATGCCCTACCTTGCCACAAGAATGGCAGCTTGGACTGGGCGTGGTGGCGCACGCCTGTAATCCTGGCACTTGGGAGGCTGAGGCAGGAGGATCGCGAGTTCAAAG
>JAJEJO010002025.1:80669-243856 GCA_020662805.1 Glaucomys volans
AAAAAAAAAAAAAAAGAATGGCAGCCTGGTGTACATCAGCCAGGGTGGAGGCTTCTGCACCACAGACCTCCCACGGAGACCCCGCTGTCCCAGATCCTACACATGCCACCAAGCTCTGTACCACCTTAATTCCCTGTGAAGGGAATGGACGCACAGGGTCCCTCAGCAGTGGCCTGCAGTCCTGTGACCCTGCATCCAAAAGAAACGGTCAGCAGATGGAGCACGGCAGTGTCCAAGCTTGTAGGCTCAGCCCCTGGGCAGATAAACAGGAACTGACTGGCAAGAAGTCCATAGGATCCAGGGACACAGCTCCTGGGACCCAGCACCTCCAGGAGAATCCAGAGTTGCAAATCCCAAGTTGCCAGTCAATTCAGTTTTCATTCAGATGCACAGACTCACAGAAGGCAATTCTGAGCATGACCCCAAGCAACCCGCAGAGAACCCTGTGAATGCACCGAGACACTACACCCCACACAGGGGTGTATGGGGAGCACCCCACTGACACTAGCCCCTGCCCATGCCCAGATTTAAGTTCCACTGACCTATAACCCAGTTGAGCCCAGAGGGGTTAGCAGCCCTACAGTTCTCCATGGGCTGCCCAAAGTCACATCAAACAGACTGTAATCCCCCTACCTTAGACTGCCACACTCCACAACCCCCCACGGGGCAGGTTGCATTGGATTTTGACAGCACTCGATACATGGAGGGTCTCACCTCCTAACAGGAAATAACCAGGCTGCTAAGTCACAATTAGTGACTGTCTCTTCTGACCCAAAAGAAAGCCAGTAGTTACCTGGACACACCCCAAATCAGAAAGGGTTGTATCAGAGGTGAGTTGGTGTGACCACCATCTCCACCCCCAAGGAAACCTAGAGGTAAAGTGGAAGAGTAGTGAGCATCTGCTGAAGGTCCCAAGTTCTGATGAAATCCATATCAGGAAGACTCAGGGTATGAAAGATGGTGGAATGAGACAGACATCGTTACCCTGTGTACATGTACGATTACACGAATGGTATGAATCTGCATTGTGCACAAACACAGAAATGAAAAGTTGTACCCCCTTTATGTACAATGAATCAAAGTGCAGCTTGTAAAAATAAAAAACAAATAAAAAATATTAAATGAAAAAAAAATGTCTCTACCTTAGCTTGGATTAGCATAAATAGCTCTAATGTTGGTATTGATCTTACATGTATTACTCATTATAAAAGATACATAAATATTTCCCTATTATTCAATATGGTACCCAATCCATTTGATTTTCTTCTAATATTTAAAAACATTTACTGTAATAATTCTATCTTTGTTTTCCTAGCTCACATTTACTCTTGCTCTTCTTCATCCCCGTTTTCCCTCTTGCATTACCTACTCCTATCTCAAATTCTACCCCCTGCCACTGTTTTTCTTATTTTTACCTTGGTTTGTTATTCTTTCTATCTTTTTCTCTTTTTCCCCAATTTTTCTCTCCTCATTTATATCCCCTATATAATGCAATAGTAATTTTACTATCTTTAATAAATGGTTCTCCACCTATTACAGAACATTACTACAATTTTATACCCAGATTAGAAGACTGTGGAGAACATTGTCAACAAGTCTATTTTCCCCAAAGGTTTATTAGTACCCGGCTTTGCTCTGAATTGATTGCCATTAATAGGGTTTAGTATTTTCTCAGAGAGGTGCTGATGCAGAGAATAGTAGAGGTATGTGTTGAATGGGAGTATCAATACCTGGGTGCTTGCAAATCCTAGGCAATTTAAGAAAAATAGCTTACTGAATAGTCCCTTGGATAAAAGTAGAAGGGATAATAATCCCGGCAAATTGGTAGACATACAAAGGATAGAAAAAAGGGAACAAATCTTGCCAAACAGCTCATAGCACTTCAACAACTGATCCCAATGATGCCACATTGGAATTGTGAAGGAAATGATGGAGAAGGAGTTTATAAAAAGACTCATCGTTAAAATGTTCAGTAAGCTAAAAGAAGATGTAAGGAAGGAAATTACAGAGAAAATATAGCAAGTAGCAAGTAAAGATAATTTCAATAAAAAGATAAAGATTTTGAAAAAAAAAAGATCCAAAGAGAAAGCCTGCTAATGAAAGAGTCAATAAATCAAGTTAGAAATTTCATTGAAACATCAACAATACATTAATTAAAAGAATTAAATAAAAGATCCTCAGGTCCTGAAGAGAAAGAATATAAACTTGAAAATAGACTCAACAATAAAGGTACTAAGAGACCATAACCAGAGCACTTAAGATAACTAGGATAATGCTGAGATACCAAATCTAAAAATTATCAGTATAGACACAAAGGTACGGAAATATAAAATGATGGAATGCACAGCCTGGTGAAAGAAATACATCTGAAAAATTTCCAGACCTTAGGAACAAGATGAAACTCTAAATACAAGAGGCATTCAGAACCCCAAATAGGAAAGATCAAAGAAAATTCTCCCCAAGACACATTATAATGAAAATGCCAAATATATAGAATAAGGATGTAATTTTAAAAGCTACAAGAGTGAAATGGCAGGTCATATTAGAGGTAAGTCAATTAAAATTTCAATTTATTTTTCATCCAAGATCCTAAAAGCCAGGAGGGCTTGGAATGATATATACTAAACCCTGAGAGAGAACAGGTGACAACCAAGATTACTATATCCAACAAAACAATTCAGCAGAATTGCAGATGAAATAAAAACTTTCCATGTAAGCAAAAACTAATAGAATTTATAACCATTAAACTTGCACTACAAAACATACTTATTGAAATATTTCATGCAAAAGAAATGAAAAATACATATCAGAGCCAGAATATGGATGAATGTCACTGGAAGAATAGTCAAATAAGGAAGAAGAATATTTGAATAAAACATTAGAAATAAATCCAAATGGCAGGAAAAAAATCCTATCTCCACAATAACATAGGATGTAAATAGCCTAAGTTCTCCAATCAAAAATACGTCGATTGACAGAATGGATTGAAACACAAACCCAACCACATGTGTTGTTTACAAGTAATTCACCTTACAGGCAAAAACATTCATATGTTGAAGATGAAGGAATGGAAAAAGATATACCATATGAATGGAGAACAAAAGCAAGCAGGAACAGCTACCCTCCAATCAAACAAATAGTCTTCAATCCAAACTTAATCAAAAGAGACCAAGAAGGAAACTTCATCCTGATTAAGGGAATAATGCAACAACAAAATACAATGACTGTATTTTCACCCCTCCAACATCAATTCACCTATGTACATAAAACAAAACTTACTTAATACAAAGAGTCATATAGACCTCAATACAATATATTATTGGGCAAGTTCAATATACCTCTCTTACCAATGAATAGATAAGCTATCGAAAACTAAACTAAGATTCTTCAGAACTACAAAATACTATTATAAATGGACCTAACAGACATCTTCAGAACATTTCATCTCTTAACAACTGACTTCACTTTCTTCTCTGTGGCACATGGAATTTTCTCTAAAATAGATTACATTTTAGGATAAAAAGCATGTCTGCAAATATAGAAATTTTTCCTCGCATCTTCTCATCACCATGTAATGAATTTAGAATGAAAAAGATATTTTTAAAAAGGGATCCATTTTAATACTTGGAGATGAAATAATACACTTGAATGATGAAATGATCATAGAAGAAATTGAAATATCAAAAAATTCTTTATAAAATGAGTATAGAGACATATCACAATCTCTGGAAAAGTATGAAGCAGTTCTAAGAGGAAAGTTCATTGCATTTAGTGTATACATTTAAAAAAAAGGTTACAAATAAATAATCTGTTATGCCCCAAAGCACTAGAAAAAAGAAAAATTAATCCCCAAATCAATAGAAGGCAAGAAATAGTCAAGATCAGTGCCAAAATAAATGAGGTGTACGCATACCTCACTTCTAGATAGTAAATGTTTGAAAACAACTCAGCTTTTGTTTTTGAAAAAGAAAGTCCAAAATACTTTGGTTTTTTAAAGTTACCTGTTCAGTTCATGGTTCTGTGGGTGAACTGGAACACTGTTATTTGGGACATTTTGGCTCATCTCTACTGGACCTGCTAATGTGTTGTTGGCCTCAACAGTTTTGGAAAAGCTCCCATGTCTTGAAATTGTTGGTCATTTCTGGTAACAAGGTGAGGGGGCCACCTATCTTCTTCCAGAAGGCCAACTTGGGCTGCCTTTTATGGTAGTGGAAGGTCCCAACCAGAACATAGCACAAGTTGCAAAACACTTTATTTTTATTTATTTTTAAATTTTATTTTTGAATTTTAAATTTTTTTTATTTTAAATTTTTACAGACTTCATTTTGATTCATTGTACACAAATGGAGTACTGCTTTTCATTTCTATGGTTGTGCATGATGTAGATTCACACCACTTATGTAATCATACGTGTACATAGGGTAATGACGTCTGTCTCATTCCACCATCTCTCAAACCCCGCCCCCTCCCCCTCTCATTTTGTAATCTAGCAGATGAATGGACAAAGAAACTGTGGTATATATACACAATGGAATACTATTCAGCCATAAAGAATAATAATATGTCATTTGCAGATAAATGGATGGAATTGGAGAATATCATGCTAAGTGAAATAAGCCAATCCCAAAAAACCAAAGGCTGAGTGAGTGTTTTCCCTGATAAGTGGCTGATATATAATCGAGTTGTGGGTGCGGGGGGTGAGAGAAGATTGCAAAACACTTTTTAAATTCCTTTGCATTATGTCACCATTGCCCCACTGGTCAAGACAACTCTGACGCTAAATTCAGGGTGAAGTGGGAGGTGAATCACAAATAATGTGGATGTAGGGAAAGTAAGGATTTGTGCTCATGGAAGAATTTACTGTGGGCAAAACCAAGTTCCCAGTAATGAATAATCACAGTGCAACTTCCTTTGCTTTACACTGATACATTAGCATCAAAGGATGACTTCTGGGATCTCATTTATTTCTCATAAATATCTCATGCTGCTTGGTGGGAAGGAATAACTATTCCCCCTAAGATGCAAGACAAGGTGTTCAGGGCTAGTCCAAATATAACTAACTTATGTTAACTGTCCAACAAATAAACAGATGGGTCAATATTTGATGTCTATCCCATTCGGGTGCTTCCCAGGCTGTGCGATGTGTTAGGTGAAATGCCAGAGCTGGTGTTCTTCTCCTTTGACGCCTCTTCTAAGTTGTGATCGCTAAGAGTTCTTTTATTGCAGGCTTTGCTGAAAAAGCCCATATCTATCCCAATCACATCTTTCATGACTTTATAAATGATGAATACATCCTTCCTTGCAGATGAAAAGAATTTTTGCTCGCAACCTATTTTTACATGAGTGCTCTTAAATTTCTTGATCGTATTTATTGCTTGGTGCAAAAACATTCTAGCTTTCATGATGCCTTTTTTTTTTTAAAAGGGATGGTTATGACAAAGAAGTCTTCCAGGTTTACATTTGCCATAATTGACTCAGAGGTTTAGGAGAATGTGATCTTTGATTGTGATTTTGGTCCTGTTTTTATTATCAAGAGCAGACTTCTTGATGTTTTCTGTCTCTGGAGATCATTGTTCCAATAATTTTGAATTCTAAAAATCACATTAGCTCTCTTCCAGAGTGAAATGTGAAAGCTTAGCATGGTTTTAGAAGCATTGTTTGGATTTGCCCTTAAATAGGCCACTCGACAGCTACAGAGCCGAGCAGTACAGAGTCTTCTGGGACCTTCCAGAAGCTTCTCCTGAAGTAGCCTGCTGCTACTCAAGAAATCCACAGTTCACCTGCAAACTTGCACATTGCATTTCACACACACACACCCTCTTTTGAGATCTATTATGAGGCGGGAAGCTAAATTACTTTGTCAAACTGGGAAACAAGATGAGACACAGCGCCTCTTCCCGGTTACCCTGAGTCAAACCATTCCTCATGCACAAAATGTGATCATCTGTCTCTTCTCTGTTTTGACTCCTGGACATAAATGTCCATCCGTGAAAATTCGTGACCTCTAACATCTGGTTCAGGAGAGGAGGAAAAGAGTGTTTGCTAAAGGTACAAGAGAGTTTAGTGCATTTGCCAAAGGCTCACAGAACTCAATAAATAACAGCCATCCTTTACTTCCTTGTCCCTACATTTATTTATCCTATTGGAGAACTCTGGCGAGAGAAGATTTATACTATTTATCCTTAGAATAACAATGCGCCCTGCCTCTCCACCCCCTTCTCCCCGGGTAGGTTATGCTTCTTTAAGTGTGCAATGAACTGCTCCACATTATATATTGCAACAATCTCCTAGGTATGCAAGGGAGAGTTACTGGTCTGAAATTCTAAGGCTTTCCACTCTGGTTTTTTATGGATGGTGTCTAAACAAAGGCAAATTCAAAATAAATAAAACCAGCACTCTCATTTTGCATGTTAGGGCTCAGCACACAACAGGCCCCGATAATCCAGAACCTTCCAACACACCATGTCTTGATCTGTGTTAGGTCAGCCACACCCCGCTAGCTTATTGAAACAGAAGGTGGAAGAAGCTTCTTCTTAGGGGGGGTCCCCAGTTCTCTGGAATCTTTACTTTTATTCTAGTGCTTCTCATCTCATGTTGATTTTGTCTTCCTCAGGACATTCCAGCAACATCTGCAGACATTTGGGGATTTTAATGCTCATATCAGGTAGTGCTCCTATCATCTAATGGCTTGAGACCAGGTATGCTGCTAAAACCCGACACCGAACCTGGTAGGCCCCCCACAGCAAATTATCTGGCTCCAACGTCAGCAATGCCAAGATTGAGAATCACTGGTTTATGCCATTTTCTTTTGCATATGTTCATGTATTTGATTTGCAGGATCTGTGCACTGCATGATCCCACTAATTATGAACACTGATATTTGGGCTTTTTTTTTTTTCGGAGGTGGGGTACCAGGGATTGAACCCAGGGGCACTCGACCACTAAGCCACATCCCCAGCCCTATTTTGTATTTTATTTAGAGACAGGGTCTCACTGAGTTGCTTAGGGCCTCGCTAAGTTGCTGAGGCTGGCTTTGAACTTGTGATCCTCCTGCCTCAGCCTCCCAAGTGCTGGGATTACAGGTGTGCGCCAATGTGCTTGGCTGACATTTCTTTTGATAAGTATCCGTATAGTTAACAATTCTTATATGATTTTGCTTTTCATTTTAATCTGATTTTTGTTACTTTAACCAGCATTGCCCTGTAGTGTGTTATCTTTGGACAATTTCCACAAGCTTCACTGTTTTTTTCACTGATCCCTAGATTCCCTTGAAATCAAAATTCTTCTCATGGTAATTAAAATAATTATAGCACTTGCTAAGAGTGATATGAATATCTATACCTAGGATACTTTGATTCTAAAATGATTCCCACCAACTCTCTGTCCCATCTTGCTTGACGGTGGGCATCACGTTTGGAATCCATAGTTCTCAACGCTCTTAGGTAAACTCAACACAGCAACAAATCCAACCAGAATATCAGAGTCTCAAAGTGAATCATTAATTGTTTCTTCAAACTCCTGGCCAAAGTTCAAGTCACTGAGAGGTAGAAATAAATGATCAGCTGCCTCTTAGGTCCCATGCT
The DNA here is from genome assembly GCA_020662805.1 of Glaucomys volans. Classification (NCBI taxonomy): domain Eukaryota; kingdom Metazoa; phylum Chordata; class Mammalia; order Rodentia; family Sciuridae; genus Glaucomys; species Glaucomys volans. The sequence goes on from JAJEJO010002025.1 coordinate 88,253, forward strand.
TTAATTCATGCAGACGACATTGAAATCCTTCCAAGCTAGTTTACATGGGGAAATGCACATTTGCATGGGTGTTTTAGATCCAGGATTCCTTAAGACTCTTATGGTTCACTGTGATGTAAAAAGAGACATTTTTTTTCCTTTTGCAAACTGGTATTAATGAGAAGCTTGCTGACTCCACCTCCTTTTTCTCCAAGTAACCACAGAACAAGAGAATATGTGGTATATATACACAATGGAATACTACTCAGTCATAAAGAAGAATAATATTATGGCATTTGCAGATAAATGGATGGAGCTGGAGAATATCATGCTAAGTGAAATAAGCCACTCCCCAAAAAACAAAGGCCAAATGTTTTCCCTCAAAAGCGGATGATGATATAAAATCTGGTTGGGGGTGGCATGGGGGGTAAGAGAAGAATGGAGGATCTTTAGATAATGTAGAGGGAAATGAGAGAGGGAGGGAATGGGAGTATGAAAGATGGTGGAATGAGACAGACATCATTACCCTATGTACATGTGTGACTAACAAGAATGATATGAATGCACATCATGCAGAACCATAGAAATGAACATTTGTACCCCATATGTGCACAATGAATCAAAATGAAGTTTGTAAAAATAAAAATATTAAAAAACTAAATAAATTTTAAGACAGGGTAGTTCATATTATGGGCCATAAAACACACAAACACACACACACACACACACACACACACACACATGCACAAACACAGAACAAGAATCAGTAAGACATTATCCACTTCAATGCCCTTGTTCTACCTCAAATACACCCCAACAGATCCTTCGAGTTTCATTCATTGGGTGTGTTTTCATCTACCAGGTGAAGGTGCTTTGATTTTACACTCTCAATAAATTTAACCATCATGCATTTCTGTGGGTTCATTACCTCCACTCCACCTCACCTGGGGCCCAAGTGCTTTAAAATACAGCACCCGCCATGTCTGTTCAGAATTGCAAAGACTTGGTGTTGGAAGGAGATTTTCAGCTGATAGACTCTGGACTTGGTCATTTCACAGAGTAGAAACTGAGTCACATGGCAAATGCCAATGTGGAGAATTAATGAATCAGACCGGGAATTTGCAAACTCTGAGCTCACTGGTAAGTGCCCTTGGAGGTACCATTTTGCTTCCATCATATGACCTCAAAGTAAATTCAGAAATTCAGGCCTTATCTTTATATACAAGTTCACCTGTGTCTCATGAAGAGCATTCAATAATCATTTTGTATCACAGATTACAGTTGGTAACTACACAAGTTGGTGACTACCACTAGTAAATAAGAAAATAAATCTAAATGAAAGATTTGTAAAAATAATGGATTATTTATACAAATCATTGTTTACTATCTAAATACCTAAGGAAGAATGATCATCTTTTTCTTTCTTTCTTTCTTTTCTTTTTTTTTTTTTTGGCACTAGAGATTCAACACAAGGGAACTTAACCATTAAGCCACATTCCCAGCAATTTTTATATTTTATTTAGAGACAGGGTCTCTCTGAGCTGCTTGGGGCCTCACTAAGTTGCTGGGGCTGGGTTTGAACTTGTGATCCTCCTGCTTCAGCCTCCTTCAGATTACAGGTGTGCACCACAGTGCCTGGCAAGAATGGCCATCTTTTAATTTTATCCTTCATCTTCTCTCTGCTCTCCCATGTGATAGTGAAGTAATGAACATAATGTAGAATTTATATTATGTTACTTGTTGTTTTGCATTGTGGACAAGCTCCTGAGCCTCAACACCATCTCCTTGAAGAGAATCAACATTGGATCGTATTATGCACCTTATACTCAGTTTTAATACAGTAAGGTAAAGTAAATGAGATCAACTTACAAACTAAAAACATGAGACTTATACAAATGAATTCTGCCATTATTGTTAAAATATTTTTGTTTGGAGACACAAATTGATAGTCCTATTGCTGTATATACTTTCCTATTTCTTAATTTTATTACTTGAACGACTAACATGAACTAGCTTATTTATGAATAGATTTTTAAGTGTATAAGTTGATGAAAACTAGTGCAAGGAATTTTAATTTTTTAATTTTTTTATTCTAATTAGTTGTACATGACAGAGGAATGCATTTATCCATTTTGATAGATCATACATAAATGGAGTGTAATCTCTCATTTTTCTGATTGTACATATTGCAGGATCACATGGTCATGCAGTCACACATGCACATAAGGTCATGATGTCTGTTTCACTCTGCTGTCCTTCCTACTCCCATACCCCTTCCCTCCCTTCACTCCCCTCTACCTAATCTAAAGTAACTGCATTATTATTATTATTATTATTATTATTATTATTATTTTTGGAACCGGGGATTGAACCCACGGGCACTCCACCACTGAGCCACATCCCCAGCCCTATTTTGTATTTTATTTAGAGACAGGGTCTCACTGAATTGCTTAGCACCTTGCCCTTGCTGAGGCTGGCTTTGAACTCACGATTCTCCTGCCTCAGCCTCCTGAGACGATGGGATTAGTGTGTTCCACAGCACCCAGCTTCTATTCTTACCTAGTGCCTGCCCCCTTATTGTGAATGAGCTTCCACATATCAGAGAAAACATTCTGCCTCTGTTTTTTTGGGGATTGGCTTATTCCACTTAGCATGATACTCTCCAATTCCATCCATTTACCTGCAAATATCATAATTTCATTCTTCTTTAAAGCTGAGTAATACTCCATCATATATGTATATATATCACATTTTCTTTATCCATTCATCTGTTGAAGGACACCTACGTTGGCTCCCTACAAGGCATTTTTTAATAGGCTATTTTTAGAGGTATTTTAAATTTAGTGCAAAACTGAGTGGAAAGCATAGGGTGTTGCTACACTACCTGTGTTCCCACACACGCACAGCCTCCTCACCGTGAACACCCTGCACACAGCAACCTATTTGTCAGGATTCACAGGTGTTTAGTGACAGGGCATCACCACCTAAAGCTCAGCTTACGCCAGGCTGGTGCTCTTGGTGTGCAATCTGAGTGTTGACAATTTCATAGGTTTGCACCTACATCGACCGCTGTAGCGCCATATACATTTTTTTTTATTTTAAAAACTAGGATTTTCATTGATTCAGTTTTAATAAGGTGTAATATACATATAAAAACTTTGCTCATGTTACTATAGTTTGATGAAATCTGACAGATGCAGCCTTCCATGTGATCACCTTCACAATCAAGTTTTTGAACATGTCTATTACTCAGAAAAATTCCTTTGTCACCCTGGTCAGAAACTGATCCTTTCTTTTGTTGTTGTTCTCACATGATACATTTTTATCTCTCCCAAAATCTCGGGGCTCTGCTGTGTGTCCCTGCTTCCTGGAACCCTGGCAACCCCTGACCTTCCCACAGTGGCTTGATTCTGCATTTTCCAGAATGCCACATGCTTAGTATCACAGGGGATGGAGCCCCTTCAGGACGACTTCAATCACTTGGCCACATGCATTGAGGGCTCTTCCGTGTCCTTGGATGGCTGGACACTCATTTATGTCATGCTGTTGGCTGTCCACTGCGTGGAGGTGCCAAGGTCACTTCTACTCATTCATGGAAGTACATCTTAGTTGCTTCCAAGGATTGGTGATCGTGATCACTACCGCTGTAAGCATCCACGTGGAGGTATTCCTATGGACGTTTTGGCCTTCGAAGTGGCCAGAAGATTTTGCCTTCCCATCAACAGTGAGGGAAAAGTCCTGTTGGTCCTCATGCTTGCCAGCATTTGGTTTTATGAGCATTTCGGATTTTGACTATTCTAACAGGTGTTTAGTGTTATCTCACTGATGTTTCCGTTTGCAGTTCCCTGGTGACCTGGGATGATGAGCATCTTTTCATAGACCTCCATGTCATCCGTACATCTTTTCTTGTGAGCTGTCTGTTCAGGATCATGGCCCATTTTAAAACTGGGTGTATCTGAGTCCATTTGTGCTGACATAACAAAATGTCATCAATGAGGTAGTTAATATATATCAGAAATTTCTCTCTCACCATTCTGGAAGCTGGGCAGCCAAAGATCAAGATGAAGGCAGATTTGGTGTCCAGGGAGTGGTCACTTCCTCACTCATAGGACTGCACCTTCTCACTGGTGCGTGATGGTGAACGGGACTGGGGGGCTCTCTGGGGTCCCCATTATGAGGCTACCAATCCACATTATGTGCTTCTGCCCACATGACCCAGTCCCTTCCCCAAGGCACCACCTCCTAATATTATGGCACTGGTGATTAGGTTTTCGACATCAATTTCCGAGAACACAAACACTGAGACCATGGGTAGATTCATTTTCCTATAGTTGTTTTCTAAAAGTTCTTCTATATACATATTTTTTAAAATTTTTACCCTATGTGTCTTTTGCAAATATTTTTTTCCCATTCTCTGGCTTATCTCTCCTTCTCTTCAAATTATCAGCCACAGAGAACTTTCTGATTTTGATAAGGTCCTGCTAATCAATTCCTTTCATAGACTGTGCTTTGATGCTGTATCAAACAAGTCACCGCTATAACCAATGTCACCTATGTGTTCTCTCATGTTCACATTTGAAGTTTTTCTTTTTTTTTTTATCTTCTTTTATAATGGGGATTGAACCCAGGGCCTCACGCATGTGAGGCAAGTGCCCTACCACTGAGCTACATCTTCAATCCTACCTTCCAGAAGTTTTACTCTTTTATACTTTACACATAGATCTATGATCCCATTTGAGTTCATCTTAGTGTCTGATTGCTGGGTCTAGACTCATTATTTCACATGTGGATCTTCTGCCATTCCAAAATTATTGTCTATTTAGTTTCATTGATTTATCTACAGAGTTGACAATACCACACTGTAATGTGGGTCTTTGTCTCTCCTTATAAACTTAGAATATGCTTCTGATATGCTGAAATAGCTCTAGTTTGATTAGGACTGTGTTGGACACATAACTTAAGTCAGAAGAACTGAAACAACCATACTTAATCTTCCTTCCTGTCTATGGACATGGGATATCTCTTCATGGGTTGGTTCTTTGATTGCTTTTATCAGGTTTTTGTAGTTTTGTTTCATACAGATTTTGTTAGAGTTATACATAAGAATATTTTGTCCCTGAGCTGTTAATATAAATGGTATTGTGTTTTTAATTTCGAATTCTAATGGTTTGCTGATCATGTACAGGAACATGATTGACTTTTGTATATTAACCTTGTTTCCGGCAACCTTGATGCAATTGCTTATTAGTTTCTAGGGTTTTTATGTTAAGATTCCTTTGGATTTTATATTTATACAATGTCAATAAAGACATTGTGCTTCTTCTTTCCCAATCTGTGCATATTTTATCTTCTCTCTTCACTTATGCACTAGCGAGGACTGTCAGTGTGATGCTGAATGTGCGTTGTAAGAAAGCACATCCTACCTGGACCCTGGTCTTAACAGGGAAAGCTTTACTTTCTCATCACTAAGTACACAGTAGGATTTTTGTCATTCATATTTATTGAGTTGAAGTTCTATTTTGAGTTTGCCAAGATTTTTTTTTTAAAAATCATGACTAAGTGCTGGATTTCAAATTTTTTTCTGCATCTACTATTATGATCATGTGACTTTTCCTTAGCATATCCACATGATGGATTATATTGCTTAATTTTCAAATGGTGAACCAGACTTGCATGCCTGAATATTCTCCACTTGGTCTGATGCATAATGTTTTTCAGACATTTTAAATTTAATTTGACTATTATTGTGTGAAAAATGTTTGCTTTTAAGTTTATGAGAGGTATTGGTCTGGAGTCTTCTTAAAATGTCTGCTTGGTTTGACATGAGGATAAAACAGGCTTCATAGAATTAATTGGGTAGTATTCTTTATACTTCCACATTCTAGAATTCAGTAAGGGGAATTGGTAAAATTCTCCCATAAGATTTTGCAAGGATTCAGCAGTGAATCTATCTACATCTGATGCTTTCTTCTTTCAAGAATTGTAAATGAGTGATTCAACATCCCTCACAGTTATGGGTTTATTGGGATTGTTCATTTGCTGTGAGTTTTAGTTTATACCTTTAAATAAACTCATTTTATCTATGTTTTAAGTTCTATATGCATAGAGCTAAAGTACACCAAGAGTTAGGGCCACCTCTTATTGCTCCATCTATTATTCCTGGCAAAACTCAAAAGAAAAAAGTATTGGCAAAAATCTTTCCTGCAATTCTCTCTCTGTTAAGGAGGGAAAGTTCACAAGGCAAATCTCCCAGGTTAGCAAAAGTCTAACCATCAACACTTTAGTGATGTCAGAAGTAAGAATTCAGCATGTATGTTTTATTTCTACTCTTGATAAAGTGTACAGAACTCATCAAGATGAATTTGTAGCTCTAAGTGCAAATGAGTTTTGACAAAAATTAATTGTTCTTAATGTTTTAAACTCTACTAAAGATATTAAATTTGACTGTCCCAAAATGTTGTTGTTGTGTATGTTAGAAAAATCCAGCATTTAGAAAAGTGGTAACTAAAACAATTTGCATAAAGCTGCTATTAAAAAGGATAATTATGGTTCAACAGACTCAAATGCTTAATTGTTTGTAGATCTATTTCTGCTCATTTTTCTCCATTCCATGAGCAACCTTGATGGTACATTGGATTCTAACACTAGTTTTCCTAGGAGAAATATTTTTGATCAGATTGAGTTTGTACTGTGTTTTGGGGTTCTATGTATAATAGTTTTGTTGACCTATTTCCAGGACAAATAGTTTGATATGTTATAGAGAAAATACCTGAAACATGACTAGATGCTATGACTTAGGAAGAGAATTTCAAAATGACTTTTTCCCCTAGTGTAACGCATGGTTAACTGAGCAACTTCTATAGTCATGCACACCTGAGGTCAAGTAGCACCTCTAATTTTTGCTCTCTGAATAATCTTGGATAAGTCACATAAACTCTGAGTCCCAGAAGGCTTTAATTAAACCACAGAGACAATAATAATACCTAATTCATCACACTGTTATAGATGAGAAAATATATGCAAATGAGTATCTGTTTATATGCAACCTAGTACTTTTCTAAAGAAACATTTTTAATTGTTGTTATTAATTTTTTCCTGGACCATGAGAAGATGCAAAACCACATCCTGAAATGATTAAAATTGAAGATATTTAGTAATTCAGAGTTGACAGGAGAATTGTCTCCACAGGTTCCAAAGCGTTCTTTAAAAAGAGGAATTAGGACTATTCTTTCTAATACCATGGAGAATAAAGAATGCTGAATTAAATTTGTAGAAACATTGGGATTAACATCTGGAATAGTACAGAAGATGCACATGATTAAGGTAGAAGAAGGTCTTTCCAAAGATATCCATAGCTCAATCCCAAATATGTTATGGTGGCTGGCTGGCAATGTAATGGTAACTGGCTAGGCATTTGGATAACAGATCCAATCAGAGTTGCTAAGGAGCTGACTTTATTTATTTATTTATTTTTTAATTTATTTAATTTTGATTCATTGAACACAAATGGAGTACAGCTATCGTTTCTCTGGCTGTACACAAAGTAGAGTCACACCATCTGTGCATTCATACATGTACACAGGGCAATGATGTCTGTCTTATTCTGTTATTTTTCTTATCCCCCAACCCCAATCCCATGCCTCCCTTCCCTCTATGCTATCTATCCTTCCTCCATTCTTGCCTCCCTTCCACCCTGCATTATGCATCACTTATCAGAGAGATCATTCAGCCTTTGGATTTTTGGGATTGGCTAATCTTACTTAGCATGACAGTCTCCAACATCATCCATTTACCGGCAAATGCCATAATTTTATTCTTCTTTATAGCTGAGTAATATTCCATTGTGTATATATACCACAGTTTCTTTATCCATTCATCTATTGAAGGGCATCTAGGTTGGTTCCACAGTCTAACTATTGTGAATTGAGCAGCTATGAACATTGATGTGGCTGCATCGCTATAGTAATCTGATTTTAAGTCCTTTGGGTATAGGCCAGGGAGTGAGATAGCTGGGAAAATGGTGGCTCCATTCCAAGTTTTCTAAGGAATCTCCACACTGCTTTCCAGAGTGGCTGCACCAACTTGCAATCCCACCAGCAATGTATGAGTGTACCCTTTTCCCCATATCCTCGCCAACACCTGTTGTTGCCTGTATTCTTAATAAAACATACAATGGAGAAAAGACAGCCTCTTCAACAAATGGTGCTGGGAAAACTGGAAATTCATATGCAGAAAAATGAAACTAAACCCCTATCTCTCACCCTGTACAAAACTCAACTCAAAATGGATGAAGGACCTAGAAATCAGGCCAGAGACTCTGCACCTAATAGAAGAGAAATTAGGTCCAAATCTCCATCACGTTGGCCTAGGACCAGATTTCCTTAACATGACTCCCAAAGCGCAAGAAATAAAAGCAGGAATCAATGATTGGGATAGAGTCAAACTAAAAAGCTTCTTCTCAGCAAAGGAAACAATCAGCAATGTGAAGAGAGAGCCTTCAGAGTGGGAGAAAATCTTTGCCACACACACTTCAGATAGAGCACTAATCTCCAGAATCTACCAAGTGCTCAAAAATCTTTACACCACAAACACCAATAACCCAATCAATAAATGGGCCAAGGAAATGAACAGACACTTTACAGAGGAAGATCTGCAAGCAATCAACAGATTTATGAAAAAATGTTCAACATCCCTAGTTATAAGAGAAATGCAAATCAAAACCACCTGAAGATTTCATCTTACCCCAATTAGAATGCCTTTATCAAGAACACAGGAGCCAACTTCAAAGCAAGCATCCAGGAGTATCTGGATGGACCTACATCCCCACATTGGTCCTGAAATGTGGAGATGGAGGCTTAAGAATCAGGGTGAAAGTTAAATGATAAGGAGTAGACTCAAATGGTCACTGGAGACTCTGAAGATGGACAGCCATCCCAAGTCAAGGAGGGTCATTTGTAGAAGCAGGAAAGATGCAGAAAATGAATTTTTCTCTAATATCCCCAGAGGAATGCAGCCCAGTCTTGCACACTGATTTTAGTCTCTTGACACTAATTTCAGACTTTTTACCACCAGGAATATAGGATGATAAACTTGTCCTGTTTTACATCGCTAAGGCTTGCAGCAATTGGTCGTAGCAGCCATGAGAAGCTAATACAAAGAGCCACAATAACATAAGCTACACAAAACAGAAGGTAATTATTTCCCCAAAGAGAGAGTGGTTATTCACATCTGGGGAAGTATTCTGAAACAGGATGCACAGGAGACCTAATTTCATTACACGGATCTGAGGTTTGTTCAACAGAAAGCATGATAAGAAAATCAGGGTGATTCATCCTTTGATTAATGGTTTCAACTGCTATTTTTTTCCTTGGTATTTCAAGTGAAGCTATTACTGTTGATATGCCATGTACCATGGTCATAAAAGATTAGAATGTCTCTCAAGGTCTCATATTCGTGCTTACCCTTAACCTTTTAACTTGAGATAAATGCATCATTCTCGAGATGAAGAACCTATTTTTCAGTGACAGGTTAAAATCCATTCCACTCAGTGTTTTTTCCTCACTACCTTGAAGTCTGAGGATGTCTCTTCTACAACAATACAAACCACAAGGATGCTGGTCTATGACCGCATCTCACATGTTGCCTGAATGAATAACTAACGTAGCAAAGGCAGTTATATCTCTCCTCTCTGCTTGCCAACCCCTTTCTCCAAAATGTGGATGTCACACCTATGTTTTTTAAAAGGCACCAGATAAGTTACTTACTGCAGAAGCATCTAAACCCATTTACATCAATACTTTCTATTCCTGTGATGAAACATAAACTTAAAGCCAAGGACCATAAGTTTTGCTGATGAGTATATTTTAAGTTCATCGCAGAAGTGGTCAAAAAATAAAATGACCACACATGCAATGTGGCACAAGGCACCAAAAGTGATATCTTTGTTAAATTAAAAAAAAGAAAGAAAACCTGAAAGACGGTGCACATGCCCCACTAGAAAGGCAGCAAAATCAATTCTTCTGTTCATTGGTAATAGAAAAGAGAACAGAGGTATTTGAAAGTCATGTTCTTAATTATAGAGAAACAATTCATCATTTTTCATCATTCTGTTGAAGAGCAGATAAATAGTATTAAGTGAGCGTCTTTAATCTGTATATATCTAGTTTGCCTTTGGTCCAACCTTCTATCAAAAGTATACTCCTTGTTCTCACCATTTCTTATTTAGTCAACATGATGTCACTGTGACCAAAGGACCTGACAAGAACAACCTAGAGGAGGTGAAGTTTACTTTGGGCTGACGATTTCAGGGTTCAGTCCATGGTTGGCCAACTCCATGGCTGCTCTAGGCCTGAGGTGAGGAAGAACATTATGGTGGAAGGGTGCAGAAGAGGAGAACAGCTCAGGGCCTGACAATCAGAAAACAGAGATCTGCTCACCAGGGACAAAATATAAATCCCACAGACATGCCCCCGTGACCCACCTCCTCCGGCCACACCACACCTGCCTAGCGTTGCCACCAGGTTAGTCTGTATCAGTGGGTTAATACACTGATTGGATTCAGGCTCTCATAACCCAATCCCTTCACTTCTAAACCTTCTTGCATTGTCTGACACATAAGCTGTGGGGGGACAGCTCCTATCTAAACGTAACTAGTTGTGACATGGTAGTGACACATGACAGGCTTCTGGTCTCTGTGGGCTGGCCGGCATCAGTAGGCATGGACACTGCAGGCTTTCCTGGGGTCCTGGCTCCTGCAGGACAGTCTCTTTTACGTGGCTGTCCCTTCTCTGAAGCAGAAGAATCTAGCAGCTCTAAAGCTGCCGCCTGTGCGTAGTCACTTTCCAACATGGTTGTCGCTGGATTGCTCTACTTTTGATTCTGGATCCTAAAACCACAGCCCCAGAGCATTCGACCCTGATCTACAAGAAAACACTTCTGCTTTCTCTCCACCTGTGTCTATTGTGAATGCAATGACTACTGTCACCTGTCCTGCCTGATTTAAGATGTGCGAGCACTTCATCAAAGGCCTTACAGACCCCACTAACCTTGGTAAGCCCTGCTGGTGGTCTCCGTTTTTACAGATGAGGAAGCTTGAAGCTCAGATGATTCAGGTAACTTGTCCCCAGTCACACACATAAAACCATGTGTCCAGGATTCAAACTAGGGCATGTGACTTCACAGCCCACGCATTTTGCCTGAAAGTGATTCTGACTCTGTCCCTATCAGCCCTCCACCTTCGGGCACTATCTACTCTGTTCAACGAGCTGCTTCTCCTCAACAAAGTCAGGTGATTCTGAGAACGGTTTAGAAGGGTTTAAGATAATCCGTAACTGCGCAATATGTCACTGTGTCCATTATGGAATGAATGGCAATCCTCTGTCCTCGATCTGTACGTGTCTTCCACACATTCTGTAGGACGAATATACAAAAATGAAAGATCCAGGCTCTGTTCACATTTTAGACTTAAATAAGAAGATCAATGGATGAAGGGGAATGGTGTGATTAAGAAAAGAGAACAATTTTCTAAAGCTACATAATGCTTTGGGGTATGCTACACATGACAGATCAAATACTGGGAAATACTCCCCTATTAAAGGGCATTATTAACTTTAAAGCATAGTTTTATTTTTCTTTTGAAGTACTGGGGATGGAACCTAGGGGCATCAGGCATGCTAGGCAAGCCCTCTACCACTGAACTGCATCCCCAGTCCTTATTTATTTTATTTTCAATTTATTTTTTCTAATTAATTGTACATGACAGTAGAATGGATTTATTTTAAAAATGCTAATTTTATCTTGTACAGCCTGTCTTAATGGCATATCTTTTAAATGATTGAAATCCAGATCTCTATGGAAGAATACGAAGTTCACAATATCACTTTGTTAACTGAGATTTAAAGAAAAAATAAAAAGTCATCAATGTGTTACACATAGGCACTAAGGCATTATAAATAACATTTGGTCAACAGAAAAAAGAAAAGAAAGTGACAAAGAATTCTGAAAGAGGAATGGAATCTGTGAAATCTATGGACAGTTATGTTCATAGTCAGTGGATCCTACAAGGGGTCCTAGGATGAGGTCACCTGGCTTACCTGTACCTCCCACTGGCTTGCTCTTATTGCCACTCGATATCAAAGCCATCCCTGGGGTCCCCTGCTCGAGTTCAGTCCATGATAAATAGCTCTCAGTGGGCTCCCTTCCTGCCTTGCCACAGAATCTAGGACAGAGAATTGCATTCCTCACCTTAGCCTGTTTGATTTGGCCACTTTCAAAAGGAACTTATTTTTAACTTTTTATCAAAGAAAGCCTATCAGGAGACCCTAGCTGCACGTAATTATTAGGTAGTTGCCACTGGTGATTGGGTCATTAACAATCTTTGACTAGGTTTCCAGGGCAAGGTGCTCTATCATCTTGCTTATGGAGAGAGAGTATCAAAAGTCAAAGTCACTTGGCAAAGAGAATTATGATCCCAAGAAGGTTCGAGGTGAATGGAATCACTGAATAGACTAATGTCCCTACGCACTTCATTTTCTCTGAGTTCTAAAGCAAACATGATGTATTCCACTTTTTGAAGATTTCCTTTATAATTCTGCTCTCTGCTCTGCAGTTCCTCAAATCAAAGAGATTTACATGGAAAATTCATCACATTTATTGCAGAATTTGGTTCTCTCTCTCTCTCTCTTTGTATTTTGATCTTGTTCCTCTTCCTTTTGCTTTCTTGTTAGCATACGGAACAGCCAATATTCTGTTTTGCAAAATTAAACACAGGGAGGATGTGCCTGTCAATTTGACTGGCTGGAAAATCTATGATTAAAAGTTATGTTACTCATTACTATGGAAAATCAAAGTAGGAACAATGCTTACTGACCATTTTTGGAAACCATTTCTTGCTCATTACTTTCCGTGCTCTTAAAAAACAAAGCTGTAAATTGCCACATTTCACCGAGATTGCAACATACAGAGCAATTTGGATTTATGCAGAAAGATCCCATTACTCATTTTTCTTTCAGATTAGTTTCTAAGAGTTTCTACCTGAAAGAGCGCTAACACCAGTAATTATTTTAAGATGGGTTAGCTAGTGTTTGACAGAGCAAAACCTCCACGTTCTAGGGTTGACAGATAAGTATCAATGCTGTTCATTTTTTCCAAGGATAATGGTCAGAACATGTGAGCCAGGAAATCAATAACATGAATGATTATTTGCTGGTGAAATCAATGGATGTAATTCCTATTGAGTGTGTCCATCATGAATGGAAAACATTATGATAATGAACAGAGCCAACAGAATAGAGTTCTGAAAAGGAGAAACATCAGTTTACAATGTAAATAGATCCCTGAGAGGGCAAAAGGGGTGCCTGTCACTCAGCTGGTGGAGACCAGGAGACCCTTCCCTCCTCTTGCACAAAAGATATTGACAGGTGAGTATGTGATCATCTTTGCATGATGGCTGAAATTAGGTGTTACTGACTTTTCTAGCTGTTACTTATTTCTTCTATTGTGATTTCACCAAGTATTGAACAATTCCTCCAGGGATGGGGTATTTTTCCAGGTATTCCACAAATGGAAAAGACAGCCGAAATGCACGAATAGCAAATATGTGTGCACAAAGGCACACCCAACACAACTTCACAATGAAATCATGAATGTTTTAAGAGACTTACATGGGAGCTACATTTTGACATACCATTTATTAAAAGTGTTTGACATTTTCAAATCATGCTTCATGGGCCTTGTCCTCAATGCTGGGTGAAATCTTACCATATTCATCTGCTTCTGGCTGGTTGAGGAGGCAGATGTAAAACTGCGTTGCTCTTCAAAGCAAAATCAGGGATCCTCATTGCAAAGCATGTGCTTGGCTGTTTTGAGGTGAGTGAAAGAGACGTTGTGTTTATGAATGAGCAACATGGTGTCAGATCTCGCAGGATGGGGATCAAGGGGCAGGAAAAAACAAGGTGATAAACGTCCTTTCTAAGCATACTGTCATGATCAGGGTTGACCTGCCAACATTTGAGCCCTGAGGTCATCGGCAGCCAGAGCTCCTTGTTGCATAATGATGATGGTTGGGATGGACCTGTGGGTGATCGGCAATGGAATATGAAGCAGAGGCTGCTTCACGTGGCCAACTGCCCAGCTCTGAAGCAGCTGGGCATTCCACCTCTGCCCTGAGTCCCGATGACCAATGACCACAGCAAGCAGGTAGTACCAGACGCAGGACTCTCACTCTCTGGTTGGGCACTCCTTGGCTCAGGTCTCCAGAGCAGGATTTGAGAAAATCCAAGTGGCAGATCTTCCCTCCACTTTTGGAGAACTCAATGTCAGTTTCATATGGAGTATCATTCTAGTTCATGAAACTACTGAAAAATGAGGTGGGCTATTCTATGGTAGGACTTAGTGTTTCCTGGACATGTTTTTTATTTTATTTTTTTTTTTATGGGTTGGGGGTACCAGGCATTGAACTCAAGGACACTCAACCACTGAACCACATTCCCAGCTCTATTTTGTATTTTATTTAGAGACAGGGTCTCACTGAGTTGCTTACGGCCTCACTTTTGCTGAGGCTGGCTTTGAACTCGCGATCCTCCTGCTTCAGCCTCCAAGCTGCTGGGATGACAGGTGTGTGCCACTGTGCCTGGCTTTGGACATGTTTTTTTTTTTTTTTTTTTTTTTTTTAATAAGAACTAGATTTGATATGGTTTTTCAATAATCCCCAGTAGGCTTTTCCAATTGTGGAATCTGGTCATTTATTATTACGTGTCCATTTGACAAAACTTGATCCACTAATTAGGACCCCAATGGCCTTCTTGCTGTTTGGAGCATATCTTTAATCTATGCTAAATATTGTGAAATATTCAAGAATCAAGGAAGTGACATATATATGAGCTCCTAGCCCTATATTCCAATTTATGGAATCTCAAAACAATTTGTTCATTCAGCTGATCTGCAAAACATTATTTTTTTTAAATAATGGGGTATTGTAGATATAGTCCATTAAGATGATGAATAGCAATTTACAGAAATATTTTTTATAGTTGGGTCATAACTCATTTTCTCATGTCATTCAAATGTCTTGTTGTGTATCATTTTGCCGTGAAGCCTTCAGGTTCATGATGAAGGGTGGCTCATTTCCACTGTGGGAATCTGCATTCACCCACTTTGAATATCTAGAAAATTGACCTCATGAAAATCATGCCTATGTTCATCTTCATCAGCTGTTAATTCAATGACAATTAAGGCACTGGCTATTTTAGTCTCCCCTTATTTTTCTATTGCTTAGTAAGATCTGGTAGAGGTGACCCTCAAATACCTGTCAGGTGACTGAACAAATGAATGGATTAATAAGTAAATGAAACTGAATTCACAAATGGTCCCACCAAATACTGATGAGTTCTCACTGCATGTACATACTATTTGAACGTCCTAAAAATGCTATCCGTACATAATGAGACTATTTTGAAATTTACTTCTGGATTTCACTAACTAATGTTAACAGAAAATGATTCGAGGAACACATGAAAAGTTCTTGAAGACTTTTATGAGCTCCCTCCCCATTTGAATTTCATTTTCTTTCATGACTTGAAAAGGAAAAATAAAAATCAAAAAGAAAAAAAAAACAGCCAAGAAAAAAACCCAATTGAGGGAAAAAGAAGCATAATCCAATATGGTTAAATTGAAAGGGCTTCAGTCAAAACTAAAGTTCCTTCTCTGTATGAAATTTAGGGAGACCTATTTTGTAGGTGATTTCTGCAATGGGTAAGTCTCAACAGCATCCCATTTGCCTGCATGAATTCATGTTCGTGATTGCTGGAGAGGATGGAGCTACTCAGGAAATAGCACTTCTATGATGCTCTGCCATGCATTAGAGTTTCTGTAATATATCAAAATGATATGCGCCCATGGACATTCTCAAATAACTATATCTGTATATTTGTCTGTTGACTCACCAGGTTTTTTTTAAGCCTATGTATATATTTAATGATAAACACAAATTTTCAAAACCATGATTTTTCATAGAGATGGCAAATGTTTCTGCTATTTATTCTCCATCGAGTTACTTATTTTAGGTACTGCATTGAAGCAAAGGTAGCCAATGGATCTTTCTGATTATCGGTAATATCAATTCTGCAATGCAGTTGATTCGTAAAATTGCAAGCTAAGTACCCTTGTGAATATAGAAAAATCAATTTGCCTGTGTACCTCAGCAAACCCTGTGCATATGGGAGGGAGTTCCGCAACAGTTTTAGAAAGGACTTTGTGATTGCGTGCTAGGAAACTAAATTTTAACCACTAATTCCAAAATTACTCTATTTTCTTTTTAAAAATGAAATTATAATGAGCTGCATCTTTTTGCCCCAACTGAAGAAAATGTATTTTTTCTAATTAACTTCAAGTCGCCCAGCAATAGGTGTGAGGACAAAGAACATTCTGGTAGCTCTTGCATTCTTTTAGGAAGCAGGGGGCTTGTGGTATGGTAGAGAGAGCATTAGGTCACAGGATCGTGGACTGAAATAACATCCCTTTCAATATCCTTCTGTGTAAACCCAAACCAATTAATACTAATGGAACTCACTTGGTTCTTCCTAGCTCTGAAATGCTATGTAAATATCAATTCATAGCATTGATTACTATGCTTAGAAAAATATTAGTATAGAATTTATGTCCCCAAAGTCTCTAAGAAGTCACTAGACTGATGCAAGAAATTAGAAGAGTCAGCTTTAATAAAATAGCAGAAAGTCTGATCAATACATTCAGATAATATTAGAACATCATGAATCCTGAAGATCATCCTATCTGACCTCTTTATTTTAAAAATATGAGAAAACCAAGTCTCTAAGTGGCCAAGTGGCATGAATTCATGCAGCTAAATAGTAAGTCACTGCCACTTAACAGATGAAAACCTGGTTCTTGGATGAATAGATCCAATATTTTCCTTTCTCTATTTTTTTTTTCTTTTCTTTCTCTTTTCCCTAGATTCCTAGTGCCCCCTTCTCTTTTTAAATTCAATTATAAATACATTTTTATTCTGTAGCTGACATTTAGGAAATGTGTTGTTTTTCTGTTGCTATCAAACAAATACACAATCCCAGCAGTAAATTCAGAAAATCAAGAAGAAAATGTTTCCATACTGGGACCATGCAGAAAGATCCACATATTTTAAAAATATAGAAATAAGGAGAACAATTATCAACCTTTAAACTATCAACATTTAAGGCTCCACTTCATTAGTGCACAGAATGAAATTCTGGAATGCAAAAGAGGAAGTGCAAAAGAATCATTATTGTGGTGGAATGTATTTAGTTTCCGTCCCTCACGCACAGAACACTGTAGAAAGTCAAGTACACACAAGTTTAGAAAAATAATTAAGATCCAGGCTGCTTTTGTGTTGTTATTCCATTTGCTGAAACCACCATGAGAATTTCTGTTGGGAATTTATTTTGGATTTGCCCAACTCAAATCAGCATTTGAAGAATTAAAAGCTACCTGTCACTTTAGTCTCTTTAAAACTGTCGTATAAAATACAATGAATTTGAACAAGGCCGAAATATTTGGGAACACCTTGCTGGTTTTTAAATGAACAAACCAGGACTGCTTTGTTTTTTTTTCTTTATTAATAACATTTTGGGGGAGAAAGATCACATTAGGGAGAGCTCTTGAAATTATTATTCTTGAAATTCAATAAATCAATGTCATTGATTTATTTTTTGATTAATATGGACCAGATGCCAGCAGTCGAAGACCCTGCTCAATCCCAAACATGCCCTTGTGTCAAATGCAGGTATGAAGATGTTTGAAAATTAATAAAGATTCATTTCTCCTCCAAATAACAATAGATAGGAAGTAGGTAAGTGGACAGTGGTATGCCAATGGAGACAGGCTCCTCATTAGACCAAGTTTGCCAATGGAAGTACTGTCATTTACAATGCCATCGCACACACACAACAGGGTCATGTATAATTTAACTGGCTCTCCTTTTACAACGTAGACAATTGAACAAGTGTAATGGATTCATGTATTACAATTTTCATTCCATTAGTTAGAATATATATCCAAAATTGGAGTTGTCAATCAGAGACAATGAAAGCCTGTTTTGTATTTCATATTAATTGGAGGAGGGAAAAATCATTCTGGGTCCTCAGACTCAAGGGGGCTGTGCACATCTCAGGTTATGCAACCAGAAATACACGTGTCCCCTAGTCACAGAATTAACTTGAGCGCCATGGTAAATTTGTGGAAAAAATAAGTTAACATGAAACCTTGTGTAATAGTTAAAAGTGGTTTTCATTTTATTTAAATTCATGTTATTGACTGTTTTGCTTTTCAAGACTGAAAAGCAAATGTGGACTTGTGTATTGACTTCTGCATTCTGGAAGATTCAGATTTTGCTCAGTTTGAAAACTACACTGAACTTCCAATCCAGGTAGGCCGTCTCACATCTCTGATGATCAATGGACTCAGAGATCTGTTAATGAGATAAGTTACGAAATATCCAAACATAGATTCAAATACCCATGATGGTGAATTTAAAGGTATAAAATGCTTCTTGAGGTCTCCATTGTTACCTTTTCTAAGGATTACTCAGTTTGGGGCATTTTTATGTATTTTTTCTTTTTTTTCTATTATTATTTTTATTTTTATGGGCTTCATTTTGATTCATTGTACACATATGGGGTACAACTTTTCATTTATATGACTGTGAATGTAGATCCACACCATTCATTTAATCATTCATATACATAGGGTGATGATGTCTGTCTCATTCCACCATTTTTCATACCCCCATCTTCTCCCCCTCTCATTTCCCTCTATGTAATCTAAAGTTCCTCCATTCTTCTCTCACCCCTCATCCCCACAACCTGATTCTATATCATCATCCACTTATCAAGGAAAACATTTGGCCTTTGTTTTTTTGGGGGATTGGCTTATTTCACGTAGCATGATAATCTCCAATTCCATCCATTTTTCTGCAAATGCCATAATATTATTCTTCTTTATGGCTGAGTAGTATTCCATTGTGTATATATACCACATCTTCTTTATCCATTCATCTGTTGAAGGGCATCTAGTTTGGTTCCACAGTCTAGTTGTTGTGAATTGAGCTGCTATAAACATTGAAGTGGCTGTGTCACTGTAGTATGCTGATTTTAGGTCCTTTGGGTATAAACCAAGGAGTGACATAACTGGGTCAAAAGGTGGATCCATTACAAGTTTTCTGAGGAATCTCCATACTGCTTTCCAGAGTGGCTGCACCAATTTGCAACTCCACCAGCAATGTACAAGTGTGCCTTTTTCCCCACAGCCATTTTTACATCTTGACTAATATTTCTAACATTTCTCCTTTCCTGTGGATTTGATCTTCAGATTTTTCTAATAAGCAGCTTTCTCCATCATTTCAAGCGTGTCCTACATATGCTAAATGGTAAATAAACATATTCCATATTTGAAGTATCAGAGAGCAGAGATCTAGATACTTCACCAAGAGAGGCATGAGTGAGCCCAAGTCTGGAGGAAGTATCAAGTATAACGATCAGACAATAATTCTTCATTATAACTAAGTCATTGTCTGACCTTTACGATATTTATGATTCATCACTGTTCTCTGTTCACTAAAATAAAAACAAAAATCGAATTTTTATAATTATTATTTGTAAGTATGAAAAAAATACAGATTGACTTACAATGCATTCAGACTTTCTTAGCTGGACCATAAGGCATGGCTTACATTTGACCATGTTTGACAATAAAATTGGTAATTCCAGATAGTTCAAACTAATGTATCATGATCGATGTCACATGTTCTAAGGAAATCAATCCCTGAGCAGCCCATGGCCTCAGAGTCCTGTGAAGACGTCCCTTGGTGTCCATGAGGACTGATTCAAACACTCATGTTTGCCTATAATCCACACGCAGCCTCTTGTGTGCTTTAAATCATCTCTAGATTATGTCCGTTACCTAATAGTGTAAATCCTATGTAAAGAGTTCTCATACTTTATTGTTTAAGGCATAATACAAGAATGTCTGTACATGATTAGTGCAGGTGCCATTTATTTTTGGGAATATTTCTTGTGTTTGGTTGAATCTGCAGATGCTGACCCTGAAGATCTGGAGGTTTGACTGGATGTGAAGTTCAGCTCCAGATGCAGCATGAACTCATCTGAGGGACACATCATCTTTGTGCTTTGGACATCTTCACATGAAAAACAAGGGAATTCATTTCATGTCACAGTTCTTCACAATCAAAAACGATCATAAGGCTTTGTGAACTTTAATGATGTATAGTTTATCATTAACTGTATGATGGATCCAACCTCATCATATGGGCACTGGGGTTGTGGCTCAGTGCTAAAGTGCTTCCCTAGCCTGAGTGAGGCACTGGGTTCAATCGTCATGACCACATAAAAATAAATGAGTAAAATAAAGATAATGGGTTCATCTACAAAAAAAAAAATAATAATAATAAAATATAAAAAGAAAGAACGAAAGAAAGAAAACCTTGTCACACTTGATTATCTCACATCTGATTCCACATTACCAATAACTGTGCCCCTTCCTATGGACCTGGGGTTCCCTATGGTCCAGAAAATCTTAGAGATAATAGAGACCACACTGTTATTCACAACTGCAGAAAAAACAAACTTTAGATTCACTCTACCTAGAAAAAGTCATACAAAAAGTCACAAAAAAAGAATGTGATATCCAAAATCATCTCACAAGAGGAAAATTCACTTGGATTTTTTAAGTTGACCCACCAAATCTCTTAACCTCTCCAGAAACCAGGGTCCATGCTGTGTAATCCTCTGCTTATCCTTGCCTTGTCCCTAAGACCTATTTTTTCCATCAGCCAAGCATTTGTTCATCTCTCCTCCACTGACCCATTGGCTCTGCCCATTAATTCACCCCTACTGTGTTTACTAAATCCATCCTGGGGACATGCAATGTGCCAACTGCCTTAGAAACCATGGCAAACTGGAAAGAAAAAGTCTTAGTGCTCTGGAATCTTAGAGGCCAGACAATAATACTACAAAAGCTGAATTGTAATGGTGTCAAGTACATCAACGCACTATACAAGCTGTTCATGGTACCGGACTTGACATAGGTTTGGGAGGAAGGAGAGGGGGGGAGAATAAGTAGATAGAGATGAGTGTGTGAAAGATTAGCCAAGTACAATTTCCTCTGGCAAAAATGTAGACAGCATTTCAAATACAGATAATGAATCACTAAAATATTCTTAGGAGGAAAAGAACTGGATCATCCCCATCCAAGAGAAGGTAGCATGGAGACATGGATTAGGACTGAAAGGAGGAGGAAAGACCAGAAATCCTGTTGAAAATGTTGATCTTCTTCATCGATGGGCATGACATGTTCACATGCATACTAATATGTGCATGTATCATATGTTGTATATAAATATATTTACACAGAGATGCACATAAATCATCATTTTAGTTGTCATATTGGAAAACCTAAAGTTCTCTAAATTTCGCATGTGAGAGAGGGGATCTGGTTTTAGCGATTTAGAATCATAAAAGAATCAAACAAAAATATTATTCAATCACAAATACATTTTCTTTTGAATAAGGCCAATTAGACCCACCTCCAAACACAAAAAAGAACCAGAGATAAATAACAATTATGACAATGTCCTAATGTTGGATCCTATACTATGCACACTCCATTTATCCTTAGGCTTTCCTGTTCAAAGACCTCTAACCTGGACAAAAATCATGAAATGTTCTTCTCTCATAGCCACATACTCACAGAAATAGCCCATGAGATATCTATGTCTTAATGGAAACTGTAATTACTGGGACTGTCCTATTGCCATAGAGAATATTGATATTGTCCTTCACAGAATGTTGCAAGAAACAGCAACATGGAAGGTGTTGCTGGTGAGGGGTTAAGGCAATCCTTATCATACAGTTGCAGAAAACATGGCTGAATTATGTTCTGGTTGGCTGCATTTGATTTTCTGGGGAATGCAGAGCTTGGGGTATTGTACCTGGATATTTGGATGCAGGAGATTTGCAGGTAAAGGGTAAAGGTGCAGCTGGGTTTCTCCTTGCTGCTTAGAGTTAAGGATGAGGCAGAAGGAAATAAATGGAGGAAGAAACTGATATGCAAAAGGGAGCCAGCTTTGGAAGTGATAGGCGGTCCTTAGCTTGGCCACTTTCAAAGGGAGGTTAAAATTAGAACATTTGCTGCTGAGGAAGCATGTTCTAGAGACAGGACCCTGGGGTGTGGTTGTCAGTGTTGTGCATGTGACTCATGCATTCACTTGACTATCTCAGCGGAAACCAGTAATAGGGATGCGACTACCCAGAAATGCCAGGTGAGGGACCCTCTTGACAGATACGGGAGAAACATGGTTCTTGCAAACGATACAGCAGTAGAAACCCTGCCAGCCTGGACTGAATGGGGCATCCAGGGAATGGAAGGAAGAAAGGACTGGCAGCATTTTGCACCTCTATTGGCCAGACGTGGATGAACAGGGCTGCAAATATGGGATGCCCTTCAAGACAAAAATCCCTAGGAAAGTAGAGATGCCATGCCAGAGATGGAGGCTGCCAGAGCCAGTCCCAGTAGGTAGAGCATTTATCCACAGAGAAATGTGTCTGGTCTTGAAGTTGGATGGAAATCCTCTTGCTGGTCTTCACACTCACTCGGTAAAAAATCATCCCTTTATCCATTCCGATGTTACCCTCTAAGAATGGCACGTGTATCTCATACCTGTTCCAAAACTGTGTTCTGGAAATAGATCGCTGATTTATTGGTGACACAGGTCCACAGATGGGGAGGAATTTTGTGATAGGTCACACCCAATGTCTGACTATTGCTTACGTAGATAATTCAGATTTGGGACTTTTGAACTGAGGATAACAGATGAGATTTAGACTCTTTGAATTAATGCCATAAAGATCTGATATTTGGAGGAGTGATGGGATGGGGTGAGCCTGATTCACAGATAGAATGAATTGAACATTTGGCACCAAAGAGAAGTGGAATAGTCCAATAAGTAGTAGCCCTTGGAACAGATATATCTGTGTCCTAATTTCAGGTTCTTACAAATTACTGTATTAAGATAAAAAGTCTTCACAGATAAGGTTACCATCTTAAGACAAGATCGTCCTGGGTTATTTGGGTTTGCTGTATATCCAAGGAAAAGTTTCCATAGACTAGGAAACATGAGAGGTATTGGAGACAGGGAGCAAGAAGACAAAGACAGAAGAGGAGGAGATAAGAGTGACCATGCAAACAGACACTGGATGGAGTCAGAATGTCGGGCAGCCACAGGACTTGGAAGAAGGAGCAAAGAACAGATTTTCCCCTAGAGGCACCAGATGGAGCATGGTCCTCTGACACCTTGATTTAGGACTTCTGCTCTTCTGAATCATGGCACAATAAATTTCTGCTGTTCTAAGCCCCTACGATTCTGGTTAATTTATTTTGGCAGCCAGAGAAAACAAATAACAACCCTTTCCTTCTGACATAATGGTCTTCCATTCCCATACTGAAGAGGAAAATGCTTTCTCCCCAAGTCAGATTTTGCAGTTGTGTAACTCAGGTTTATATTCCATCTAGTCATGGCGTCGTCTGGGAGTAGATACGTGGGAAAAGATACAGATAATATCCTCTAGGGAATGAGGGGTACCCAGTCAACTGCTGTGGAGTGGAAAGGCCACCTCTTTCTCTCCAGGCACCAAGTCTGGAAGGGACATCAAGATGGTCTTTTGACAAAAGCCACCATGTGCAAGAGGCTGCCTCCAAGCTGATTTTTGTACAGAAGGCTGTTCTAATTGGGGAAAGAACTTACTAGAAAAATTCATGAGCTTCGTGTGAATAAGCCTTAGACCTCTTCAAAAAATGATATGTAGATAAAGCACCAAGCAATTTATGCATTTAATGTTTAACCCAGTTATGATTCTTGAATCTAGATCTCTTAAGGTTTAGGTTAAGCAAGTATAGATAGCATTTTAGGATTGAGGAGGGAGCACTTTGGGATACCTCTATCTAGACCTAATGAATGCAGTCTGCAAACTATATTCTATAAAGGCCTTGGGGTTCCATTTGTTGAGGGAGAAATTAGGTTGGGGGAGAGTGTTTTAGTCATCTTTTCTCACTGCTGTGACTAAAGGATATGACCAGCACAATTATAGAGGAGGAAAAGTTTGTTTTGGGATCATGGTTTCAGAAGTCTCAGTTCAGAGATGGCTGGCTCCATTCCTTGGGGCTCTAGGTGAGGGTGAACATCATGGCGGAAAAGTGTGGCAGAAGGAAGAAGCTCACATCATCAGGAAGCAGAGAGAGACTCTGCTTTGCCAGATTCAATATATACCCCAAAGCCAACCCAAATTCCCACCTTCTCAAGCCACACCACACCACTTCAGTTACCACTCAGTTATTCCCATCAAGGATTAATTCACTGATTGGGTTAAGACTCTCACAACCCAATCGTTTCTCCTCTGAACCTTCCTGCATTGTCTCCCATGTGAGCTTCTGTGGGACAGAAGCTTGGTCCCCACAATAATGGTGGTGAACTGGTGGAAACTTCCAGAAGTGACATCCAAGTCATAACAGAGAGTGAATGAGCAGAGTGACCTGCACCAGCACGTCTAAGCTTCTGTTTTATATAGTTACTTCTGCATTGTATTTCCCTTATGTAATAGGACTCCACATCTATACCACATTTGAAAAGAACTCGATTGGATATTATATATATTTGGCTAAGTGTTGATCTGCTAAGTCAAGAACTGAATGATGCAGGGCTGAATCATATTCCTAGTACTGAATTTTAAATTACTGTGAAAGGAACAGAGTTAAAAATCATACTTTTACCAAAATAAGTAATAGAGAAAAAAGATCATACTGAGTTTTCATTTCTGTTTCCTCTCAAAATTAATGAGTGAGCTGGGTAGAAATAGACACGCTAGAATTTTCTTGTAAATGACGTTCTTAGCATTGAAGGAATGATGCTTAACTTTCTCACATTATTACAGATGGATTCCATTGGATATTGAAATTGGGGTGTGCTAAGTTTTGAATCCAGGAACCCAAAGGTTCAGGTGCTGGAAGCTTGGTCCCCACAATAATGGTGGTGAACTGGTGGAAACTTCCAGAAGTGAAGTTTCTTGGAAGGTGATGAGTCCATGGGAGTTCCACCCTGATGAATAGATTAATGCTGTCTCACAAGACGGGGTCAAGTAATGTGGAACTGGATTAGTTCCAGAGGAAATGAGTACTTACACAGCAAGGCTCAGTGCAATCTCTTATATACTGGTTCAGCAAGCAGTCGCTTCCTTTTCCATTTCTCTGTGATATAACAATGCTGCCTGGGGGGGGGGGGTCCTTGCCAACATGCCAGTTCTATGATGTTTGGACCTTTCCACACACCAGATCTGTGGACCAAATAAGCCTCTTTTCTTTATAAAATATCCACCTCAGGAATTTTGTTCTAGCAACACAAAATGGATAAAGACAGCGTGTCTTAGTTTGTTCAGATCAGGCTAACAAACTACTATAGATTACGTGGTTTATAATTTATAAATAGATTCATCATAATTCTGGAGACTGGGAAGTTCAAAATCATGGTACTTAAAAAGTAATTGTATGAGAACTTGCTTTGTCATTATAGATGATAAAAGAAGGGAGTTCTTTTTTTTTTTTTAAGAGTGATCATTCCATTCATGAGGACTCTACCCTTATAGCTTAATCATCTTATAAAGGTCAAATCTCCAAACACCATCACACTCTGGATTAGAATTTCTAAGTAGGAATCTGGGAGAAGACATAAACATTAGGTTTAAAGCATTCAACCCTTGCCCTATCCCACACTTTGTGTCCTTCTTGCATGCAAAATACATTTACTATGTCCCAAGAATTGCAAAACTCATGACTTGTTCCAGCAAGAGCTCAAAATTCTAAAACCCAAATGAAAAACCAACTACATCATCCATAGGCAAGACTCAAGCTAGAGTGGAACTTGATGCAGTTTCTTCTGTAGATGAGAGCCTATGAAATCAAACCAGAGGGGCCTCCAAAAAAACAACAACGTGGGATGTAAACAGGACTGAGACCTCCATTCAAAAGGGAAGCAGCAAGAAAAAAAAAGAAAGAATTAACAGGTTCCAAAACCCATAAGGGAAAATAGTACTAAACCTTATGTCTCAAGAACACTATTCTTTGGTTCTACCCTGGGTCTTTGGATTCCTTGGAGCATCAGTTGTGCCATCTTGACAGACTTCTAGACAACTGGGAAGCCAATGCCAGAATTTCAGCTTTTGGAATCCTAATTGCTTGAAGGCACATCAGACCATGATCCCATCTTTATGGGAACCTGAAGCTATTTCTGCCCATGCCTCCAGGTGCTTGATCATATTAAAAGTTTCCTTTTGACTTATACCTGGCTTGTGAATTCAAGGGAGAAGACCCCTCCCACTTTCTTCACTTTCAAAGTAATGTTTTTGATTTTTTTTTAATCTGTTTTTCTAGATATCATCATTTCAGTGTTTCAGTTAATAGTACAATCAATACATCAGGCTCTGTGGTGGTTTCTGACCTAGACGATATTGTCATACTAATCAATCAACATGTAGACACAGTCAGAGCAAATCCCCCTTAATAGTCACAAAACTAAGACAGAAAGTCAGAGGAAGAAAGAAGCATTTTTAGATAACACTAATTAACTGGGTTTAGGATAAAAACACTTTCAGAGCTCAGTAGGACAGGAAGGTCAGAATACAGTTTTCTGATTTGGTCAATAATTTGAAAAGCCACATTTCCTCCTATACCAAGCTTGGCCTGATACATCTAGTTCATTAAATACTGGAAATAAAAGATATTAATAAATTATGGTCATCAAGGAATCCCAGGTGGCAGCAGATTATTAGGAGATTGCTCTTGAGTTTTGCCTTTTCATTTATTAGCTTTTATTATTAGCAGGGATTGTAAATTATTTAGCAATAATACAGAGATGGAAGTCACGACCACATGATAACGCTGACAACTAAAATAGGGAAACATAAAGACTTGCTTCTCCCATTTCATCATTTCAAAGGTTCCAATCCATTTGCTCCAAGCCATCGCCATTAGGGAAACCTTCAATTAGAAAGACCAAGATTCTAACTAATGATCAGAGAGTCAGCCCAGACCAGCACAGAGGTTCCAAACCTATGTTTTTCTTATGAGATGAACAGAGAAATATGTTACCAATAAGGAAAAGAAATATACAAAATACTGAGGGTTCTTTTTAATGAGGAGCCACTGAAGACTTGGTGGGTGATTATGAATATATCCATGAAAGGAATTTCTTAAGCATATTTTTAAACCTAAGACAATCTGAAGTTTCTGAGATCTTTGAATCACTGTGGCTTCCAGATTAATTTCCTTTTATTATCTTTAAAAAGTTGTTTTCTTTCCATCTGGGCATCCTGGCCACACCAAGGCAGCCACTAGAAATGCTTATATCTGACCTGAGACTGGTGGGTTTCCTTCATAACACACAGCCTGACTTTCCTTGTGCAGATTTAATCCACACAACAACTCTGAGCTGCGTCCTTTCTTTTCCCCCCCATTAAGCACTGCCTTTTGGATTTATTCATTTAATGGGATATAACTCTCATTCATCTTGTCTACGGCATTATATCACATTGAAAGAATCTGCTGTATTTTATTTATCACCTTCTCAGGGCATCTAACTTGCTTTCAATATTCTGCTTGTGTTAAACAACGCTCCCTGTCATCCTAAGAACCTACCCATGAGTTTTTCTGTAAGCCAACAAATTAGGAGTTTGGGGAATATTTCCAAGGGATGGCATTAGATTGATGGATATTTAATTTCATTAATATTTGTGCATTGTTCTCCAGGAAGTCCATGCCAGTTTACACTCCACCAGCAATCTCCTGAGTGTCCCCATTTTCCTCCCCATCACCAGCATGTGAAATGATCTCATGTTAGCATCCTGGGTATACAAGTACTATTTCAAAATTATTCCAATACTTGTTTTTTTCAGACTACTGACAACAGAATATTGCTCCATATACAGTTTCTTGCTAAGTGAATTACAACATTGTTCTTTTTCTATCAAGTTTGATATCTTCTGGTGTTAATATGAAGAGTCAATTTACGTATTTTCACATGGACGTTGGTTTCAGACTTTGAAAATCTGTTCTTCCAGACTCTCGATTTTCTCCATGATGTCCTATGTTTAAAAGAAATGCATATTTTTTTTAATCTACACATACCTTTTGCACACGATCATTCATTCTTTTTCTCAATATATGGTTGTCATTTCCTTCCTAGTTGAAAAAAAGTGTGCATCTTGCCTCCAGGACTTTCCTTTCTTGGGCACGGTGCCCACATCTCTGGCTAGCCTTTGGGTCCCTTTAGGTGTTCTCCTGAATCTCTTCTGCTCTGCCTCTCAGTGTGTCTCAGCTGCTCTCTCCCCGCACATTGCACACTTAAGCTCTTTCAGTCTCAAGGGTGCAATAAGCCTGGGCATGCTCATGAGTCCCAAATTTCTTTCTCCAGCTGAAATCCTTCCTCTCACTACAAAGTGAAATGTCTAAGTCCTCATGGAATCAATGTCACATCGGGGTTCAGTGCAGGAACAGCTGCGGGAAGAAATGGAAGAGCTTTGTTGTGGCAACTCTGCTCCCACGATGCTGGAGACTTCAAGGGAAAATTCGAACTCACAGGACCGGATGTCAGGAAGCACCGGCTGGAAATCTCAGACATCCACTCAAACACCATGGGTTTTCTTCCAGGAAGCCTCTGCTCTGCTTTCAACAGACTGAACCACACCCACCCAAATTCTATAGGACGATCTCCTGTATTTAAAATCAACTGATTATGGATTTTCACCTGAACAAAATACATCCATAGGAATGCAGTTGTCCCTTTGCGTCTATGGGGAACTCGGTCCCAGAACTCCCCGTGACAGGAAGATAAATGGATGCTCAAGTCTCTTATGTCAAATGTCACAGTGATTGTTATGACGTACTCACACCCTTCTGTATACTTGGTCTTCTGTACGTTACTCACAATACCCAATTAAATGTGAACTCATTGTAAATAGTTATGTTGTTTGAGATCTAATGACAAAAAATGCCCGTGCACATTCAATACACCTGTGATATTATTTTCTGACTAGTTTTTTATTTATTTATTTGTTTTTATTTAATTTTTTGATTCATTGAACACAAATGGAGTACAGCAATTGTTTTTCTGGTTGTACACAAAGTAGAGTCACCCCATCTGTGCATTCATACATGTACACAGGGCAATGATGTCTGTCACACATTCTGTTATTATTCTTACCCCCCAGCCTCAACCCCACCCCTCCCGTCCCTCTATGCTCTCTATCCTTTCTCCATTCTTCTGACTAGTTTTGATCTGAAGTTGATTGAAACCTCAGATGCAAACAGCCATCTCCACTTGGGTTACTGTTTGAAAGCCCAACTGAGGAATGAATCGTACTCAAGTAGAGGCGTAAGACCCTGATACTCACCCAGAGTCCGTCTAATATCAAACTCTTCATTCTTAGGTCCCCAACTTTCCTGCCTTCTCCTCACAAAACCTGTGCCATTTCAGTTTATGTCAAATGCATTTGATCAGCTTTTGGTTATACCTGTCAATCACTCTGATCTCTTACACCTTGTATCCAGAATGTGTTCATTCCATTTACAGAATATGTGTGCTGTGCAACCACTTTCTTACCAGTATTAGCAACACGTGGCCCAAGTCACCACCATTTGCTTCCATCTTTCCTGCCACCACCTCATGTCAGGCTTCTGTGCCTTCATCTTTGTTACTGGGATGGTTAAAGCCAGACAGAACAGAGAGAGGCTGTAAAATACAATCGCCTCACTGTCCCCTTCAACATGCCCCAGTGACTTCCCATCATAGAGGAAAAGGAAAAGCAAGAAACTAAGCAAGCAAATGGTTAAGGGTTTGTTCAAAAAATGAGGAGAACCAAGCACCGTGGTGCACACCTGTCATCCCAGCAACTTGGGAGGCTGAGGCAGGAGGATTGAAAGCTCAAGGCCAGCCTCAGCAATTAAGCAAGGTCCTAAGCAGCTTAGCAAGATCTTGTCTCAAACACATAAAAATAAAGGGCTGGGGATGTGACTTAGTGGTTAAACCACCCTGGAACAACAAAAACAGAAAAACAAAAAAAGAAAAGAATGAGTGGACACCTTTTTCTTTTCTATGGAAAACTTTTAACTGGAGAAAGAAACTAACATATATAAGGAATTTTCCTCCCTTACTGAAACTGCATGTTCCAATTAATAATAACAATATCAAATATTTATTAAGCACTTGCTTCCCAGGTGCTGTTTGGGGAACTCTAGATATTATTCTAGCTGAGTCTTGCAAAAACAGCATGAAGCACATGTTTTTGTTATTACCATTTTCATTCAAGAAAATCAAGACGTAGAAAGATGAGCATCTTGCTTGAGCCTACACACCTGATTAGCGACAGACCTTTGATTTGAACCCGGGCACTATGATTTCAGCATCTGTGTTAAAACTGACAGGCTGTGGGAGGAGCCTACAGGCCTCATTCATGGGGATGAAGCAGGAGAGATAGAGGAGAGGTGAGGGTGGTCAGGGAGAATCCAGAGCTTCTCAATCACAGACTGAAAAGTGAGAAGTTTGCATAAGGTGATGATTTGCATAAAGACATAACTATGTCATTTTTTTGTGGAAATAATTGGTTACAAACATGACCAAAAATATTGGTGAACTTTATAAATTCTTTGAGATATATTACAAGGTGCTTTTCAACACTGGGGGGCTTCCTTCAAATTGGAGACTCTCTAGGGGAAATCAACGTTTATATACAAGGAGGTAGGTACGTTGGTGGACAAACTCGGAATTTGGGAGTCTATTTATCAAACGATAACTTGGAGCATATTTTGCCACTTTTATTTCTCCCCCGCCTAGGCTGGTAATGTTTGACGAGAGAAGGAATGTTCAAAAGGACAGATGGGAAAGTTGAGAAAGACGACTTACAACACCCTCTGGTTATTCCATCCCCGTAGGTTTTCCAATTTTAATTATTATTCTTTATGCAGTTGACTTTGTTGGTGAATGAAACCAAACCAGGCTTGAAACTTGGGGGTCTATACTAGAATTTGGGGCCACACCCACCCACTGTCATTTAAAGGTGTCTTGGCAACTTGGCCACGCCCATTCATTTACATATTGGCTGGGGTTGCTTTTGCACTGGGCAAAGAAGGGAGTCGTTCGCAGAGAGGTCACGCAGCTTGCAAAGCAGAAAATAATCAGTGGCCCCTTCCCACAAGCGTTGCTCATCATGGATGTCATAAAAGACCTCGGAAATTATTACTACGTGGTAAGGTTTAAATTGAGGCTACTCAAAATTATTGCAAAACAGTTCTCCTTGCTTTCTGCAATCCTTCCAGTGCGTCCAGTGGTCTGAGAGGTGAAGGTGGTCATTGGTCAAGGGGACATGAGCACAACAGCGCCCCCTGGAGGCACAAGCAGTCATTACATTTTTTTCTCAGAGTCTCCCAGTTAGTGAATTCACTGAAAATCATTCGACACAAATTGCAAGGCCAGCTTTGAGCTTTTAGAGCCCTCTGGGAATCATTTGTTTGATTCATTGGCTGTTAAACAGATGTCTTCACATTAGGACTTCAGGGTCCATAAAATGTGATAAGACCTGGGGATGCATCTCAAAGAGGGTCTCTCACCGCTGGAGTCTGTTAGTAATTCTGCCCTCCTTCCCTTTCTCAATAGGTACTTCTGCTGGCCAGGTCTTCATGGGTAAAGCTCCGGTCATTTGTGGTAACATTCACTGATAAAAATGAGCAATCCCAGATCCATTTTGCTTATGGTTGGGAAACACTATTAAAATAATCTATTCACAAAACAGGAGGTGAATTATGATGCTTTGCCTTAAAAGATTTAACAATGATGCCAGAGAAATAGGCATCCTATAGAAACCATCCTGTATAATGGATTTTGACCTCTTCCATGCTAGTGAAATGCCACATAGCACTTTCTTGCAATATGGGTACTAGGAGTGAAGGAGAGCACCAGTCACTCCCCTGATAACAAGGGGAAACAATGGATGCTCCCCATGCATGCTACTGCTAAGTTCTGACATTCAGTGAGAGAGGTGCAGTGAATGCATTTTGGAATGACATTTTCAATTTATAATGGGCTTACTGGGACATAACTCCCAGGCCAGGGAGGAGCATCTATATTTAGAAAGCAGGCTACCATTTGGCTGGAAGATTTAAAATAAAGTAATTCATAAGGAAATAGGCCACCATTGTCCATATCCTAATTATGTGGGGCTAAGATTAGAATTTGGTGTCCCTCCAAAACTCTTACCTTCAAATTCTAACCCCCCAAGCTAATATTAGGAGTCAGGGTCTTTGGGTGACATGATCAGATCATGAGCCCTTACAGATGGGATTAATGCCCTTCTAAAATAAGCTAGAAGGAGCTCAGTCCCCCTTGCACCCCCTGAGAACAGAGTCGGAACTGGGTAATCTGAAACCCCTCCCCTCAGCCTGTCAATGTTGACAAACTGAGCTCAAGCAGTTCACCTCCAAAACTGAGAAATAAATCCCTGGTATTTATGAGTCACTGACGTTTTGTTATAGCAGCATGAACACACTTATACACACAGTTCAAAATCTGTTGGAAATTCTTACATAGTATCAATTTCATAAACACCTGCAACTATTGGTCACTAAGTTATTTTGTTTTAAAAGCTATTGTTCCTTAAAAGAAGAGGATGTCTTTCCTGGGGATCTCTAACTTGTTTTGTTTTCAAGAGAGTGTGTCTGGATGTGGAAAGTGTGCAGATGTGAACCTACAGAATGGCTGAACTAGGAGTTCATTCATTCGTTAAAGATTTGCTCAGAAGTTGCAAAGTAGCTGAGCAGAAAATGGTTCCAAATTTAAATGATCTAACTCATGAAAACAATATAGGGACAGCTGCCAGAATTATATTCAGAGGACTACTCATAGATTTAAAATACTGATATTGTCAAAAAGAAAAAGAAATAAATAAGTAAATAAATAAATAACTGATCTGCTCTCAAGATTGGTCAATAGAGCTGCCCTGAGCTTGCCCTTACCATCAAGGAGACCAGGGCAATAAAGCCAATACTGCATTTCCAGAATAAATTGAGGAACAACTCTGGAAACAGCAAAGAAGTCAGGGGAGCCCCAAACAGCAGGGAGAACTGGAAAAGCAAGCCAGAGAAAGGAACCAAAGCCAACCACAGCTGCGACCCGGGCAGGGTGAGCTCCACACTGCAGGGACACTGTAAGTGGAAGAGGACAAGCAGTCCCAGCCATGGCAGAAGACTGGCAGTCCTGACTGCAGGGAATTTCATGGTCATCAAAGGCTTTAAATACAGTTGGGGAACTGGCTGGTTTCTGTTCTGAAAAGCGAACACATACTTAGACTTCTGCAGCCCCCAGAGCTCAAATCTGCTGCAGCAAACCCCACTGCTAGACCAGACCTTGCCTCCTGGGCTGGCAGCCAGCCCCCTGCTGCTGCTGCTGGGGCACTGGACTGACGCCTGCCTCTCGGGCATCTTCAGCATCCTGTGGTTTCAGGACCAGTGGCTGCCAGCCACCATCCTCAGTTAACCCCATGCCTGCTCCATGGGAACTAGGGACAGTCTCCTCTCCAGCCCCATTTGGGATGAGAGTTGCTGGTGCAAAGTCCTGGCTTTGCTCTGTTCACTGTGAGCTGGGAACATTTTAGCCATGCCCACCTCCTCCAGGAAGCCAATCCCCAGCACCATCTGCACTTAGGTCAGAGGAATGGGGATGGGTCTATTCCACAACCCAGGGACTTGGATCTAGAGTTGATAGAGCCCTGGTGTTACTTGTGGTCATCCTTTGGGGCCTGGGGAAGGCACAACCTTGGTTCCACAGCTCCAGGAAATCCCACGCCACTTCCATAAGCCCTAGCTCCACCACAATTGCCCCAAAGGACCAAGGGAGGGTCCCCTTTGTATTCCACAGCCCCAAGTCTGCAGGCACCGACCACACAGATTCCAGCACAAATTGTGTTCATCCAGTTGTACCTGGGGAAGGTCCCATTCCATCCTGTGGCTCCAAAACTGTGGCTCTGTTGCCACCAGCCCAGCCATTCATGCCGAGGGTTCTGGGGAGGGTCTCATCTCAAGCATGTGGTTCAGGGAGAGGGGCTGCTGGTGATGCAAACTTTCGTGTCACCTGGGATCGCATGAGGAGAAATGGGGTCAGTCCTTCCCACATCCTACACCACAAAGGCGGTAGCAGCTGCCACTGCAAGTCCCAGGGCTGACTATACTGGACTTGGTGAGGTCTGAGGACAGGCATCTTTGGAAGGCTATGTCCACTGAAATGTCAAACAAATACCCTCATGAACCACTGTATGTTAGAAAGTGAGGAACTCATGGGTACCACTGATGTCACTGATGAAGAAATCACAGACCACACTTTGAGCTCACCTGTAGCTAAGCCATCTACTTGAGTGAAACACTGTACCACATCTGTGTGAAAAGAAACAATTTCTCCTAAATACACTATTCTATAAAATTGGAAGAGGTCTCAGTCAGAATTGCAGTCATAAAAAATGAGCAATAATAAGTGTTGGCAAAATATGTGGGGAAAAAGGCTCACTCACACATCGTTGGTGGGATTGCATGTTGGTGCAACCACTTTGGAAAGAAGTATGCTGATTCCTAAGAAAACTTGGAATGGAACCACCATTTGACCCTGCTATCCCATTCCTTGGCCTATACCCAAAGGACTTAAAATCAGCATACTACAGTGATGCAGCCACATCAATGTTTATAGCAGCTCATTTCACAATAACGAGATTGTGGAACCAACCTAGATGCTCTTCAATAGATGAATGGATAAAGAAAATGTGTTACATATACCCAATGGAATATTACTCAGTCTTAAAGAAGAATTAAATTATGCCATTTTGAGTAAATGGATAGAACTGGAGAAGATCATGCCAACTGAAATAAGCCAATCCCAAATAACCAAAGCCCAAACATTTTGTCTGGTAAGTGGATGCTGATCCATAGTAGGGGCTGGGTAGGGAAGAATGAAGGAACTTTGTACAGAGGGGAGTGTGGGGAGAGGTGAGGTGGGTGGGAATGGGAGGGGCAGTAGATTGAGACAGACATTATTACCCCATATATATGCATGAAAAATTTTTTTTAAATATTTATCACCATCAAAAAAAAAGTTAATGAAAAAAATAAATAAAAGTTAAAAAAATTGGAAGAAGTGGTTTACACCAGACAGACAGACACCAACACAGAGAAATAAGGAATGTGAACTGAAACAAGACACCTCAGAGTAAAATAATAATTCTCCAGAAAGACATCCCAAGTTGAAGGAAAACCATGAACTGCAAGGTAATCAATTCAAACTAATGAACCTAAGGAAACTCAATGATACAAAAGAGAATTCAAACAGGTGTTACAGATAAACAAGAAAAATAACTCAAGGTATAAGTGAACAATTCTTCCAACAGATAAAAATCATTAAAAAAGAACCAATCAGAAAAGTGAGAGTTGAAAGCATGAATTAGTGAAATAAAGGATACAATGGAGAGCTTCCACATGCAAAATAACAGATTTATGTACTTGAGGATGATTCTTTTGACTTAACTTTGAACGGAAAAATAAAACTAAACAAGAAAGTTAGTTAGTTTTAGAAATAAAACTAAACAAGAATTTTAATGAATAAAGATAGCCCAGGAGACTCAGGGGACATGGTAAGAGGAAAAATTACTCATATTTTTGGAAATGAAGAAGGTAAAGAAATGTCTTTAAAATATTCCATAAAATTGTAACCAAAAACTTCCCACGTCTCCAAGGAGATACGGACGAACGTGTGCCAAAGCAAATTATAGTCACACTGTCAAAAGTGCAAGTCAGAGGGTGAATTCTGAAAACAACAAGAGAAAAGTGTGTGTTGAAGAATAAGTTTGCCCTTCAGACCACAGGAACCTGTGGGTCTTGAGAGAATGGGGTGGTGTATTTAAAGTCCTGAAAGAAAAATCTGCCAATCAAGAATACTACAGAGAGAAAGGAGAATTAAGGAGAAAAGCTGAAATGAGAATTTATCACCATCACAGTAGTCTGAGAAGAAACACTAGAGTCCTACAGTTGAAACAAAATTATGATCAGCACAATCATGAAAAAACAAATATATGAAACTCAGTTGAAGAACAGGTACACAAAAGAGAGGAAAAAACTCCCACAAAACCACAAAAGTGAATAAAAATGGTGCTAAGAGTCAGGAGTGGTGGTGCATACCCATATTCCCAGGGGCTTGGGAGACCAAGGAGGATTGCAAGTTCAAAGCCAACCTCAGCAATTTAGAGAGGCCCTAAGCAACATCGCAAGACTCTGTCTCACAACAAAAAATAGAAAGGGCTGAGGAGGTGGCTCAGTGGATAAGTAACCCTAATACCAAAAGCAAAATGGTGCAAAGAAGAAAAATATCTACAAAACAATGAACAATATAAGAAATGGAAGTTCGTAGGGAGCAATAATAACTATAAACGTAAATGGATTATTTCACCAATGATTTCACAAAGACTGGCCAAAGGATTTTTAAAAAAGAAGAAAAACAAACTGCTGCTCTCAAGAAGCTTACTTCACTGACAACACACACAAAGAATGGAAGGGTTAGAAAATGGTAGGTCATGGAAAAAGAACCCCAAAATGAGCAGGAGTGGGTGTAGTGACATCAGATATAGACGATGTTAAATCAAAACTGTGAAAAGAGACAAAGGGAGTCCTTATAGATTAATAAAAGGGTCAATTTGGGGAGGAGCTGTCCCCAACAGAAGACCCCCCCAAACATAGAAGGCAAACTTGTTTAGATCCAAAGGGAGAGGTACCCACATATCAATGGCTTGGGACTTCATACCTCGCTCACCTTCTTCTAGGGAAGATGTCCAGACAGAAACCATCCAGTAAGCAGCTGAGAGGTGCCACAATTTAGAGCAAACAGACTCAGCAGGATATAATAGAACATTTCATCCAACAATAGAAGAATTCACATCCTTCTGATCAAATGATGAAATACTCCTCATTGTATGTGAGATCTCTAGTCTCAAAAAATTAAAACATAATGAAACCATATCAAGCACCTCCACAGGCCACAATGGAATAAAATACAAATCAGCAGTAAGAAAGGAAAGTGCACAAACACATGGAAATTGAACAGCATTTCCAAAGTGACTATTGGGTATTTGAAAAAAATGAAAAGAGAAAGAAAAAAAAAATTCTGGAAACAGATTAAAATGGTAGTACCTCAAAATCTGTGGGATACTGTAAAAATGTAAAATGTAAAAATGTTACTAAGGAATATATACATACAAAAAAAAAGAGAGATCTCAAATAAGGAACCTAACAGCCCAACTTCAGAAAAGCATGACCAAACCAAACCCAAGATGAGAAGATGAAAACAAATAATAAAGATCAGAGCATAAACAAATAGAATTTTTAAAGATCAATGAAAAAGCAGATGGTTTTTGAAAGCATAAACTTTCAGCTAGATTTATCAAGTGAAATAAGACAAGATAAGGGAAAGAAGACTCAAATAAATTAAATGAAAAATGGAAAAGGAGATGTTATAACTATTACCACAGAAATACACAGGATTATTTAAAAAAAAATCTCCTATGGACTATTGCAAGCTAAAGAACTGGAAAGCCTAGAAAAATGGATAAATTCCTAAATGCATAAAATCTATAGAAATTGAATTAAGAAGAAATGGAGGATCTGCACAGACTAAAAAAAAGTCATGAGATTGAAGCAGTAATTAAAAATCTTCCTTCTAAAACATGTCCAGGGCTTGATGCTAGACTGTTGAATTCTAAAGAACGTTTAAAGAAGAACTAAGTACAGTTCTTCTTAAATTATTCCAAAAAAATTGCAATGGAAGGAGCTCTGGAAACATTTATTTCTGTAACTAATCAACTTGTTGAAAAACAATTTTTAAAAAGCAATTCTAAACTCAATTACCTAAAAAGTTTTTTTTAAAAATAAATTTAACCAAGAAAGTGAATAATTTCTCTAAAGAAAATCACAAAATACTGATGAAAGAAGTAACAATGAAAAGATATTTCATGCTCATGTATCAGATGAATTAATATTAAAATGGCCACACCAGACAATCTACAGACTCATTGAAATTCCCATCAAAAGACCAATGACTTTTTCACAGAAATAGAAAAAAAAAATCCTAAAAATTGACAAAGAACTATAAAAGACCCAGAATAGCTACAGAAATATAGAGGAGGAAAAAGGATTGAAGGCATTGAATGCCTGACTTCAAACATGAAGGAAGGAGGGGAAAAGGGAGGAACAGAGAAATGGACATCACCAAACTATACTGTGTACATATGTGAATATGTGACAGTGAGTTTCACCTTCATGTATGCAGTGCTTAATTTGAATTTTCAACTTCATTGGATTAAGAGATGCAAATGATTAAGGGGCTTCTGGGTGTGTCCATGAGGGCATGTCTAGGGATGATTGGCATGTGGAATAGGGAACTGGAGTGGAGCCCCTCCCAAAGTGTGGGCGACACAGCCCAATAGGATGGAATAAAAGCTGGAAGAACAAAGAAACAAATGCAGTTGCAAGCTTGGCTCTTCTTGAACGGGTTCTTGATCACTGCTTCCATCCTCTGAGGATATCAGACTCATCGCTTCTTCACTCTTCCAAAGCAGACTCTGGCAGTGATTCTCCAGGGAGTTTCCAGAAGCCTTGGTCTAGGACTAGGGTAGCACTGCTGATCCCTCTTGTTCTGGGGCTTCTGTCTCTTGGACTGGCAGCTGCTGGTTCCTCCAGCTCTCCAGCTGCAGATGGCCACTGTGGACTCTCCAGCCTCTGGTCGTGGAAGCCAATCTAATAAATCCCCTTTTGTAATCATGCTTCCTGTTGATTCTGGTTCCTCTAGAGAACCCTGCCTAATACAATAGTGCATAACTACATTAATTGTGCATTAAAACATAATGCATTAACTGAAAAAAATAAACAACATGGGAGAAAGATGTGTGGAATCAAGAAAAGGGAATGTGGGAGGGAGAAGGTGGGGCAGGAGGAAGTACTGGGGACTGAAATGGAGCAAGATGGATTCCATGCTTGTATAATCATGTCAAAATAGCCCCACTATTATGTGTTGCTATGACACGGTACTTTATAAAAACACAAAAATCAAAATAAAGTACACGGTACTGACCTCAATAGAAACCTAAAGACCAGTGAAATAGGATAGAGATTCCAGAAGTTAACGCACATTCACATACACCAACTGACCTTTGGCAAAGGTCCCAGGAACATTCAGCAGAGAAAAGAGGGTCTCTTCAATAAACAGTCCTGTGCTGGATCAGTGGCACATGCCTGTCATCACAGCGACTTGGGAGGCTGAGGCAGGAGGATCACAAGTTCAAAGCCAGCCTCACCAAAAGTGAGATGTTAAGAAACTCAGTGAGACTCTGTCTCTAAATGAAATACAAAACAGGGCTGGGATGTGGCTCAGTGGCCAAGTGAAACTGAGTTCAATACCCAGTACCCACTCCCCCCCAAAAAATGGTGCTGAAAAACTGGATATGCATATGCAGAAGAATGAAACTAAATCCTTCCTCTCACTATTAGCAAAGATCAACCGCAAAAGGGTCAGAGTCCTAAACGTAAAACCTACAAATATAAAATCACTACAAGGAAAGAGGGGAAACTCTTTACCATATTGGTGTAAACAACGACTTCTTCAACAGGACCCCAAAGACAGAGGACACAAAAGTAAACTAGATAAATAAAATTATAGCAAACCAAAGTTTTTGCAAAGCAAAGGAAATAATCAACAAAATTGAGAGACAACCTATGGAATGAGAGAAAATATTAGAAATATATTCATCTGACAACGTATTAATATCCAGATTATACAGGGAGTAAAAAAGCTGAACACCAAATAAAGAAAATGAGTAATTCAGTTAAAATGGAGCTAAAGGTCAGAATACACACATCTCCACATCTCAAAAGTAGCCAGACAACTAGCCAATAAGTAAATTAAAAATTCTCAGTTTCACTCGTCATCAGGGAAATGCAAATTGGAATCACAAGGCGATGTCATTTCACTCCTGTTAGGAGAGCTATTATCAAAAAGACAAAAATAACAAATGTTCATGAGGATGTGGAGAAACGGGAATTCTTAAACACCATTAGGGGTGTTATGGTTTAGATGTGGTTTCTCCAAAAAGCTCACAGGTGAGGTAATGCAAGGAGGTTTGGAGAAGAAATGATTGGGCTAGAGCCTTAAACTTATCAGAGAACTAGGCCCTCATGGGATCCACTGAATGGTATCTGGAGGCAGGTTGTTTGTGGCTGGAGGAAGTGATTATTTGGGGGTGTGGCTTTGGGGTACATATTTGTATCTGGTACATGGAGTCTCTCTCTGCTTCCTGATCTCCATTTGAGCTGCTTCCCTCTGCCACGCTCTTCCGCCATGATGTCCTGCCTCACCTCAAGCCCCGAGGAATGGAACCAGCTGTCTATGGACCTCTAAAACCGTGAGCCCCTAAATAAAACCTTTCCTCCTCTACAGTTGTTCTGGTCGAGTCTTTCAGTTTGAACAGTGAAAAAGAGGATCAAACAGGTGGAAACATAAAAATATGATGACCAGTATGGATAACCATATAAAGATACTTGAAAAAACTAAGAATAGAAGTATAGGGTCCAGCAATTCCACTGCAAAGGAGATGAAATCATTGCACCAAAAAGGCCCTTGAACTCTTCAAGATACTTGAGCAGTGCTATGGAAAGCAGCAGTATGTACAATAGCTAAAATATGGAACCAATATAGACATTCATCAGCAGATGAATGGATAAAGAAAACATGGTGTACACAGAAGACAGTGTTGTTCACACACACACACACACACACACACACACGAAATCCTGTCATTTCCAGCAACATGCATGGAACTGGAGATCGTGTTAATTGAAATAATCCAGACATGGAAAGACAAAAGCCACAGGTGATCACTCACCTGTGGAAACTAAGGAATCAGTGTTCTAAAGGAATGGGATGGGACAGTGGTTGTTTTAGTCAGCTATTTCACTGCTGTGACTAAATGATCTGACCAGCACAATTATAGAGGAGGAAAGGTTTACTTGAGGGCTCAGGTTTTCAGAGGTCTCAGTCCATTGAAGGCTGGCTCCATTCCTTGGGGCTCCAGGTAAGGCAGAACATCATGGTGGAAGAGCATGGCAGAGGGAAGCAGCTTGCATGATCAGGAAGCAGAGAGATAGAGAGAGACTAGTCTCCAGACACAAAATATGTACCCCAAAGCCACGCCCCAGTTCCCACCTCCTCCAGCCACACCTACCACTTCAGTTAATCCCATCAGGGATCAATCCACTGACTGGGTTAAGACTCTCACAACCCAATCATTTCTCCTCTAAACCTTCCAGAATTCTCATATGCGAGATTTTGGGAGATGCCTCACCTCCAGACCATAACAGTGATCCTTAGAAAGTGGGTAGTGCAAAGGGGAGTGACGATGGAAAGACATTCAACCAGGAGCACCAAAACCCAGTGGGAGAGTGGAATCATTCTGAGTTTTCTACAGCACAGAGGGTAACTTTCGGTTGAATAACCCATGACACATTTCAAAACGGCTCAAAGAGTCTAAAATTCCAACACATCAAAGAAACGAATATGAGAGAAGAGGGAAATGCTCATGGCCCCATGTGATCATGACACATTGCACATAGGTACTGAATTACCGTGATGGACTTCACAAAGACCTGCAAGTGCTGTGCCCAATAACAACTAAAATGTCATATAAATGCAAAGAAAAAAAATCAAGAATAAAAAATAAGGTGTTGAACACAAGAAGGGACAAGACACAGAAAATACCAGCAAGAAAAGACAATTTAAATAGAAAAAAAAAGAGCAGATATTGATAAAGCCTAAACCCATGATACTGTAATGAAAAAATAATATTGCTAGATCCAATGGCTCAGCCCTTCCAGAATTGAATTAATGGTGGTCTAGGGTGGGGGGTGGGGAATCACAACATGAAGAAGAACAGTGAAAAACAATTAAGTCTATGCAGAACTGATCAGTGAAAAAAGAAAATAAAGCAACCAGGAATGATGGAGACATGGGAACACAAAAGGAGGAACTAAATTATGAATTAAAATATCTGTTGATCTCACTTTAAAAAGATGTAGGACTTGGTAGCAAAAAATCAATGGTCAAAACAGTTCAGAAAGTCTGGACAAACCATTGCAAAATCATGAAAAAAATACAGTCACTCATAAAACGCCCCATTTTCCAGAACTGGCTTTCTGCAAATGTAAGTCTGCATGCATGAAGTTGGTGTATTGAACTTTGCAAATGTGTGTGTGTGTGTCTACCTCTGCAAGATATATTTAAATAATCTCCAAGATTTTTAGATGATAGAGAGATTATAATTCCCAGACTCTTCCAACAATTTTAAAATATGTTAAGAAAAATAAGTCACTCCACCTATTTCGAGAATTCAAAGAATTTCTGAATTCTAAATTTGTCAAACATAGCATAAAGTGGACAAATACCGAAGACCATTCTGCTAGGAATTTATATGCAAACGTCTAAATAGCATATCAGCAGCTGTCTGGAGAATAATAGAGAAATCTCCCGCCACTGAAACAGAGGTTTGAGTTCCAAAAAGTAAAGGTAAAACCTTGGATAGGATACTCTAAACTAAATTATAACCTTAGTTATGGAAAATGCAATTCATATATGTCAACAAGCATTCCTTATAGGGAATGGGAAAGATCCCATGGAAATCTGATGTCAAAATACACTTTCTAGAGCCATTCCTCTGGGTGCATGAGTATCAGCAGCCACACAGCTTGCTTGAAGATGCTGGGTCTTCCCCAGTGCATGCACCCCATAACCTACCAGCACCAAAGGCAGGAATCAACCCTGAGGGTTGCATCTCACACTGAATCTTCCTTTCCACCTTGGATATTGTACCACACCCAGAATGGTTCACTCTTTTTCTGTTGACCATACAAGGACTTGCAGCAGGTTGGTCCTTTACCCAGTGATACAGAGGACACAGAAGAGAGTCTGAACTCTTGTGTGTTTGAATGCAATACCGTGACCTCACCCTCCCGCTCTACAAAGGAATCACACCAAAGGCAACACTAACTTTCTCTCTGTTCTTTGATCTGTGCTTCGTTCAGTCATGATTTTGTTTTTCAAAACCGGTGTCACATTCCATGACCTATAGAATCTCCAAAGAAATGGTGGATTGTGAAGAAGAGAGGTGTCTTCTTTCTGATGTCTCAAGGAGTCACTCAAGGAACACTTAAATCCCAAGGTTAATATCAGAAATAACTTCTGTCCAAACTCGGTTTAATTTAGCGCTGTGGGATTTGTTCCTTCTTAGCAGGGGCTGGGAATTAATGTTTTCTTGCTCTTACATTTTAAAAATAAAAATCTTGTCCTTATGCACTTCAGTGACCCCCAAAATGCCTACAGAGAATTGCAAACCTTTTATAGCACTTCAAAGCCTCTCTGCTTCCAAATGTGATAAACTTTACCTGCAAAAAATTACTTAAGATTCTCTACAGTATCATTTTGACAATTGTATGTATTTTAAATAGAAGAAGTACGAGAAATGTGGATTATTTTATCCAGAGGTAAGACAGACGTCAATCTTCATTGAGATTATAGATAGAGGCTGAAATCCAGAGAGCTTGTAGGTTCTCTTTGGTGACTGTGCTGGGTTTTAGTTTTTCCTTTGAAATTCACGTTACATGTAGAGAAGTTTAATAAGAGTTCCAGAAAACTTTAGCACAAACCAGGGAGGATTCCCATACCCCTGTGCCTCTGACCCCACACCTGCACACTCTTTGGACTATCAACCTCCCCAACCAGAGTGATACATTTGCTATAACTGAGGAACCAACATTGATAGATCATCCAAAGTCCATAGCATACAACTGGATTCACTTTGGGTGTAGAAATCCTATGGATTTTCAGGACATGTAGCTACCATTAGAGTATCATACAGAACATTTTCAATGTCTTGAATGTACTCTAGGCTCTGCCTCTTCACCTTCCTGCCCCTGTTACTAAGTAACATTGATCTAAGTGTCCTCCATATCTTTCTTGGCTTGATAGCTAACTGCTTGTCAGTGCTGAGTAGTATTCCATCATCTGAATGTACAGTGCATTTATCTAGTCACCTCCAGGAAAGACATATTAGTTGTTTCCAAGTCTGGACCATCCTGAATAAAGCTCCTATAAACATCCATCCGCAGATTGCTGTGTGGATATATGTTTTATACTCATTTGAGTAATTACCAAAGAGAGTGGTACTTATGCAGTGTTCTTAAGAAATTTAATTATAAGAAGTTTTAAATGAGACTTGTTTGCCCTGGTTCCCTATAAATACCAACACTTTTCTTTTTTATTTTATTGGAACCAGGGATTGAACTCGGGGGCACTCGGCCACTGAGCCACATCCACAGCCCTATTTTGTATTTTATTTAGAGACAGGGTCTCACTGAGTTGCTTAGCACCTTGC
Source organism: Glaucomys volans (assembly GCA_020662805.1). Taxonomy (NCBI): domain Eukaryota; kingdom Metazoa; phylum Chordata; class Mammalia; order Rodentia; family Sciuridae; genus Glaucomys; species Glaucomys volans. The sequence continues at coordinate 132,832 of JAJEJO010002025.1, forward strand.
CCTTGCCGAGGCTAGCTTTGAACTCCTGATCCTCCTGCCTTAGCCTCCCTAGCCACTGGGATGACAGGCATGTGCCACCGCGCCCGGCAGCTGGTACTTTACATTGACTTAGACACGGAACTTCTACCTTTGCATGTAACTTGGTTCAAGCATGGAGATTTAATAGCTAAAGAGGATTTTATGTATTTTATGGTAATATATAGAGGCTTTTTCCAAGTAAGAAGGTCAAAAAACACTTGATACAAATGGCACTTATTTCAATTCACCTTTGATTTTAGAAAACCATTTTAAAGATCCCTGAAACAGATACTTCTGAGTAGCATTAATTTCCACCAGATTTCAGAATATTTGTCTTTAGAAATCAGCAATATTGAAATTATTTCTTTGTCTGTTTACATTCTCCCAAAGGGATAGACCATGACTTTAGAAAACATGGCTTTGATTTGAATCTTATCAAAAATAAAGATATTCATGGTCTGCCGATTTCTCGATGATGTTGTGATTAATATATGTATCAAATGTCAAGGGCTGTTGGTGCAAATAAGAGGTGCAACACAAATATGGGTTCCAAGTGAACTTGAATTTTATCCTCCACTAGCATCAGTCTGAGAAATAATTTGAACCACCCCCGCCAATCAGTGAAGGTCCAGTTGATCAAGGGGCATTCCTTCAACTCACAGGATGGATTTGAATACTGAATCTTGAGGCTATTACATAGGTAATGGTTTCAGGGTCATTTCTTCCTTGTAATCCAGGCGGAGATGAAGCAGAAAGCCTGGCTCGGGGGTATGCATTCGTGACCTTGAATTATGATCTTGCAGTTGTGGTCTCTTTGGTCCTAACAGCATCTGTAGGTGGTGACCTATCAATCACAGGTCTTTCTTAGTCAGAAATGAAGCAGTGGATGAATGGAGGGAGAAGATTCAGCATTGCCTCTAGGTGGAAATGTAGCTTCTTGCTAGAGAAAAAGTGACATTTCCCAATTAACAATTATCTGCACCGTTATGTGTCTGAACGGCAGGATTCGGTGTAGAAATGGCACACAGATCCATCAGGGACTATATGCATAGTTAATTATGTCTGAAATAATAAATGTATGATTTCCACAGGATAAGGTAAACAGCCAATTAAAATAAGATGATATACACTTTCTCCACTCATTAGTCAAAGCATAAAACATTTTAACACTGCCTAAATAATTTACTCCTGTTAAAATAAAGGGAATGCTTAAAACATTAATAGGGTACTTTACAATTTTGAAGTCAATAAGTTGTTATATGATGGTTATGTAAATAATTTATGGCTGCATTCAGCACAAAGGCACTGAGGATTTCCTACAGAGTGCAAATCCTTCAGGTTTGCCCTGGATTTTTCTACTGGGCCAACTTATCTCCGATGGCTTCTCACAAATGAAGTCTGGAGGGATTTTGGTGGTGAGGTTTCTATCTCCCTTTCTCTCCATGGACATATTATTATCTTTGAGCTCTTACTGACTGCTGTGATCTTACCACTGCTTCAAATGCTATGAAAGAGCATGCGAGCGTGCACACACACACATACACACACACACAATATGGTGTCCTTTGGGCATAAACTGAGGAGTGGGATAGTTGGGTCAAATGGTGGTTCCATTCCAGGTTTTCTGAGGAATCTCCATACTGCTTTCCATAATGGTTGCACCAATTTGCACCAATTTCCACCAGCAATGTATGAGTATACCTTCTCCCCACATCCTCACCAACATTTATTGTTGCTTGTATATTCTTGATAATTGCCCTTCTGATTGGAGTGAGATGAAATCTTAGAGTAGTTTTGATTTGCATTTCTGTAATTGCTGGAGATGTTGAACATTTTTTCATACATTTGTTGATCGATTGCATTTCTTCTGTGAAGTGTCCTTTTCCTTAGCCCATATATTGATTGGGTTATTTGTTTTTCAATGTTGAGTTCCAAAGGACTTCAAATCAGCATATTACAGTGATGCAGTCACATCGGTGTTTACAGCAGCTCAATTCACAATAGCTAAACTATGAAACCAACCTAGGTGCCCTTCAACAGATGAATGGGTTAAAAAATGTGAGACACACACACACACACACACACACACACATACATACACATACACACATACACACATATACACAAGATGGAATATTACTCAACTTTAAAGAAGAATAAAATTATGGCATTTGCTGGTAAATGGATGGATTTAGAGAATATCATGCCAAGCAAAATAAGCCAAATCCAAAAACCAAAGGCAGAATGTTTTTTTCAGATTTGCAGATTCTAATTCACAATGGGCTGGGGGTCAGGGAAGAATAGAGTTTCTTTAGACTAGGTAGAGGGGAGTGAAGGGATGGGAAAGGGTATGGGGGAAGAAATGATAGTAGAATGAAACAGATATTATTATCTTGTGCACAAATGACTGCATGATCGATGTGATCCTACAATATGTACAACCTTAAAAATGAGAAATTATTCTCCATTTATGAATGTTTATCAAAATGCATGTAGGCATTCTACTGTCTTGGGTAACTCATTAGAACAAATAAAAATTGTTTTGAAAAAGTTAAACATAAAAATATATTGTATAGTTTTAGCTGGCTTCCTGAGGAAAAATAAAAGGAGATAAGCAAAAATAAGTAAAAAAAAAAAGCTAATAACACACACCTGTTAGAAAAAGAAATCACCTTGTCATGTTCAACTCCCAATACAGTTCATAATTTTGTATGCAAGAGAAATCTAACATATACAGAAAAATTTGACCAAAAGGAATAAAATAGATTTTGCATCCCAAACACATAATACAAATGGGAGATCCAGAGGAGAAAAGACCATGATATGGTCTGGATGTGAGGTTTCCTCTTAAAAGCTCACAAGACAATGCAGGAATGATGAGAGGTGAAATGAGCGGGAGACTCATAACCTCATCAGTGGATTAATCCATTTCCTGGATTAATAATTTGAAAGGACTATTGTACTACTTAGTAACTGGAGGCAGGTAGGGTGTGGCTGAAGGATTGGGGGTGCCATTAAGGATTATATTTTGTCACCAGCTCCTTGCTCTCTCCCTATTCTTGGCTGTCATGAGATGAGTCACATTCCCTGCCATGACCTTCCGCCATGATGTTCTTCCTCACTTCCAGGGCAGAGGAATGGAGCTGGCTGACCAAAGACAGAGACTTCTGAAACTGTAAGCCCAAAATAAATTTTTCCTCCTCTTAAGACGTCCCTGTCCATTGATTAACAGAGACCACAAAATACTTCTTGCAGTATTCACTTGAAATGCAAATCTGAGTACAATTTAAAGAGACCCAGCGAGGACATATGTCCTTCCGAGGGGACTGACAGAGTGCCTGGGTCTATGTGAGGATGGTGTCTAAGAGAAAAGTTGGGGGATCTGCTCTTTGAAAGGAATGATTCAGGAAAACATCTCAGTTTTTGACTTTAACGTTATAGAGAATATCACAATGTATACATAATCCTCTGTAGTAAATACCATGATCTCAATATGCTGCCTTGTGGGAACTTTTACTACTCCATCCTTGAATGACCTCATCCTAAATGGGCCTCCCTATAATTTTAATTCCCTGACTTGTTGGGCTGTGGGTCTTAACTCATGTCCAAATGCTAGAATAAAATACGTTAGCAAAATAAGAGACATTATTGAATTATCTGTGAACACATCAGAATTTGCCTTCCTATTTGGACACTTCCAATAATAGAGAGTAAATTATAGGCCATCACACTGTATAGAATCGCTATGTGTGCTCTTTGATGCCTCTTAGAAATATAGAAAAAAATTACTTAAAATATATCATTACCAGGCACAGTGACACACACCTGTAATCCCAGCGGCTCAGGAGGCTGAGGCAGGAGGAACTTGAGTTCAAAACTAGCCTCAGCAAAAGTGAGATGCTAAGCAACTCAGGGAGACCCTGTCTCTAAATAATATATAAAATAGGGCTGGATAGGTGGCTCAGTGGCTGAGTGCCCCTCAGTAGTTCAATTCCTGGTAACCCAAAAATATATAATAATAATAATAATAATAATAATAATAATAATAATAATGGCTTGTCAGTGTGTTCATGCTCTCAGCAGGATAAAAATTCTATGCATATTTGGCATATATAATTGTTCCAATGTTCACTAGCCTTCCTTGAATTGTTAAAAATATTAACTTTGTCTCATCAGAAAAGAAAAAAAAAGAAACACATTGCAAATCCTATTTTCATCACTCCTGGGTGATCAAATGGGGTTGACTTGCAACCAACCTATTCTACCCAAGCGTGCCTGGAGATGCAGCCAGGGAATTATGAGCGGATGCTGGAGAACACTCCAGTTCACCTGGGAAGCCATTCTCCATCACTAGGCTATGGGTATTCTCAAAGTCTCTGGAGCAGGCCCTTCCTCGGATTTCCCTAACATACAGTTAACTATCCATCCATATCCACACATACGCAGAGTGATCTCCGTCCACTCCCAAACCATCAGTGCACACATGCAATCCTCAGTGAACACCAACGCGTGTGGTCAGGAGATGACATCGGAGGTCCACCTCACACTGCAGGACACCTTACACTTCTTACATGTCATGAACACTACAGGAAACAAAGTCGAGTTTTAAGTACCTTATGCATATCGAAATAAAACTTCACAGAGCACCATTTTTAATTCTCCTTCCTTAGAGGCCACTTAAACATTTTAGAGTGTCAGGAAAAGAACTGTCAACTGATATTTATATGCCACTGTGCACTTTCCAAAATAAGCTAAAGAACCCGAGTTGATTATTCAGATATATTCACGATGATGGTTGGCTTCTTTTTATTTACTTGCCTTTAATCTCACAAAGAAGAGATAGAATATTCCAAGAGTAGTGATTTAACTTGATTTTGTGTATTTGTTTATGTTCCAGGCAAATGATAATTTAATAGACTTGCCTAATCTGAACCTTATATATTTGTGGAAAAACTTTTCCAAATTTGTTGGCTCTATAAACCGATGACTTCGAAGTACAACACTCTCAGTTAATATAAATATTATAGCTCTTCCAAATTTGAATAGCTCTGTCCTTATAGACTTTCTAAATCTGAAGAAAGTTCATTCCTCTTTTTTTTTTTATAAATGTTTGTGTCTATATTAGAAATGATGTTTGAATGAACTGTTTTGTGATTCCTACAGAGTGCATGTGTTTTGAAAATATGAAATACCTAAAAAATATGTCATTAAAATATCTAAAACCTCTCCCCGAAGGGCGAGTTTGAGGTATATTAGCCACTTAAAGCTTAGAATTTTCAATTGATTTTGTCTTTCTGAGCATCATGACTTTATTTTCAATATACAATAGCTATTATTTTCTCAGCACCAGAGAGAAGATGTCTCAAATTAACACTGTTGCAATTGAGGGCACAACTGATTTAGAAAGTAATTTTTTCTATTTCCTATATTTTTCAGGTATGCAACATTAAAACAGCCCCCTATTAAAAAGCTTTATAAAGTAGTAACAGGCCAGACCATCTTAAAGTCAAGAGTATCAGCTAATAAATCTGCAGAGCCATGAAATCTATATTCTTTTCTAGTCATTCAGCTTCTACCCTACCAAAATAAAACTTGTGCAAATAAGAAAAATAATTTTAGACTTCCAAAAACATGAGATGCACACAAATTTGGGATTCTGGAGGGAAGGAAGGTTATTTTTATATTTCTAGATGCTGCCCTGCATGAGGAAAGGGTGGGGGTGTAGATAAGGGTGGAGAGGTGGATTCCCAGGGACAGAGAGAGTCATGCCCTGTGATTGACAGCTGTGCCTTCCAACACAGTAGCCAGTATCCACATGTGGTAAAAGTAAATCATCACATTTAAATGAATTAAAATTAAACTAATTAACATAATTAACTAATTAAAATCAAATGGAATTTAAAAATTCAATTGCTCAGTTACACCAATGACATTTCAAGAGCTCAATTGACATGGAGAGCTGGTGGCTACTAAATTAGCATGAAACAGAACATGCCTGTCATTTGAGAGAGGTCTTTTATTTAGTCCTGAATAGAGGGAAGCCATTGCAGAAATTAAAATTTTAATGTGAGCATATCTTCACTTTTGCATAAGTATGCAGTCTAATTTTTAGTTTTAGATAGATACAAATCATGCTACTTTTATTCACAGTTTTTTCTAAGAAAGTCAATTACTTGTGCTTGTTTCTGTCTTTTAATAAAAGGACCCTCTTGTTATCAAACATTCTGTACTGAATTGTTTTTGCATGAAATAACGTTGGTGAGACACATTCCTATTATTTTGTGCACATGTGCATGGTCAATCCTCATGGTTATACAGCAAGTTTCAGCACACTTGTTTTGTAAGTAGAGGTGGATAGTAAGTATTTTTAACTTTGGGAGCCATATGGTTTTTATCATAACTATTTAACTGTATTTTAGAGTGGAATTTCTCATAAAGAATATATAATGACTGGATATTGTGGCAGTCAATCTATAGAATATTTCATTTCAACAAGCAGTATCCATGTTAGATTTAAGATCTGTAATTTACCATGTCCTTCTGTATAGTTTTCCACTGTATCACGGGACCACAGCCCATTAATACTGCTGTTGATAGTCATCTGGGTAATTTTGCCTTTGGAGTGATTAGCTCCCCATGAATATTCTGGCACACATGTGTATGATGAATAATTTTAGTTATCTTTTGACTTCTCCCAATCTGGCTTGGATTCGTGGTGTCCCATAAAAGCTCATCTGTGAGATAATGCAAGAACATTCAGAGATAAAGTGGTTGGGTTATGAAAGTATTAATCCAATCAGTGAATTAATTCCCTGATGGAATTAGCCAAGTGATAACTGAAGGCAGTTAAGGTGTGGCTGGAGGAGGTGGGTATTTGGGGGCTTGTAGCTGGGGTTTATATTTTGCATTTGGTGAGTGTAATCTCTTTCTCTGCTTCCATGTCGTCGTGTCCTGAGCCATCCTCCTCTACCACACTCTTCCGCCATGATGTTCTGCCTCACCTCAGGCCTCAAAGAATGGAGTTGGCCATCTGTGGACTGAGACCTCTGAAACAATGAGCCCCAAATAGACTTCTCCTCCTTTAAATTGTTCTTATCAGGTGTTTTGGTCAGAACAGCAAAAAACTCTCTGTAAGCTCCCCAACACTGTTCAGGTAATTGTCCTTTAGATCTCACCCTCTGAATTGGACTGGATTTTGTTCCCTCAAAAGATGCCGTGAAAGTAGTGGGGAGACCATTAGGGTGGAGGTAGACGATTTGGGGAAGGAGAAGGGTTGGAAAGAGTGGGGGTTGAAATTGATCAAATTATGTTATGTGCATGTCACAAAATGCCACAGGGAAACCCAGCAATCTGTGGAATTAATATGCACCAATAAAAAAACAGAAATGTTGAAGTTATTTATAGCCCACAGTGTCTGTGAGTGTGATCTTACTTGGAAATAGGGTCTGTGCAAATGACCTGGTTAAGGTGAGGCCACTAAGGTGAACTCTACTCCAACATGACTGACATCCATGCCAAAAGGGAAATTTGGACTCAGAGATAAACCCAGAGGGAAGAGGAGGAAGACATAGGGAGGGTGCCTGAGGCCAGCAGTCCAGTAGAACCTGAGATAGGGGCATGGAGCGGCCTCCGTGAAGGTCCTCAGAAGAAAGCAACCACGCAGGCAGGCACCTTGATCCAGATGTCTACCGCACACTTTGCACTACTTTATTATACACACTATGAATTAATAATACCATCCCTGAGGCCATTCCTGACCACGAATCTAAAGTGGGACTTTCCTTCCCATTATGGTCACTCATCTTTGCTTTTTCACTCAGTCCTCACTTATTTGCTTTCTTTTCTCTTTGCTGGGATAAAAGCAAGTAAGGATTATCATCAAGTAAGTTTGATATAAATAAATGTAAAAGATGTCCAGCACTGCAACCTGCATCTGGCTTTTTGAAACCAGAAGATCTCTATGCACACAGAGAATTAATGGCTTCAGAGAAGCTGGGTTGAATGACATTGAAATGAGGAGGCTAAGAATTTTAGGGCATGGAAAAATGGAAGTCAGTTCCCTAAATTTATATTTATTCATCGACTGCTATGAGCCAGTGGCCATATTATTCATATTCATATTTTATTATTTAATTCTGCCTCTGCTCTTTCCCACTTTATTTTGGTAAGTGCATTTGTTCATTTAAACAATGACAAAAAATATTAAAACCTACCCTATGGAATCACTGAATGTAGTAAATTAAAAACTGGCTATGATTTAATCTGCATATGGGTCAGTACAGCATATATACAGAAACTTCCAGAATTCACACAATGCATCGGATAGAACAATTGAACATTGGCAGTCTTTTCTCCAGGGTCTGTAACTTTTAAGTGGCAGAAGCAAGTTTTGAACTCAGGGTTATTTGCTTCAACTCATCTTTCTGCATCTCTATTTATATGCTCTTTCTGAACATTTTTATAGCTATTGGCTTGATTACTATTCATCCTGCCAAAGTAAAAGACCTTCTTTCTTTTTTAAGAGAAAGTAAAATTGGCGTCTTTGAAAGGTCACCTGTTATTTTGAGATGTGGCTGGTACTCACTCTAGGGGGCCTTGAAGCTTGCATCTGGGACTCAAACCGTAGGCCCCAGCACTGGAAGTCACTATTGAATTTTAAGAGCAATGCTCAGCCAATTTAAACCTGGTTCAGTGAGGACACCATCACAGAAATCTTCCTGACTTCATGATTCCACACATGCAAAACCACTTAATTTGGAGAAATTTTAAAAAATGCAGAGAGTACATGGAGTTTTGGAAACCTGAAGTGCTAATATGAAAAGTTGATTTTCAGCATTGCAAGCAATGATGGAAAAAGTAATTGGCAGCATGAAAGAGGACAGTCAGCCCAGGCCAACTGCGGTCATCCTGAGGGATGGCACTTCCTAGTATGACAACTTCATGATCCTGCTTCTAAAAGACACTGTCTTCATCCTATGTCTCTAATATAACATGTGTATTTCTCTGGCAGTAAAACCAACAAATATGCTTCCTGCTTGCAAAAAAATATCAACATTTTTAATGCTTGCTGAATTGAATTAAAAGGAATGCAAAACCCTCATTTTAAACAATTGATGGTGCGTCTGCAGACGTACCCAGGCAATGATGTCTCTGTGATGTAAAAACTCATCTGTGAATTGATGTACACTGGTATTAATTTGGTACGTTCTTTGGGATTTTCGTTTCCGTGGGGTGAGAAAGAAGGTTGAGAGTCAGAGCCAGACTAAGGAATGGTTCCCGGTTTCTCGGCGGCCACAATAGCAATGTCATCTGCATGTACCTGTGTCAGGAAGACAATGGATCTGGAAGTAGAGACATGTGCTATATATACAGCCTTACTTAATAAGGCTAAGTAAGCAGGCATTTTTTAAGGTGAGAACATTTCTGACATTGGCCTTTGGATACTAAGTTCATGCTAGTTTGAGAATTGAATGGAGTTAGAGAATACCATGCTAAGTGAAATAAGCCGAACCCAAAGAACAAAAGGCCTACTGCTTTCTCTGATCTGGGGAAGCTAATTCACATTAAGGGGGGTGGATAGGGAAGAAGAAAGTCACTTTATATTAGGTAGAGGGGAGTGAAGGGAGAGGAAGGGGTATGGGGTAAGAATGAGAGTAGAGTGAAACAGACATCATGACCTCATGTACATGTATGACTTCATGACCCATGAGATCCTGCAACATGTACAAGCAGAAAAATGAGATATTACACTCCATTTATGTATGATCTATCAAAATGTATAAATGCATTCTAGTATCATATGCAACTAATTAGAACAAATAAAAATTTTAAAAACTGAAGCCTAAAGAAAATCCTGTGCTCTTTTCTCATTTCCAAACCGTAGTTGATAAAAACAAAAGAAATGATAAAAAGGATTTTCAGCTCTGCAGTCCTTATTATAAAGAATTTTTTGTTTGCATTAAGGGGAAAAATGATATTATTTTTAAAACAGGATGAGAAACCTTGTCTATTAAAAGAAATATATATCTGAAGAACAATTAGCATGGGGAAATGGGTATAAAACATGTAACTAAATACCTATAACTGCATGCCGTACCCTTCTTGGGATCAAAGCACATGAAATGTTTGTGGTTTAACTTCCTCACTGCTCCTGGCTGGCTGATTCAGTGCTTCCTATTCAGGGACACGTCTTCCTCCTCTGGGATGCTTCCTGCCAGCCGATGACAAGGATGCTGTTCCAAAATGAAATTTGGAACCCAATTTTAAATTGAATTTCACCCTCCAGAGTAAACACGAGATGGAAGCTGCCTATTAAATCATCAACTTTTAATTAAATCCTCTGCAACTGGAAGATCCCTATACTCAACAAGGTGATAAATGCATTGTGTTTTAATTTAGTTATTTTTTTGTACTAAACTCACTGTTAAAAGAAAAAAAAGGCAGAGGGTTTTGATATTTACCAAGTTACAAGGTTGGCTTCACTGACACTTCTTGATTACAGCATAGTGCTCACAATCACTGGAGTCAGCAAATGGGGGGTCAGATCGTGGCTCCTGGGCCCCCTAATTCTCTTACCTTGGCAGACTCCAGTGACCTCTTTTATCCTGAGCTTTTAAAGCAGATTAAAATACTAGCTCCAACCATTTCTCCGGTCCCACTGTATCTGCACTAGTGTCTGCCTCAGTGTGAACAGAGCGAACTGCTCCTGGCCTTGACCCTGAACTTGGCCCTGGAACTTCCTTTCAGCCAAAGAAATGTGGATGGAGAACAGCGTGCCATTTCTGAGTTCAGGTTTAAGATGCTCTGCATCTCAGCTTCCTGTCTTGCTTTCTATCACCAGCAAGAGAAGTTTCCCCGGGGTAGATGCTTCCTGGTGACCTTGAGTCCCATCATTGGTACTTAAGAAGCAGAGTCCTGCCTGTCAATCTACCCTCATGAACTACCCCACTGACATGCACGCACACAGAGGAAATGAATGCACATCAAATGCTACTGAGACACTGTGATTGTTCATAATCAGCATTACTTCAGTAACACCGATTTGATACAATTTTCTTATAACGTCAGTGAGAATGAATATGACCTTTTAGTCACAGCATTAAAAAATCAAATTTATCAACTTAAGTAATATCCATGGGTACTAAACAAAAGGACCCTTTCTACATGCTTGTGGACTAAGAGACACATAGGCCTCTGTCATCAAGGAGATCACAATCGAGTTGTAAAGTGTAGATTTGAATATGCAAACAGGGCTTTCATAACATGCATCCATGACATCTTAATTGAAGTAATAAATAGGATAATTTCCAGTAACCTGCAAAAAGATATATTACTAATGAATGTCAGTAATTCCAGTACATGTTGACCTAACAGAAAATGAAAAACTTAAAATGGAAATTTTCGATAATAAGAAACTTGTTCAAAGACAGATAGAAAGTGAAGAAAATTACAACATAAGGCAAAACATATGTCTCGAACTTGGCAAATGTTTCTTTACAGGTTTTTGAAGGTTGTGAAGATCAAAAATGGAGTAAGACTGACTTAATGATCTTGCACGGTGTGATGGTTAGTTTTATGTGTTGAGCGGACAGGTCCATGGTGTGTCAAGACATTTAGTTAAATATTGTTCTGGGTGTGCTTGTGAGGGTATTTCTGATTGGGATTAAGATTTAAATCTACAGTGTGAGTAAAGCCAGCTATACTCCATAGTGTGGATGGGCCTCATCCAACTACCTGGAGGCCTGAATAGATCAGAAATGTGGAGAAGAACATCTCCTTCTCTCTGCCTGCCTTTGAGCTGGGATATGGGTCTTCTTCTGCCTTCATGTTCAAACTGGAACTGGAAAGTACAAGGCCAACCCTCCCAGTTCCCCGGGGTCACCACATTGCTGACTGTAGATCTTGGGACTTCTCGGCATCTATACCCACCACACAAGCCAATTCCTTACACTGTGTATTTCTATATAAATGCTGATTCTCTGGGGAACCCACACTTGCACACAAAGAAGCTGCTTCTTTCCATGGATCATTTCTGCCCAATCACATTTAAACATTGCAAATCTGTAAACATATATTCCTAAACAGTAAATAAAGAGCAAAATAAGACAAAAAAACACCACAAATGCAATCTCAGGGGAAGGAGATATCAGGCTTTTTTTTTTTTTTTTTGTTATTACTTTCAAACCTTGAGAGACCATACAAATAACAACAACAAACAAACACAAAAAAACCCAAATCTCCATATTTCTATAATGATAGGATAATAATTTCAAGAGAACACTAGTGGTAGAACAGAAAGAAAAACACAAATTTCTCTTTCATTGTTTCACATGAGAACATTTACCCAGAAGGCGAACTCAGGATGCCTATGTTCATGGACATGGTGAATTTGAGATCATGGTAGTAATAAGAGAACACCATTCATGGGGTGCACACTGGGTACCTCCCAGGTGTGTTTTACATTATCATTGTATTCAGTAACCACTGAGGATGGATGACAGGTACACTTTGTGATGACCTCAGTTATTCAAATGAGGAAACTGCTTATAAAGTCAAGCAATATGGCTTGGGACCCACAGACACATGGTCATATCTAGCTTAAAACTCAAGGCATTTGGCTCTTGACCTGTGCTTCTTAAAGGACTTAAAACCATTTGGAGATTTTGTTCACATTTTGGGACTCTACCTCAGAGTGTGATATGTAGTCATTCTCTAGCAAAAGCTTTTAAAGAATTTCAGACAATTCAATGTGCTCTAAGGCTGCAATTTCCACACCACTCTTCTATGACTATGACCCCTGTTGACCTCTTTTGCCTTTTAGGAAAAACTACTGAGAATTCGATCATGCCCCAACTGACCAAGTACAGCCTCTCCTTCTCCTTAACACTGAAGTTGAATTTTGGTAAGCAGGAGAGATGAGAAAAAGAGGAGTGGTATCCAGTGAGGGGAGTATGTCAGATAAAACATTTTAGATGCAGCTAGGATAGGAAGAGAAGAATTAACTGGAATAGAAATTGAGAAAGCAATCCCAATCACAACAGTAACAACAACATAACATATTAGCAATATATTAAACCAAAGAGGTCAAAGATACCTACAATAAAATTCATAAAGCAATGACAAGAAGAAATAAAAAAGGATAAAAAAAGTGGAAAGAATTCCCTGTTTATGGACTGGAAAAATCAATATTATTAAAGTGTCCCAACAACCTAAACCCTTTGCAGACTCATTATAATCCCTACCAAAATGTCAATGACATTCTTTATAGAACTAGATGAAACAATTTAAAAATACTGATGTAGCTCTGTCACTTTAGTATGTTGATTTAAAGTCCTTTGTGTATAAACCAAGGAGTGGGATAGATGGGACAAATGGTGGGTCCATTCCAAGTTTTCTTAGGAATCTCCATACTGCTTTCCATAATGGTTGCACCATCTTCCATTCCAATCAGCAATGTATGAGTGCACCTTTTTCCCCACATCCTCACCAACGTTTATTGTTGCTTGTATTATTGATAATTGGCATTCTGATTAGAGTGAGATGAAATCTTAAAGTACTCTACATTTGCATTTTTCTAATTGCTAGAGATTGTATGTCTTCTTCTGTGAAGTGTCTGCTCAGTTCCTTAGCCCATTTATTGATTGGGTTATCTGGATTTTTTTTTTGGTGTTAAGTTTTTTGAGTTCTTTATTTATCCTAGAGATTAATGCTTTATCTGAGGTGCATGTGATGAAATGAAATTTTAAAAAATGCTTATGTAACCATAAAAAGACCCCAAATAGCCAAAGGTATCTTTAGCCAAAAAACCAAGAGATGAGGCATTTTACTACCTGACTTCAAAACATACTAAAAAGTTACAGAGATTAAGAAAGCATGGTATTGGCAGGAAGATGTATCTCAGTAGTAGAGCACTTGCCTAGTAGGTCTGGATTCAATCTGTAGCAACTAAGACCCCAAATCAAAGCAAACAGAAAATAACTGTTCTGTCAGAGGCAACAGGTCGCAATAGAGAACCTAGAGTTACATCTAGAGCAAACTGACTTGACACAGACGCTGAGAACTCACATGAGAGAAAGAACAGTGTTGTCCCTAAGTGCTGTTGGTGGAGTTGGATACCCACATGCAGAAGAATCAACTTGATCCCGATCTCTTACGAGTCACAACAGATCAATTCAAATTTTGATTAAAGACTTGAATATGAGACAAGAAACTAGAAAAACGGCAGATTAAACACAGGGGAAATACTTTAGGACGTTGGAATAGACAGGTGGGGAGGGGGTGGGCAAGATCCCTTTAGTGGAGGAAATAAAACCCAAAATAGAAAAATGTGATTACTTACAATGAAAACCTTTTGCACAGCAAGGGAAAAAAATCAACAGAATGAAGAGAGCATCTGCAGATTGTGAAAAAATATTTGCAATACTTATGGGTGATAGGGGTTTATATCAGGGACACACACACACATATGTATGTATATATATGTATATGTAAGAAATCCAAAACTCAATAGCAAACATCCAAATAATCTGATTAAAAACTGTGCAGTTCATCTCAATGGACATTTATCGAAAGAACAAATACAACTAATAGGTACGTGAAAAAATCCTCAGGCATTGGTATCTCATGCACATGTCTGACTGCATGACTGACGTGATCCCACAATAGGTACAGTGAGAAGAATGGGAGATTGCACTCTATGCATGATCTATCAAAAGGTATAAATGCATCCCACTGTCATGGACAACTAATTAGAACAAATAAAATTTAAGAATAAAGGGGAAAAAATTCTCAAAATCCACTTATCTTTAGGGAAATACAAATCAAAATCACAATGGGGTATCGCCTCACCCCTGTAAGAATGGCTGTTATCAAAAAGAGTAAAGATAACAGGTGCTGGATGGGAGGTGGAGAAAAACAAAATGACTAAAGAAAACAAGAACCTCTTCCACACTGTTGGTGAGAATGTAAATTAGCTCTGCCATTATGGAAAATGGCATGGAATCCTTCACAAAAATAAAAAATTAGAGTTACCATCACATCCATCAACCCCACTGTGGGGTATATGTCCAAATGAAATGAGATGAATGTACCCCAGAGATACCTTTCATGTTAATCACAGCAGTATCCCAAGAGCCAAGGAACTGTGACGACTGAGATGTCCCCAACTGATGAATGGCAGAAGAAAATCTGGTACAGGCACACAAAGGAATATTACTGAACCATTAAAAAGAATAAAATTCTTCCATGATGGGAATTAGAAATCAATGAGATAAAAACCAAGCCATTGAACACATGGAGATTAAATAATACATTTTTGAATGAGGAATAAAATAGAAAAACAATCTGGGAGAAATAAAAAATTCTTAGAAACAAATGAGAACAGAGGTACAAAATATCAAAATATCTAGGAGAGAGCATTTATCTCCAGAATATATAAAGAACTCAAAACAGTTAACCCCAGTAAAACAAATAATTTATTCACCAAATGGGCTAGAGAACTGAACAGACACTTCACAGAAGAAATATAATCAATCAACAAATGTATGAAAAAATGTTCAGCATCTCTAATAATTAGGGAAATGCATATCAAAACTACTCTAAGATGTCATCTCACCCCAGTCAGAATGGGAATTATCAAGAATTAAAAAACAAACAATAAACATTGGTGAGGGTGTGGGGAAAATGTACACTCATATGTTGCTGGTGGGAATGCAAAGTGGTATAGCCATCATGGAAAGCAGTGTGGAGAGTCCTTAGGAAACTTGGAATGGAACCACCATTTGGCCCAGCTATCCCCCTCCTTGGTTTATACCTAAAGGACTTAATTCAGCACACTACAGTGATGCAGCCACATCAATATTCACAGCAGATCAATTCACAATGGCTAAACTATGGAACCAACCTAAGTGCCCTTAAACAGATGAATGGATAAAGAAAATGTGGCATATATCATATATATATACATATATGATGGAATATTTCTCAGCCTTAAAGAACAATAAAATTATAGCATTTTTAGATAAATGGATGGAACTGAAGAATATCGTGCTAAGAAAAACAAGCAGATCTCAAAAAAACCAAAGGCCAAATGTTTTCTCTGATATGTGGATGCTAATTCACAATAAGGAGGCGCTATGAAAGAATAGAGTTATTTCAGATTCGGGAGAGGAGAATGAAGGGAGGGAGGGGGTATGGAGTAGGAAGGATAGTAGAATAAATCAGACATTATTGCCCTGTGTAACAATGGACAGGTGAGATTCCACATCATGTGCAACTGGAAGAATGAGACATTCTACTCCATCTATGCATGATGTATCAAAGTGCTTTCTATTGTCATGTATAACTTATTAGAATGAATTTTAAAAATTGAAAAATCCAGATGATCATCTGAAACAACTTTGAAAATTTATGTGCCAATAAAGTGGATAATCTGGAAGATACTGAAAAATTCCTAAGCACATATGATCTGCCCAAGTTGAATCAGGATTATGTAGAAAACATCAATAGTGTAATACCAAGCAATGAATTTGAAACAGCAATTAAAATTCTTCTAATGAAGAAATCCCCAGGACCTAACTCTCATCTGAGTTCCCCCAGACCTTTAAAAATCTAGCACCAATCTTCCTCAAATTATTCCATAAAATAGAAAGGGAAGGTATGCTCCCAAATACATTCTTTGAAGCCACTGTAACCCTGATCCCAAGTCAGACAGAGACACATCAAGGAAATAAAACAACCAATAAATATCCTTGAAGAACATAGATGCAAAAATCCTTAATAAAACATTAGCAAACTATATTCAAAAACATATCAAGAACGTAGTATACCATGATCAAATGGGTTTCGCCCCAGGGATGTCAGGTTCGTTCAACCTAATCAATCCATAAAAGTAATTTGCCACATTAATAGAGTTAACAGCATGAATCAAATGAGCACCTCAATGCATACAGAGAAGGACTTTGATAAAATCCAACACCCATTCATGTTAAAAAATGTTTGAGAAGCCAGGGACAGGAGGAACTTACCCCAACATTGTAAAGGCAATACGTAACAAACCCAAAGCCAACACCATACTGAATATTGAGATAAATTAAAAACATTTCCTCTGAAATCAGGAAGAAGACACTCTCACCATTCTTATTCAATATAGTTCTCAAAACTTTAGCTAACTAGAGCAATCAGGCAAGAGAAGGAATCTAAATGAATCCAAATATGAAAGTAGAAGACAACTTATTTCTCTTTGCTTATGATATTATCCTATTTCTAGAAAGCAAATGAACAACCAAAAATCCTCTACCAGAAGATTCCTGGAGCTGATAAATTCTGTGAAGTAGTAGGATACAAGATCAATAAGCATATATAAATATATACTCTGATAGTGATTCTGCAGAGAAATCAGGAAAACCATCCCATTCAAAAAAATAAACTTGCCCCTCCAAAAAAAAAAAAAAAAAAACCTATGAACTAATCTAATGAATGAGGTGAAAGACCTTCACAATGAAAAGCACACACCATTGAAAAAAAAATTGAAGAAGACCTCAGCAGATGGAAAGACCTCCCGTGTTCTTGGATAGACAGAATTAACATTGTCAAAATGGCCAGATTACCAAAAATATTATACAGATTCCATGGACTCCCCATCACAGTACCGATGATGCTCTTCACAGAAGTAGAAGAAAAAGTCATAGAAGCAACACTGAGAAAGCAGAGAGATGCTGGAGGCATCACAAAAAATGATCTCAACTTCTAATACAGAGCTATGGTAACAAAATGAAAATGCATGGGACTGTCATCAAGAGAGACACGGAGACCAACACGTGCTTAGAATCACGTGATTCTTGACAAAGGTGCCAAAAACTCATGTTGAAAACAGGTAGCCCTTTGAACCTATGGTGCTGGGAAAACTGGATTTCCATATAAGGAGGAATGAAACTTGATTCCTCTCACTCTACAAAGTCAAATCAAAGTGAATCAAAATCTAAGAATCCAGAAACACTGAAACTGCTAGAAGAAAATAGAGTCAACACTCCCAACATAGTATCTTAACAAAGCCCATGAAGCTCAAAAATAAAACCAAAAATCACAAAGGAGGAAAGCATCACTTTGAAAAGCTTTTGCACAGCAAAGGAAGTGATCAAGAGCAAGAAGAGAGAGCCTAGAGATTGGGAGAAGATATTTGCCAGATACTCCTCTGGCAGGAATTAATATCCAGAATATATAACAAACTCAAAAAAATTAACAGCAAAAAATAAGAAAAAAATACAACACAATCAACCCAAATGGACCAAAGAACTGAGCAGACATTTCTCAAAAGAAATGTCTATATGATGGAATATTACTCAGCTTTAAAAAAGAATGAAATTATGAAATTTGCTGGTAGATGGATAGAGTTGGAGAATATCATGGTAAGCAAAATAAGCCAAAACCCAAACACCAAAGATCAAATGTTTTCTTTGATATGCAGATGCTAATTCGCAATAAGGGGAGGGGGTGCAAGGGAAAAATAGAGTTACTTTAGATTAGGTAGAGGGGAGTGAAGGGAGGGAAAGGGGTATGGTAGAGAAAAGGACAGTAGAGTGAAACAGACATCATGACCTCATGTACATGTGATGTACTGCATGACCATGTGATCCTGCAACATGTACAATCAGAAAAATGAGAGATTATACTCCATTTATGTACAATTTATAAAAATGCATAAATGCATTCTACTGTCATGTATAACTAATTAGAAAAAAAATTTAGCATTGAAAAAAATGCAAATGGACAACAAATATATGAAAAGATTTTCAACATCCCGAGGAGTCAGGGAAATGGAAATCTAAACTGCACTAGAGTTCCCCCCACTCCAGTGAGAAGGGCAATCACCAAGAAGAAAAATAATAAAAAATGTGACGAAGATGTGAGAAAAATGGTTCACTCATTGGTGGGACTGCCAATCAATACCACCAACTCTGGAAAGCAGTACAGATATTCCTCAAAAATCTAGGAATGGAACTACCATATAACCTAGTTTTATAATTCTGATGAACAGATAAAGGAAATGTGGTTTATAGACACAATGGAGTTTTATTCAGTCATAAAGAGGAACGAAGTTATGGCATTTGCTGGTCGATGGATGGAACTGGAGAACATCATACTAAGTGAAATAAACCAGAGTCAGAAAATCAAGGGTCAAGTGTTTTCTCTCATATGCAGAAGGTAGAGCTAAGTATGGCAGGAGGACATGGGGAATTAGATATTGTAAAGACAGAGGAAAAGTCAATGGAGTGGAAGGAGATCCAGGGGGAGGGATGGGCAGGGGGAGGAGATGGGGCATGCATGAGACAAAATCATGCTATTCTTTCAGCTTGGTCACTGTTGTGATGAAAACACTTGACAAGGACAATCAGAGGAGGGAAAGTCTACTTTGAAGCTCAGTTTCAGAGATCTTAGTTCACAAGTGGCCGACTCCATTACTCTGGACCCAAGGAGGCAGAGCCTGAGGACGGAAGGGTGTGGCTCAGGAAAGCAACTGGGAATGATGAACCAGGAAGTGAAAAGAGCTCGACTCGTCAGGGACAAAATATAAACCCCAAAGTCATGCCGCCAATAACCCACCTCCTCCAGCCAGGCCCTGCCATCCAGTTAATCCCTGTTGGGGGATTAAGGCACTGATTAGGATAAGGCTCTCGCAACCCAGTCATTTCACCTCTAAACTCTCCTGCCTCGTCTCACATATCAGATTTTGGGGGACACCTCATACCTAAATCGTAACATGCTACATTCAACTATACACATACCACTGTGATACTATAGGTGTATGTATAAAACCAACCATAAATAAATAAGCCAATAAGTAAATAAATAGCTGGAAGACCTCTTAAAGTAAGTAGAGGAAGAGAAAGAAGAGGGGAAAGAAAGAAGAAAGTGAAAGAGAAGACACTATGCCCTGAAAAGGAGCACAATAAACTCCATGCATGTACAATTCTGTCAAAAGGAACCCCACTATCCTGTATACCAATAATTCTCTAATAAAAGCATGAAGAACTGAAAAAAAAATAGGATACGTATACACAATGGAATACTACTCGGTCATAAAAAAGAATTCTGCCATTTGCAGCAACATAGATGGAATATGTTAAGTGAAATAAACCAGTCAATAGAAAGACAAGCATCCCATGACCTCACTCATAGATGACATCCAGAAAAGTTGATCTCATAAAGTTGAAAGGAGGTGAGTGGTTCCCAGGGTCTGCAGCGTATAGGTGAGAGGTTGGAATGGCAGAACTTGGGTCAGTGAGCACTCAGTTGTAGTTAGATAGGAGCAAGAACATCTGGTGTCCTATCATTGCACAGTAGGGTGACTCCAGGTCACAATAACATAATGTACATGTCAGAAACTGAGAAGATAGAATTTGCAAAATTTTCACCATAAGGAAATGGCAGATGTTTCAGGACATCAATATGTTTTTTACTGATGATTTAAGCATTCTGCAATAAATAGATGTATCAAACCACTACCTGTGTACCCCATGTCTGTCTACTGTTTTCTGTATCAGTTAAAATAAATGAATGAAATTCAATGAATAAATAAAGGGAAGATAACTTGGGATAATGTTAAAACACCAATGTTATAAACAAAAATTATTTTGATAAAGTTAAAAGCAACATTAACCATGTCTCCATTGTTCTAACTTGTAGCCCTTTTCTTACTAGAGTGGTATTATTCTTCCCAATTGATTTCCTTCCTGGGATAGTCACTAAGGACCTTTATCATGGGACTTTGGAGCAGCTCCCACCAGCATAGGAACAGGGCAGGTCCCTCCCACTGATATTGGCCTTGGTATGGGATTTGCTTTGGCCAGTGAAATTTACAGATGTGATCATGCTAAGGGGCTTTCCATGAGCTTGGAGGACTCTGAACAGGTTCTCTGTCCTTCTTCCTTCCATTTCAAGATGGCGCCCCATGGCATCACTGGTGCCAGCCTAAGAGACACTGGGGACCAAATCTGAACCCGCTGGACAAGAGGCAGGCAAACAGGTTCAGCCACCAGCCTGATCCAATGTGGCATATCAGCTTTTCATGTCTGGGACAAAACTTCTGAGACAATCAACCTCAAGGAGACAAGATTAATCATGGCTCTCTGAGATTTCAGTCTGTGGTTGGATCCAAGGCAGAAACATGGCAGAAAGCTGTGGTGGAGGGAATCTGCTTACCTCAAGGCAGCCAGGAAGCAGAAAAGAGGAGACAGAAAGGGGCCAAGGACAAGGTATAGCCTTCCCTTGCAGAGCACGCTCCCAGTGACATGCTTCCTACAACTGTGCCCCATCTCTGTTTCCACCACATCCCAATTACGTCATCAAGCTATGAATTCTTCAATGGATCAATTCACTGATGAGATCGGAGCCCTTCTGATCCAATCATTCCCCCAAAGCCTCAACTCTGAATCTGCTGCATTGGGGACCAAGCATTTTGGGGGAAATTCCCTATTTCAACTACAACAATCTGGTACTTTCCATCTAGGTAGGGTCAAAAAAATAATAAGAGATTGGAAAAGTTCACATTTCTGTGTAACAGCTGAGAGCAGATATAAATGGTCAAATTGATTCTGTGATAGAAGTAGCTCAATGGCTGGGGTTAAAGAGTTAAAAGTGATTGGCCCAGTGGTGCTCTCACCGGGCTCTCTGGGGGGGCATCGTCTTGGGCTGTTTCCAGCTGCCCAGGCTCCACTGACTTCTACTGACTTTCCATGCCTCATTTGGGCCTTTTCTGTCTTTCCACTCAGCTGACAATTTTGTATTCTAATAAATATGACTTTTGCTAGAATCAACCAGTGCAGCGGTTCTCATTTGCCAATCAAATGTCTACATATGTCATTTTCCCTTGTGTATTGAGTTCTCAAATACTGATCTCATGCTCACTGTGACCAAGCCCTTGTTCGTCTCTAGAGGACACTAAGACCTCATTGCTCTCAAAGGAAATGCAGGCAGAGAGTCAATTCTGGTTACTTGCCATGAAGTTCTGTAAGTTCCACCAACGATGAGTTAGTGAATAATGAGGTTTGCTCTTTCCAGCAATACGTGGCTATGGTTCTCACCCAACACTCATAATATTTTCATCAAGTGATCAATATATAACCTTGATATATGTGTATTTCTGATTAAAGATACCTTAATGCATCTTGCATATATTTAAATACAAAGGTACACACAAACACACACACATAGACATATAATACACACTGATATTTAATACATAGCCCACATCACCGAGACTCATGCCTGAGCAAAAATTATCTAATAGGTACCATTTCTCTGTAACTGATATGACAGAGTCCTTAGAAGTATGAGCCAGCACAATGACAGTACCTTTGTGGATCATTTTAAACATTGCAATCATATACCATGAAAGAGCCACTTGTTGACAGCATCAAAGTTGAAACAGGAAAGGAGAGGCTGACTTACCCTGTCCCAGCTGGGAGTATATATATATATATATATATATACATATATATATATATATATGTGTGTGTGTGTGTGTGTGTGTATGGAATATTACTCAGCTTTGAAGAAGAATGAAATGCTGGCATTTGCTGGTAAATGGATGGAGTTAGAGAATATCATGCTAAGTGAAACAAGCCAATCCCAAAAAACAATGGTGGAATGTGTTCTCTGAAATGCAGAAGCCAATTCACAATAAGGAGGAGGGAATAGGGAAGAATAGAGTTACTTTAGATTAGGTAGAGGGGAATGAAGGGAGGGGAAGGGGTGTGGGGAAGGAATGATAGTAGAGTGAAACAGACATCATGACCTCATGTACATGTGTGACTGCATGACCATGTGATCCTGCAACATGTACAATCAGAAAAATGAGATTACACTCCATTTATGTATGATCTATCAAAATGCATAATGAATTCTACTGTCTTGGACAACTAATTGGAACAGAAAATTTTTTTTAATTAAAAAAAAAAAAAGATGTGAGCAAATCTGCGAGATTCCTTCTTCAGAATCCAGTCTGTTTCTCGCCAGTTTCATTTATTTTCATCTATGTTTGCTGGAGAGAGGACTGGCAGTCTAACTCATGTCTGTCTATTTATTTCTAGAAGGACTCTTAACATCCTTCTTTGAACATCTTTTTATTTATTTTCCTTTTATTTGAAAATGAAAGTAACATTCAAAATTGATGTTTAAAAAAAAATAGGTCATCCCCTTCACAAACTGAAAATGACCTTGCAAGAATGCAGCCAGTCTTCATTTGGTGGTGGTTACAGCACATCAGGAAGGTGCAAATAAGGAATCTGGGCATTAAGAGGACCAGCCACATATGGAAGATGGAGATGCCTGGGTGCAAGTGAAGGCATGAGTCCACTGTCTCCTCTAATAGACTCTTTGCAGAGAGGTGTGAGACACAGGGTGTGTGAGCCATGCACACAGCTCAGGTGTGCAGAGCTGGAGAGGAAGGCGGACCTGCAGCAGTCGGAACAAGCTGGCCTAGGAGGACACCTGGTGTCTGAGGCCCCCACTGGAGGGGAAAGAGAGAGGCCTTCTAGACAGAGACCCAGAGAGGAGATGTCAGGAGCCCTCTGGGAAAAACAGATGGAAAAACAGGGAAGCAAACCTTATAGGGAACCATGGACTCAGAAAAATGGTGGGGAGATGGGAGGGAGGATAAGCTGGGATTTGAGAATAAATTCTGTGTCCTCCTGGTGAGTTGTTATGGTTTGGATGCAAGGTGTCCCCCAAAAGCTCACATGGGAGATAATGCAGGAAGGATCGGAGGAGAAATGATCAGGTTGTGAGAGTCTTAACCCAATCAGTGGATTAATCCCTGATGGGATTAATTGAAGTGGTAGGTGTGATTGAAAGAGGTGGGAATTGGGGTGAGACTTTGGGTATATATTTGTATCTGGAGAGTGGAGTCTCTCTCTCTCTGCTTCCTGATGATGTGGGCTGCTTCCCTCTGCCACACTCTTCCACCATGATGTCCAGCCTCACCTGGAGCCCTGAGGAATGGAGCCAGCCTTCTATGGACTGAGACCTCTGAAACCATGAGCCCCAAATAAACCTTTCCTCCTCTATGATTGTGTTGGTTGGGTCATTTAGTCACAGCAGCGAAATAACTGACTAATGCATGAGTAGAGTGGGGACACGGTCAGATTTGAACCTTCAGCTCTGAGCTCAGAGAGCTTCCTTGATGGTGGTGGGACTCATGGGGACAGGGACTGGGGACAGGAACCCCAGATGGGAGTCCCTCCTAAAAACCAGGAACATGAAGTGGACCAGCAACCAGAGGAAAGGAAAGAGGTAAATGATTTAACTCCACAGGATTTGAGGGAAAATTAACTATATAAAATGAGAAGAAAAAATAGGATTATCAAATTCTGTTTTATGACTGAAACACGTAATAGACTTGGGAGCAGAGGGGGTCAGTTTTGGTGGTAATGACCACGAGTTTGGCTTTGAATGTGCTGAGAGTACTGAAAACTATGGGTTAGGGGACCTGAGATAAGCTTTTGAATGTCAAAAATACTTTCATTAAACACAATAACATGCATGTGTGCATATTCATTTGAAAAAAAGGCATGAAAAGATGAACGTGTGTGAGAAATAGTCATTTTATGCATAAATATATGAGAATTATTGCTTATCTGCTTTGGAGATAAATATCAGGACCCTCGTGTATTTCTATACCCACCGACTTGGAGACCCCGGGTGCATGCACATGGGTGACTTTGCTATTCCAGGACACCACTAAATCCACGTCTGATCGTGCAGCATTAAGAGCTTCCAATCAGTCTGCGACATTATAATTTCCAGTATCGAGTCCTGCCTCCATGGTTTATATTCTTAGATTTACAGAAAACTTCCCCATAATTAGAGCCTCGTTAAAATCACATAAGCAGCATGTGAGCCAATCATCTGTTAGAAGAAATCTGCCCTCCATGCCAGTATAGGTAGGGGGCACATCGTCGTCTACATTGTGTGCTATGTGCCTACCAGATTAATTATTTAGCTATTTCTTTAAAAAATAACAGCTAAGCTTATGAGAAGACAAATAAAATAAATATAAATATCAACTTCAACCAACAGGTGTAACTCAAGGGCTGCCCCCTCCCCGAGATGATGAATTCTGTATCATGGTTACCTGCCCCCATCTCAACCTCATGAGCCATTCCTGATGAGCCAAACCTGTAAATGCTTCCTGTTAGAAACCCACTAGGTTCAAGCCACCTGATGCTCCATCTCAGGACCTCTGGAGAGAGGCTGCTCCTTCAGCCTCCTGGATTGAAGGCTGAGGGTGTGAGATGCTGGTGACTCACTGCAGGATCCTTCCCTTCACTGAATCATTTAAGTGATTAATGATGTACGAGGCATCCCTACTGATGGAGGAGTTGGGGATGTGCCCGTGATCCAAAGAACGAGGTCCCCTCTTTGAGGACCTTATGTGATACTGCGGAGGCAGACAATGAATAGGAAATGTAAGGACTGAGATAAAACTATGTCATGTTAGGAGGGGGAAAGGACCTCGGGAACCAGGGAAGAGCAAAGCTGAGCCAGGGGATCGGGAGGGGTGGAAGGCAGCTTGCTAGTTTTAGTCGGGAGGTCAGTGGAAGCTTCACTGAAAAGGGAATTTTGAGTCAATGCAGGAGGAGGAGAGAGTCAAGCCAGGATCTGGGTAGCCAGCATTCCAGAAAAGAGTGGGACACACTGCCCTCAGGCGAGACCACTCTACTCAAGGAAGGAAGAGTGGGAAGGTCGTGTGGCCCACGAGAGCCAGGAGGCTAGAAAAACAGACATTTAGGTGTGTGCTGAGGTGGAGCATTGTGGACCCTGAAGGAGGGAGATGCTATGCCACCTCAGAAAGGGAACCCTGGAGGCTGGATGGAAAAAGGTCCATGAGGAGCCAAGGGAGAAGCAGGATATCTTGAAATTAAGGCAGTCAACTTGGCAGGGTGTGATGGCGCACACCTGTCCTCCCAGCACCTCGGGAGGCTGAGGCAGGAGGATCTTGAGTTCAAAACCAGCCTCAGCAAAGGCTCTAAGCAGCTCAGTGAGACCCTGTCTGTAAATAAAATAACAAATAGGTCTGGGGATGTGGCTCAGGGTTGAATCCCCTGAGTTCAATCCCAGGTACCCCCCCCCCAACAGAAAAAGCAGTCAATTTTAAGCTCCCCCTGTAAACAAGTTGACTATATTATTCTAAAGCCCCAAGTGATCACATTTCTGCGAACTGATTAAATACAAAGTAGGTCTAGGACTGAGAGTGAGAAAGCAGACCCTCTCCTAGCAGTTCCTCTCCTAAGTCTGAGGAGACATTAAATGTACAAACAAATAAAGGGCATGGAGTGGGGTTGCCTCAAAGAAGAGCCTCGCAGGGACTGAAAGCATGACCTCCAGGTTCCAGAATGTTCTTCACAGGAATGGGGAGCTGAAGTTTGTAAGGTGCGCTCTTCCTTGTACGAGCGGTTGCAGGGATGTTACTCAACAATGACTTTTTCCTTGACTCTGTCCTCAGGGTCTTTCTTTAAAATCTTCTTTTGAACTTAATTCTTTTTAATATATTTTTACAGACTGCATTTTGATTCACTGTACACAAATGGGGTGAATTTGATTTTTAAATGAACAACAATGCCTGTTGTGATTTGCTGTTTTGCAATTCCGTTTCGTTTGACAACTTGGAGTGAATGCAGGGTGGCGCACCTTGTCCTGAGTCACCTGGGTTGGCATGCACCATTGATTAGCTTTACAGTTTCCTGGGCACCCAGGTAACTTCTTAAGTCAACTATAGCCTGGGCTCCAAGGCCACAGGTCCATCCACTACTCTGCTGGACCCTGATAGTTCATTTTTTTACAAATTCACTGAGTACCTAAGCTTATTAATACTTCTTGGTGTTGTAAGACCCCACCATGCTCCATTGCTCAGGAGAACCCTGGGGGAGTTCTCTGGTTCTAACTCTCCTTGCAATCCCAATCTAAATCCTCTTTTCTCCCAGCCTCTGCACTGGGAGTTGCTGAGCTCAGATAAAGAGAAGCACTTTTACCTGCAAATGTCATAATTTTATTCTTCGTTATGGCTGAATAATATTCCATTGTGTATATATACCACAGTTTCTTTATCCATTCATCTATTGAAGGGCATCTAGGTTGGTTCCACAATCCAGCTATTGTGAATTGAGCTGCTATAAACATTGATGTGGTTGTGTCACTGTAGTATGCTGATTTTAAGTCCTTTGGAGAAGATCATGCTAAGTGAAATAAGCCAATCCCAAAAAACCAAAGGCTGAATGATATCTCTGATAAGTGGTTGATGACACATAGTGGGGATGGGGGGAGGCACGGGAAGAATGGAGAAGGGATGGATTGTATAGAGGAAAATGAGGGGTGTGGAGGGGACAGGGAAGGAAAGATAATAGAATGAGACAAACATCTTTACCCTATGTATATGTATGAATATGCAAATTGTATGATTCCGCTTTGTGTACAACCAGAAAAATGAGAGTTGTACTCCATTTGTGTACAATGAACCAAAATTAAAAAAAAATAATTTAAAACAAAAAAGAGAGAAGCACTTTTCCTGGGTGCTCTTTCTTTTGGCCCTTATTTGGGGAAAGTGGGAATTCCAAAGGGGTCCTTCCAAACCAGGCTGATCTGCCACTTTCCTATGTAATGGATGGGCAATAGGAAGCGAGGTCCCAGCAAAGCCAGGAATCTATTATCTCACTGCTGGTGGCTGGTTTTTTCTTTTCTTTCTTTTCATGGAATACTTTTCCCATTTGGGGCTCCAGGTTTACTAGGTTGAGCATCTCTAAGGGGCTGAGCCTTGGGGACTGCTGACCTGGTGTAGCTGTCCCAGAATTACACCCTGCTTATTGGGAATGCAGCCTTTCACAGAACACACCCACCATATCTTCACCCCCTGCAGAAATTTCTTTTCCTTTTAAGTCCTCTGTTGTCTCTCATGGTCCCAGGAGGAAGGGACCCAACACTTAACGGAAGCATTTGAAGCTCCCAGGAGTGAAGACCCATGAAAACCATCACATTATCATTCTGATAAATGACTTTCCCATTAGTCTTTCCTTAAGTCCTTTCTACTCCTTTTTTAAAAAATGTCTTTTGAATTGAATTTTAAATGAAACAGGATTGTTGTGAATTTATTGCTTGTTTTGTTTCACAAATTAGAGAAACACTTGGGTAGACTTCATCTGGAAATCAGGTAGAGATTACAAGAAATCCATAAAACTGTGCTTTTTTCTTTCTTTCTAATTTTTTTTTCTTTTGGGCACTGACCACCTTACTGCATATTGTTTTCAACTTTATTGTAAATTACCGATCGCTCTATTAGTAGGAATCATTTCTCAGAGTTTGAAAACACATTCGACCTGAATGTATGCTTATAAACCTTACTCAAACACTAGTTTTTATGAAATGTACAACGTCTTATAAATCCACATTAGAAACCGAGTTTAAAATTACACAGAGGAGCAAACTATGTTGTATGAATTCACGAATATGTCAAAATAAACTTCACTATTACGTGTAACTATCATGCACCAATAAAAATGTTACACAGATAGATAAATGTGTTGGTGAATCAAGACCATATGTCTGAAAATGATTTCAGTTCACTTGAAAACAGTCTAAACCAGGTCAAGAGATCTACTGGCAATTAAGTCCTGGATTTTAATATTTAGCGCTAGCAATGGGTCAGATAGGTTTGTTACAATGCTAAGATATTTGATATTATGCTAAGGTAAGATGGAATATGTAAAACCTGCATTGTATGTAAAATATTGCATTCATGAACAAAGCTATTTTAGTTGAGCATAGTGGCTCACACCTGTAATCCCAGCAGCTCCGGAGGCTGAGGCAGGAGGATCTGGAGTTCAAAGTCAGCCTTAGCTACTTAGTGAGGCCCTAAGCAACTCAGCGAGAAACTGTCTCTAAATAAAATACAAAAAAGGCTTTGGACTGGATGTAGCTCAGTGGTTAAGTACCCCTGGAGTTCAATCACCAGCACCAAAAAAAATAAAAAAAAAAAAAAGAAATTAAAAAATTAAAAAAACTATTTTTTATGAACACAGCTTCTAATTTCAACAAATATACAAAAGGAGACATTTTGGCAAACATTTAAAGGTGTTTTTATGTAACTACTATAAAAGAGAGAAATAAAGATATAGCTCAGTGATAAGGGATGAATTTTTTAACACCTAGGTCATGGGTTTGGCCACCATGGTGGGTTCCAGAAACCCTGAAGGATAAAAAGCAGAACCTTTCTCACATCCATGGAGGCTGCAGATATATACTCTTTTTACTGGTGTAGAGCACTGGAAACTCTCGCACAGACCCTATGGGAAGCAACAAGACAAGTCTTGCCAAATTCAAACAGCCTGAAATCACGTGCTGAACCTTCCCAGATGGCAATGGGTGATACCAGGCAGCAGCCGTGATGGGACTTTGGAGACCATGCAAATTCAGGAAGACCCACAACACGCTCCTGAGGCCACAGTGGCTGAGGAAATGGGAAGGGAAATTAAAGAATGTCTTGAAACCAATGGAAATGGTAACATAGCATCCCAAAACTCACGGGATGCAGCAATAGCGTGATGGGCTGACAGATTTGGCTCCATGGAAATGTCACAGGCCAGGCTATGTGGGCAATGACTAAACAGACTCCATTCTGCTCTGAGACTCCGTGTTATGTAGGAAATGAGCTTCTCCCATGGGAATGCGCCACCTCTGTACCCACCATCAGTCACTTAGCATGACATGCTTAACAATGCAAAATGGCGATTCTTACATGATGAAAAATTGTTCTCTTTTGATTCCTATGTGAGTAACCATTAGTAACCATTCTTCAGTTTGTACCTAGGTAAGGGTCATTTTGACCCACTTCCCCCTTTGCTGATGATTTCATGATGCCAGTTTGTAATTTTAAATCATAGCAACAGACACTTATGATTGATGTGATTTATGGTATAAGAACTCCTACAACCCTGTGGTTGGGGCTGTTCTCCCAATAGCCATTTTGGGGGGCATTGTGTGAGACAGTCAGCCAGCAGCTTAATAAAGACTCTCAAATTTGGACTTCTCAGTGGTGATCGGTCTGTTCCTAGGTTTTGCCCCATAACAAGAGCATTTCCAACAGGCAAGCTGAGGGCCATACATTTCTACATAAAATGGAAAAATGAAAGGGGGTGGGCCAAGCTTGGTGGCCTGTAATCCCAGTGGCTCTGGAGGCTGAGGCAGGAGGATTGCAAGTTCAAAGCCAGCCTCAGCAACTTAGTGAGGCCCTGAACAACTCAGGGAGACCCTGTCTCTAAATAAAAAATAAAACAGATTAGAAATGTGACTCAGTGATAAAGCACCACTAGAATCAGTTCCCAGTACCAAAAAAACAAAAAGGAAAAAAATATTTCAAACACACAACCCAATGCTGCAGATCCAGGACTCAGAAAACCAAGCACAAATCCAACCCCAAATTAGTGGAAGGAAAGAAATAACAAAGTCAGAACAGAAATACAGAAATAAACAGAGGAGAAGTGATAAGCAGAAAAGATGCATGGAACAGAGCTGGTTCTTTGCAAAGATAAAACCAATCGACTTTAGCTAGACCACCCAAGAAAACAAGAAGAAATAAATTTGGAGATATAAAAGGATATATTACAACTGGTCTCACAGAAATAGTTTCACTAGGGATTGTTATGAAAAGCTATCTGAAAATAAATTGGAACATCTAGAAGAAACAGACAAATTTTTGGACACATATTATCTACTCAATTGAACCAAGAAGGGATAAAAATCCTTGCAGACCACTAACAAGAAGTGACATCGAATCAGTAAATAGGATGCTCTCCCAAGAACACAAAGCCCATGACCAGACGGCTTTGCTGCTGAATTTCACCAAACATTTAAGGAAATAATGCCAATTCTCCAAATCTTCTCAGACCATTCCATAGAATTGAAACTTGGGAGGGGCCCTTCTAAGCCCATCTAGAAGGTCAGCAAAACCAATTACAAGAACCAGACAAGGAAACAGTAAAAAAATGAATGAATGAATGAATGAATGAATGAATGAATGAATGAATGAATAAATAAATAAATAAGTTAACAAATAAATAAATTAAATAAAGCAATAGACCCATATCCCTGATAAACTGAGGAGTGGGATAGCTGGGTCAAAAGGTGGGTCCATTCCAAGTTTTCTGAGGACTCTCCACACTGCTTTCCAGAGTGGCTGCACCAACTTGCATTCCTACCAGCAATGTCTGAGTGTACCTTTTTCTCCACATCCTCACCAACATTTATTGTTGCTTGTATTCTTGATAATTACCATGCTGATTGGAGCCAGATGAAATCTTAGTTTTAATTTGCATTTCTCTAATTGCTAGAAATGTTGAACATTGTTTCATGTATTTGTTAGTTGATTGTATATCTTCTTCTGTGAAGTGTCTGCTCAGTTTGTTAGCCCATTTATTAACTGGGTTATTTGTTCTTTTGGTGTTTTCTGAGTTCTTTATATATCCTGGAGATTAGTTCTCTATCTGAGGTGAAGGTGAAAAAGAGTTTCTCCCACTCTGTAGGCTCTCCCTTTACATTGATTGTTTCTTTTGCTGAGAAGAACTGTTTTGTTTGAATCCATCCCATTTATTGATTTTTGATTTAACTTCTTGCACTTTAGGGGTCTTGTTAAGGAATTTGGCTGGTGAATGGATGGAGTTGGAGAACATCATGGTAAGCAAAATAAGCCAAACCCAAAAATCCAAAGGCTGAATGTTTACTCTGATAGGTGGAAGCTAATTCACCATAAGTGGGGTGGCTAGTGAAGAATAGTTACTTTACATTAGGTAGATAAAAGGGAAGGGAGGAGAAGGGGTATGGGGAAGGAAGGACAGTAGAGTGAAACAGACATCATGACCTCATGTGCATGTGTGACTGCATGACCATGTGATCCTGCAACATGTGCAATCAGAAAAGTGAGAGATTACACTCCATTTATGTAGGATCTATCAAAATGTGTAAATGCAATCTGCTGTCAAACAGAGCAAATAAAAATATTTAAAAATCATGATAGGGTTGTCCACCCCCACTGTTCCTTTTCAAAACAGTAGAAGATGTAACCAGAGCTATTAGACAAGAGAAATGAAATACAAACAAATAGGAATGGAGGAAGTCAAATAATACCTCTTGGCAGGTGGTATTACTCTACACATAGAGAACCTAAAGGTTTCACCAATTGACTATTAGAAAGAACTTCAGGAAAGTAGCAGGACACAAAATCAACACACAACAATCTGTGGCTTCCCTCGTTTTTCTTCAGCAACACTGGGGATGGAACCCCAGTTCCTGAACATGCCAGGCAAGGTCTCCACCACCGCCTAGCTCTACCTCCCTCCCAACAAGATACAGAGTCCCTACACACCAGTAGCAGAACTGATGCAAAGGAATCATGGAAGCCACCCATTCACAAGAGGTACAAAACCAAAAAGAAAAAGAAAAAAGAAGAAAGAAAGAAAGGAAGGAAGGAAGGAAGGAAGGAAGGAAGGAAGGAAGGAAGGAAGGGAGGAAGGAAGAAAAGTTACCTGGGAATAAACTTAACCAAGGAAGTGAAAGATTACTATGTTAAAATTTATAAAGCACTGATGAAAGAGACTCAAGGGGGGGGAGACACACACACACACACACACACACACACACACACCCAGAAAAATAAAACTTTACCTTTGTCTCTCACCCTGTGCAAAAATCAACTAAAAAAAAAAAAAAAAATGGACCTCAGATCTCAATGGTTGACCTGCAACCCTGAAACCCCTGGAAGAAAACGTAGGGATGCACGTTGCAACATAATTATAGGCAATGATTTCCTGGAGAAAACCAAAAAGCATAGGAGAAAAAAATTAAAATGCTTGAATGGGATTACGTTAAAATAAAAAGCTTCTGCAGATTAAAGGAAATTATCAACCATGCGATGAGACAATCTGCAGAAGAGAAAGAAAATATTTTCCAATGGTCCATCAGACAGAGGATTGATATTGAGAATAAGTAACTCAAAAACTTCACAAAAAAATCTAGCAATGCAATTTAACAAAGTGGCAAATGATCTGAATAAGCACTTCTCAAAAGAGGAAATACAAATGATCAATAAATGCCTAAGAGCAGTGAGAGAAATACAAATCAAACCGTGGGGTATCATGTCACCCCTGTTCCAGTAACTATTATTTAAAATTGTAGCTCAGGGGTAGAGTGCTTGCCTAGCATGTGTGAGGCACTGGGTTCCATCCTCAGCATCACAGAAAAATAAGTAATCAAAATAAAAGGATGGTGTCCATACCATACATATTTTTTAAAATAAAAACGAAAAAAAATTGTCGCAAGGACAATTTTGGAATTTATGGAAAATGTTAGAATTTATGGAAAAAAGGAACTCTTATACACTTTGGGTGGGAATAAAAATTAGTGCCACCTTCATGGAAAACAGTATGGAGTCTCCCCAAAAAACTAAAAATAGATTTGCCATATGATCAAAGTATCCCTCTTCTGGACGTATATTCAAAAGAAATCAGTGAACTAAAATGATACTGCAAGTTCATGTATCATTTTAATAGCCATACCATTTCAATAGTTAAGGTATGGGATTAATCCCTCAACCCTTCAAAAGATAAGTGGATTAATAAAATGTGGTCTATACACACAAAGGAGTATTATGCAGCTATGAAAAAGCATATACTCCTTTCTTGTGCAAAACGGATGAAACTGGAGGTTATTAGGTTAAGAGAAATAAGCCAGGCACAGGAAGACAAGTTCCTCCTGTTCTCTCTCATACATGAAAATTATAAAAGTCAAACTGGAAGTAGAACACTGGTTACTAGAAACTGGGAAGAGCATGTGTGTGTGTGTTGGGAGGATGGTGGAAAAGGGGACGGGGAGATTTATTCTCTGTCTGCATATGCACATACCTAAATATCACTCTGGGTCTCATCCATGTCTATAATTAATATGAAATGAGAAAGAAAACATTATATTAAGTGGAAACTAAATCAACCCAAGCAACCATAGTTTAAAATGAGGAGATGTGGATTTGGGTTCCCTCCTGAGTTCAGGGTGCTCTCGGAAGGAGAGGCCCTTAATGAGCAGCATTTAACTATGAAACCACATCCAGTGAATCACAGCACAGTAGCAGCTCCGGTCATGAGTGGGGCAGTGGGCAGAGGCCGAGCAACCCAGCATCACAGTGTGAAGTTGGATCTTCAAGACCCACAAGAGTGGGCTATGGTTGTAGCTCAGAGGTAGAGCACTTGCCTAGCATGTGTGAGTTACAGGTTCAATCCTTAGCCACACAAAAAAGTAAATAAAATAAAGGTATTGTGCCCATCTACAATTAAAAAAAGTTTAAAAAAAAACATATTTTCCCTGATAAGAGGATGATGATATAGAATCAGGTTGCAGGGGGTGGGGGTGAGAGAAGAATGGAGGAACTTTAGATTATGTAGAGGGAAATGAGAGGGGGAGGGTGGGGGCATGAAAGATGGTGGAATGAGACAGACATCATTACCTTATGTACATGTATGATTACATGAATGGTGTGAATCTACGTCATGCACAACCACAAAAATGAAAATTTGTACCCCATATGTGTACAGTGAATCAAAATGCAGTCTGTAAAAATTTTAAAAATTAAAAAGATTAAAAAAGATTATCAAGAATACAAGCAATAATAAATGTTGGTGAGGATGTAGGGGAAAAGGCACACTCATACATTGCTGGTGGGAATGCAAACTGGTGCAGCCACTCTGGAAAGTAGAATGGAGAGTCCTCAGAAAACTCAGAATGGACCCACCATTTGACCCAGCTATCCCACTCCTTGGTTTATACCCAAGGGACTTAAAATCAGCACACTACAGTGACACAGCCACATCAATGTTTATAGCTGCTCAATTCACAATAGCTTAAACTATGGAACCAACCTAAGTGCCCTTCCACGGATGAATGGATTAAAAATGTGATACACACACACATACACACACACACAATGGAATATTGCTCAGCCCTAAAGAAGAATGAAATTAGAGCATTTGCAGGTGAATGGGTAGAACTAGAGAACATCATGCTAAGCAAAATAAGCCAAATCCAAAAAACCAAAAGCTGAATGTTTTCTCTGATATGTGGATGCCAATTACAATGGGGGGGGGGAGGAACTAGGGAAGAACAGAGGTACTTTATATTAGGCAGAGGGGATTGAAGGGAGGGGAGCAGGTATGGGGATAGGAAAGATAATAGAATGAATCAGACATTATTACCATATGTGCATATACAACTATGTGGCTGGTGGGATTTCACATCATGCACAACTAGAAGAATGAGGAATTACACTCTATCTATGTACGATGTATCAAAGTGCATTCCACTGTCACATTTAACTAATTAAAACAGAAAAAAATTTAAAAATCCCATCAGGAGTTCATTGCTGATGTATTTAAGGGTTAGCTATCTGGTGAACCCCAAAAGCCTCATGTATGAGGCAATGCAGGGATTCTCAGAGGTCAAGTGACCAGGTCATGAGAGCGGTAACCCAGAAGGTGGATTGACACACTGATATGAATTCACTGGCTGGTAACCTCAGGCAGTTCGGGTGTGGCTGCAGGAAGTAGGTCCCTGGGGGCGTGCCCTTGCGGTTTATATTTTGTCCCTGGTGGGCTCAATTCTCCCTGCTTTTCTCCACCATTCACTTTCACCAAGATGTTCCGCCCCATCTTGGACCCAGAGCAATGGAGCTGGCCGTCCACAGACTGAACCTCTACAACAGCGAGCCTCAACTAACCGTTCCTGCTCTGATTTTTGGGGTCAGGTCTTTTGATCACAATGACCAAAAAAAAAAAAAAAAAAAAGAGAAAAAGAAAACACAGACATAATAGTAGTCCCCTGTGTCTACATTGGCATGAAATGTTCTAGGAGATGCTTGCATTGCTTTGAAATGGGAACAGAGGACACTTCAATGATCTTCCCACCAAAACTGCATTTAAATCCAATTCTACCTTTCTAAGTAGCTTTTAATGCTACGGTTTGGACTATTTTATTGAGAACCTGCAGGTTTTAGTGGAAGAACCCAGGGTGTGCGGTTCAGGGTGTGTGGGTTCAGGTTTCAGCTGCCTTCCGTTCTAGCAGGATTTTATTAAGGAAGGTGCTGAACTCTGAGCTCAGTCTCTGGACTTGTAAAAGCAAACAGCAGGGTGCCTGCCTTCGGGGATGTAGTGAGAACCCTGTTAGGTATATTTCAGACTCTCAGGAGCGTGTCCATAAATTGGAAGCTTTTAACATAGTAGGCGCTGTGGTGTGAATGTCCCCACTAAACCTCACACTGAATTTTCATCTCCATGGTGAAGGATTAAAAGGTGAGTCCAGGTGGGATCATTAAGAGGTGAGTTCTGCGCCCTCAGGAAGAGATTAATCCACTCGGGGATTACCAGGTGGGTGGAATGATGGGCACCGCAGGAGTGGGTTTGTAGAGAGCAGCTCTCTGTCTGGCCAGGTGGTACCCTGTCTTGCCTTAGTTCTCTGAAGAGTCACCACAGCAAGAAGACCCCACTACACACAGGTGTCTGATTTTTTTTTTTTTTATTTGGGGAGGTAACAGGGATTGAACTCAGGGGCACTGGAACACTGAGCCACATCCCAGCCCTATTCTGCATTTTATTCAGAGTTAGGGTCTCACTGAGTTGCTTAGGGCCTCACTGGTGCTGAGGCTGGCTTTGAACTCGTGATCCTCCTGCCTCAGCCTCCCAAGTCCCTTGGATTACAGATGGGCACCTCTGTATCCAATAGCTCTGATTTTGAGCTTCCTGGTCTTCAGAACTGTGAGCCAAATAAACCTATATTCTTTATAATTTTCCCATTCTGTGCTATTCAGTAATAGCAGCAAAACATGCTTGCAGACAGTGAGTGAGCTTCCCCCGTCTCAGTCTAGGACACTCAGAAATCATGACATGCATCTTGGTATTCTGTGACAGTCACACCTAACTTCCTCCTGAAAAGCCCTGAGATCAAAGAGATGGGGACGCAGGATGTCCACCACAGCTCTCCTCATCTCCATTCAACTCTTGATCATCAACCACGGCAGCCTTCACTTCAAACGCAGGCCCTGAGCTCAGAAGATTCCCAGGTTGGCCTTCAGAGGGCCACAGCTAGTCCACGGTCTGGAGGAAGCAGGCAGAAAAAAAAAATGTGCTTTCTCTATCTTGGCTGGACAGAGGAATGGAGAAGAGAAATATCTAAAGTGAAGACACATTTGTACATAGCATATGCTTCCTTCCAAACGCATATCAAGCACTGAGTGCTTCTTTGTATTCTAGACTTAACTATCATTGGAAGAGGTAAATAAGTATTGGGCTTTATTTTTAAAGAAGAGGAGTATTATGGATTGGATGGGAGGTGTCCCCAAAAGCTCATGGGGGAGACAATAAAAGAAGGTTTAGAGGAAAAATGATTGGGTTGTGACAGACTTAACCCAATCAGTGAATGAATCCCTGCTGGGTGGTGACCTGAGGCAGGTGGGGTGTGGCTGCAGGTAGGCATTGGGGTGTGGATTTGGGGTATTATTTTGTATCTGGAGAGTGGAGTCTCTCTCTGCTTCCTGATCACCAATGATGTGAGCTGCTTCCCTCTGCCATGCTCTTCCGCCATGATGTCCAGCCTCACCTTGAGCCCCAAGGAATGGAGCCAACCTTCCAAGGACTGAGACCTCTGAAACTGTGAGCCCCCAAATAAAACTTCCTCCTCTACAGTTGCTCCAGTTGGGTCCTTTTAGCCACAGCAGCAAAAAAACTGAGTAAAACAAGGGCCTATTCATGTATTAAAACTGATACTTCCTTTGTTCTCCCTCCAGGGAAACCAAATAAATTAACACATCGCATTCATGGATCTTATGGGTAAATTTCAAAGCATAAGATTAGGTATTCCAAAGCTGCTTACCTAGAAGCAGAAATCACTCTCTATAAGGACTTTAGTATTTTAAAATGCCTAATCTCTAGGTAAACAACAAATCTTGGAGCTGGTGAACGCTGGCAAGAACCCATGGAATTAAAGAAAATATGGATAAAGGCCAAGAGAACCAATGAAACATGAAGAACCATGCTTCCTTGTGAGAACTGGGCAGGATTCAAAGAATGTCAACAGGAAATGACAGTTTTACAGGGGGATCATGAACCTGGTCCATGCATGGCCCCCAAACACTGAGAAACTGATTGGACTGCACTCCTAGGATTGGAGCAATTTAGAGAGTAATTAGGGGATTATCACTGCACATAGAATTACTTTCTTCTTCCTTTGAAAAAACAGCAATTCATTAACTGGCTCCCAGATGTCTCTCTATTGGGGAACTGCAGACCTCCTGGGACTGGGAAGGGTTTTGTCCGGTGAACGTCAAGGGCAAGACTTAGCCTTTGCCGACATAGACATCCCAGCTGAGATGACCCCAAAATTTATAACTGGAGGAAAATCCTCATATAAAAATAACAAACCCCTCTTAAACATTGATCCCTCTGTAGAGGAGTTCTGATCAATGATTAAACGGACCACTTTAGCTAATTCCCTGAAGAGGACTCGACCAGGAAACTCTAACCTTTTCTAGAAGGACAAGGAGAGTAATAAGCAATTCAAATGAGCATTGCGTTCTGTATCCCCCACTTAATAGCCGTTCAATGTCGGGCAGCCTACTTAACCCTTCCCAGCTGTTCCAATCATATTTCAAAAGGACACCGTTCCTTCCCTTGTGTGGACCAAGTGATTTATTTTACGAGAAGAGACCCTGCACAAAGGCGTTTGGCAAAGGCACCCCCCGCTGTTGCTTATGGAAAGCGTTAAACTGATTTTTTTTTTTTTTTTTTTGCTGTAAATAGGTCACATTGGTCTACAATCTCCCCCAGCCTTATCCCTGCAGCTCAGATCAACCACCCAGAGCTGGGAACTAAAGCAAAGTAGATGTGAACTCATTATGAAGAAGAGCTCTAGTTTTGCCATATTAAAATGGGTAGGTTTCCATCTGCACTAAGTTCCCAGGCCAGCATACAACTGCATACCAGTAGCTCAGGAGGCTGAGAGAGGAGGATTGCCAGTTCGAGGTCAGCCTCAGCAACTTAGCAAGATCCTAAGAATTTTAGTGAGATCCTGGCTCAAAATAAAAAAATAAAATTCAAAAGGACTGAGGATGTGGCTCAGTAGCTAAGCACCCCTGGGTTCAATCACTGGTACCAAAAGAAAAAATATATAAATAAATGTTCTCAGGAATGAAATCTAAACTTCAACAACTTTTGGTGGAGGTTTTATTGAGGGCTATTGCTGTTGATTAATTCCTAAGACATCCTGGCACATTAATTCCTTAGATGAGTTAGCTCATGATTCACTTCCTTCCCCAATTATCAACTGAATTACTTTTGGGGGGTTGTGTAACAAACAACCCCAGACTAGAGGCTTAATACAAAACACGTTTATTATCTCAGTCTCCATAAGTCAGAAATGAAACTTGGTTCAACTTGCATTCCAGGCTCAGGACATAATAAAGACTGAAGAGGTGTCTGGCTGGGCTCTTACCTGGAGGCTCTGGGGAGGAGCAGTTTCTAACTGTCAGACTGGAAGGTTCAGATCCTTGTGGCTGTAGGGCTAAGATCTCTGCCTGCAGGATCTGGACCTGAGACTGCTCTCATCTTCTAGAAGCTGCATGCATTTCTCCTTGCATGGTCTTTTCCATCTGCGGAGCCCTTTACCATGTGCCAAATCATTCCAGAATCCCTTTCTCTGTTGCTTCCTCTTCTGGTGTCAGTCAGAGGAAACTCCGTTTCAAACAATCTTAACTGCCTGGGTCAGAAATGTCCAGATCATCTTTTTCTTTTAATGTGAACTGCATTGGGACTTTAATTGCATCTTCAAAATCCCTTTCATTGCAGTTCTGGGTCTGAGTTTGAATGACCACGAGATGCGAGACTTGGAAAGCTTTGCTTAGAATTTTGCCTACACCACCTGCACACACTGCTGCTGGGACTTCTTTTCCAAAACCTTTCATAGGACATTATCATGCAGAGTAACTCACTGCATTTTATATGCACTTACAAATATGTACCTTTTCTTATTTGCTCTTATTTCCAACTGTAATTTTACATTTAGTTTTTGTATTATTTGATTATAATCAGTGCATGTGAATTTGACCATCAGACCATGCCCATTTCTTTCTCAATATTATATTGTTGATGTCTAGCACACTGATTGACAGGTGATAGGTGCTTAGTACACATTTATTAAAGCAAAAGGATAAATCAACAAATAAAGTTAGGACAATTCTATTACTATACCTCCAGAACAAAATCACTTATTTTTGGAAATATGAACTTTTCCAAGGGCTTCGGAGTTTCTGCAGATGGGTTGTTTGTATTTTGCAATCCATGCCTATATAAACAAGAATTTCCATTAACTTTTAAAATAACATCTGACCCAAGGCTTATCATAACACACTTTCCAATTTAAATCTCTTAATACGTAGCTGGAATTATCTTTTAAAAACATACACCTGATCGTATCATTTGATATCAGACCACAAACGAGTAACCTCTCAAAGACTTCCCTATTTTCCTTTCAGCGAATTAAGAAATTAAAAGTCACAATCCAGTTTCTGTGGATCTTTATATACTTTTTGTTTTTTAGCCATTTCCATCTCTAGCTAGTCTTCAGTTTGGATTTCCATGGTTACATCGAGGATTAGCATCCTTTAAAAATTCATGTGGACTGGGAACCTTAGAATATGACTCAGTTTGGAAATAGGATCATGGCAGATGGAATTAAAATGGACCCTGTGTTAGTCAGTTTTTTATTGCTGGGAACAAAGTTCCTGACAATAACAACTTAGAGGGGGAACAGTTTATTTTGGCTCTTGGTTTTAGAGATTTAGTCCATGGTGGGCCAATTCCATTGCTCTGGGCCCATAGCAAGGCAGACCATCATGGCGGAAGGACATGGCAGACGGAAACTCAGTTCATGCTAGCCAGGAGGCAGACAGAGAGAGAAGGGTTGGGGTCACAGTGAGATTAAACCCTTCCTGAATAAATCCCCAATCACACCTCCTCCAGCCACACCCAACCCATCCACAATTAACTCCCAGCCAGTCCATTCAAACTAGGATGGACTATAGGTCACAACTTTCATACTTTAATCATTTCAAGCTCCCAATATTCCTGTAATAAGAAAGGAGTTCTTGAAGGACACCTCTCAACCAAATCATAACAGGCCCTAATCCAATAGTGTTCTTATAAGAAGCTCATGTGGCTATACAGACACGTAGGAGAATATAAAGTTCACAGGACCACAGGTCCAGGATTGCTAGAAAGAGGTAAGGAAAGATTCTTGCCTAGAACCTTAAGAGTTCCAGTACTGGCCAAACTGATCATTTACCTGTGACCGTATAATGGCTGTTAAAAGATCACTTTTTGCAGAGTAGTCAGTGTTTACAAAATAGTCAATCCCTGGAGATTTTATTTGCTTTTAAGAGGGAATTGTGTTCCACCTAATTTTCTTGAAATTAGGTGCAATGACATCTCTACTTTCCTAGATCAAAATCTCCCTGAAATTACCAGATTGGACAGTGGAGAATGGGGGGAAGGGAGAGGGGATGGGAATGGGAAACACAGCGGAATGAATGGGACATCACTTTCCTATGTTTGTGTGAATACACGACCAGTGAAACTCCACATTGTGTACGACCTCAAGAATGGGAATTTCTACTCCATGTGTGTATGATATGTTAAAATGCATTCATGTATAACTAAAAAGAACAAAATTTTTAAAAAGCAAAATAGAAAAGAGGGAATATGACCCTGCTAACATCTTAATTTTGAATTCCCAACCTCTACGACTGTGAGAAAATACATACAGGTTGTCTTCAGCCAACTATTTGTGGGACTTGGTTAGAACAGCCCTAGGAAACTAGTGTGAACTTAGTCTTTTCCCTTAAAGCAGAGGTGAGTTAGGCTGTCTTTTATTTCAAGGGTTTTTCCCAGGGTGCTTCCCCAGTGCCTGGACTGACATGGAAACCCTGTGGTACGGAGTGTCTACCTTGTGTTAGCATTCGTCTCTCAGGGAGACCATGCTGATGGCCATCTACCCAAAGGGCTGTGTGTTCAAGGCCTGGTCACTTGCCTGGGGAAGTACTGGGAGGCAGTGGAGCCTGTGGGAGGTAGGGCCTAGTGGGGACATGTCCGTGAAGGGGATATTGGGACCCATCCTCCTTTCTGGCTGCTCCGGTGAGCATCCTCCTCTGCCACAAGTTCCCACCAATGAAGTATGGTTCCACCTCAGGACCAATACTAGAGGACCAAGTGAACTCAGAATGAGATATCTGAAACGAGCTAAAGTGAACCTTTTGTTCTCGTACGTTTCCTCATGTGTTTTGTTACAGTGATGTAAAGCTGACTTACACAGACACCTAAGAACAACATCTGTCTTCATTCTGGAAACATGATCAGGCTCCACCTCTGCAAAGCCCTCTTGTCTCAGCCTCCAAAGCATCATGATCCCTGCATTTCTAGGTTGAAGAAGCAGGGTGGGGGATACGGAATAGCTTTCTCGCATCACATTTGTGGTGAGAGTCTTTTGTGTTGAATGTTCTACCCAAGCGCATACTGAGGAAGGGGACTGTCAATTCTGTATTTGGGAAGAAGACATCTATGTTGGGAAATTCCAGATAAACAGGCGAATGTCAAAAGCAAGGACACTGAGTTCATTTCTCTGAAGTTCCTTATGT
This sequence comes from Glaucomys volans, assembly GCA_020662805.1. NCBI lineage: Eukaryota > Metazoa > Chordata > Mammalia > Rodentia > Sciuridae > Glaucomys > Glaucomys volans. The sequence continues at coordinate 175,610 of JAJEJO010002025.1, forward strand.
GTAACCCTGAGTTTCTAAGGAAAGCGGTGAGGCCGTTCCCCCCACTTTACTGCCTGGGTTATTGTCTTGGGCACCAAGGAAATACTTTGCTGTAAGAATCTACTTGGGAATCCAAATGCAGTTTGGAGTTGGAGTCTAACTTCAGGCATATTTTCTAGTTTCCTGCATTTTGCTGATTTGGGTTCAGAGGTGTAGATCTAGGTACCCCCACCTGGAGGAAGCAGTCCCCGGGATAACCAGCTGCTCCCCTCCCCTTTCTGGGGCTTCCCAAGCATAAGGACCTTTTCCCTAATGACAACGTTGGTTGCCTTTAACATCGCCTCTCTCCTCTACCAGACTGTGAGCATCCTACCTATTGATTGGCAGGATGGGAGGCTGAGAGTAAAAGCCCTTCATGCAACTTATTAAAAAGATTCATGCAACTTATTAAAAAGATTAAAGAGTAGGATTCTGCTGTGTATGTACACCACAGCTTCTTTATCCATTCATCTGTTGAAGGGCATCTAGGTTGGTTCCATAGTTCAGCTATTGTGAATTGAGCTGCTATAAACATTGATGTGGCTGTGTCACTGTAGTGTGCTGATTTTAAGTCCTTTGGGTATAAACCAAGGAGTGGGATAACTGGGTCAAAAGGTGGGTCCATTCCAAGTTTTCTGAGGAATCTCCACACTGCTTTCCAGGGTGGCTGTACCAATTTGCAACTCCACCAGCAATGTATGAATGAGTGTGCCTTTTTCCCCACAGCCACACCAGTATCTATTATTGTTTGTGTTCTCAATAATAACCATTCTAGTTAGAAGAATGATACTATGGCATTTGCAGATAAATGGATGGAATTGGAGACTATCATGCTAAGTGAAATAAGTCAATCCTAAAAAACCAAAGGCTGAATGTTTTCCCTGATAAGTGGATGATGATATATAATCAGGATGGGGGGTGGGGGTGAGAGAAGAATGCAGAAACTTTAGATTAGGAAGAGGGAAATGAGAAGTGGAATGTGGGTGTATGAAAGATGGTGGACTGAGACAGACATCATCACCCTATGTACATGTATGATCACACAAATGGTGTGAATCTACATCATGCACAACCATAGAAGTGAAAAGTTGTACTCCATTTGTGTACAATGAATCAAAATGCAGTCTGTAAAGATTTTTCAAAAATTAAAAAATTATGTGAGGTTCAAAATAACTCTGACTTTCCTTAAGTTGCTCTGCACACTATTTTCTCTGCTATATATAATAAAAACTGGATTGACTGTTTTTCAACAGAATTCTCTCTAGAACTTCATCCCTAAAAAAAAAAAAAAAAGGAAAACAGCATTTCACACCTGTTAGGATACACACCCACACACACACACTCTCTCCCTCTCTCACTCACATATTGCTAGTAAAAATGCAAATTGGTCTAGGCACCATCAAAAACAGCACTTCTCTAAAACATTAATCATAGAATTCACACATGACCCAGCAGTCTCTCTGCTGTGCCTCTGCCTCAAAGAACTGAACAAAAGGACTCAGAGAATTATGTGCATGCCAACTCAGTAGCAGCATTCTTTACAGTAACAAAAGACACAAACCATCCAAGTGCTCTCTGATGTTTGAACGGGTGAACAAAATATCCTGTGTACATACAAAGGACCATTAACAAGTCTTAAAAAAAAAGGAAGAAAATTCAGAGCCCTGCTGCTAGCTACGCCTTGAAGACTCTATGCTAAATGAAATAGGTTGGCCACAGAAGGCGAACAATGTATGCTTCCTCCTCTCTGAGATGGTGATAATACTCCCATGTACAGAAAAAGAAATTAAAGAAGTCATGGCCAAGGGCTGGGGTCAGAGGATGGGGAGTTCATATTTAATGCACACAGAATTTAGGAAATTGGAGACAGCTCTGAAGGTACACAGTGGTGATAGATATAGAGCAGTATGAATGTGCACACTTACAATGACTACAAAAATCAATTTTGTGAAATATATATGTATATATACATGTATATATATACACACACAACAATTAGAGTTTTTATAAAAAATGCTTTTCTTATTTTTAAAAATTTTACAGACTTCATTTTGATCCATTGTACACAAATGGGGTACAACTTCTCATTTCTATGGTTGTGCACGATGTAGATTCATACCATTTATGTAATCATACATGTATGTAGGGTAATGATGTCTGTTTCATTCTTTTTTTTAAAAAAGGTCAACGAGAGAGACAAGAGTGTCATCAAGATTTCAAGCCCCTTAACTGAGTCAGGCAATGTCAAGGAAGGAAGATGCAAATATCCATCCCTAAAACCTGTCTTGGATAGATTCTCTGCATGTTAGCAACCAGATAAATAAGGACACAATCCATTCCTTAATGAATTATATCCAATATATTGAGAGGTTTGGGACTTTCATGGCTACTTTGTAAGTGAGCATTGTATAAATTGTTGGTGGCACTCAGTGAAGGAACGACTGAGCAGTGAGAGTCCCAGGACTTCTTCCAGTTGGGTTACCTCCACCATCTTGCACACGCAGGTCCTCGTTAAACGTTTCTCACATTATTGGTAATTTCTGTTTTAGGCAACTATTTCACTCCTGTGACTAAATGACCTGACCAGCATAACTGTGGAGGAGGAAAGGTTTATTTGAGGGCTCACGGTTTCAGAGGTCTCAGTCCATAGAAGGCTGGCTCCATTCCTCAGGGATCCAAGTGAGGCAGAACATCATGGTGGAAGAGTATGGCAGAGGGAAGCAGCTCACATCATCAGGAAGAAGAGAGAGACTCCACCCTCCAGATACAAAATGTATACTCAAAGCCATGCCCCAATTCCACCTCCTCCAGCCACACTCCACCACTTCAATTAATCCCATCAGGGATTAGTCCACTAATAGGGTTAAGACTCTCTCTACCCAATCGTTTTTCCTCTGAACCTTCCTGCATTGTCTCACATGAGAGCTTTTGGGTGAGACCTCACATCCACACCATAACAACATCCTACATCAACACCTTCTCATTAGATTGTTCAAGAAGTAAAACTTAACAGCAGTGAAATGTGAAGTTCAAGTTTCTAGATTTTCCACATGCAGTCATTTCCTGAGTTATTTAAACATAAGCCAGGACAGTGTCAGGAAGTATTTGAAATAAATATTTGAGAAAGAGAATTCATCAAAATGGAATGATTCCACCCAGAAATGGATAGCAACAAGATATTTAATCACTGTAGATCCGGTTCAATCACATTCAGAAACTACTACAAATAGAGCCTGGATAACTTTCTTAATTGAGAAAACAGTGTAATATCTAAGAATTTCATTCCCTTCTGATGGACATTGGGCTTAGGATGTTGGCACGGTTTTCATAGTAGAACCCTAGCTCTTATTGTGTTATGCATTTGTGGGGACAAGTTATTTGTAAATCACCCACATGCACTAAAATAATACTCTTTTATGGGAATATTGGCATTTAAAAATCTGACATGGTCATATTTTGGCTTATCTGGTGTTTGGAAACCTCTTTTGTAAGACTGATTAAAATTTCAGGAAAAAGAGAACCACAAAGGACAACACCTTTCATCATGCTGTGTTTGAGATGCCCAGAGTCCAAGATTTCTGTCTATTTGTTTTGAGTGTGAAAAAAAAAAAAAAAAAAGATTAAAAAAGCATATCATGAGGCAGTCAGACTAGAACCCAGAGACCATATGGCTTGGGCTTGGATTAAATTGAATGGGAAGAGTAAATTCTGATCTGATGCATGCCATGTAAAAGTTACAAAGCATTCACCATCAAAAGCTCAGAAAATTAAATTAAAAACATATATCTTATCCCCATTCCAGAAGGTAATACAGCCCCAGTCGTGAAATAAAGTCCATGAACAGATTTCAAATTAAATTCCTCATTGTATGGAAATAAAAATCGTATAAATAATACAGTTTGTTATATGATTTGTCATCAAAATGCTATAGTAAACCTTATATACACTTGTATGACTTAATAAATCTTTATCCCAAAGTAGAAACTTATAGAATTAAAACCCCTGTGGGAAAAGCATATAGTAATTCATTGCATCATTGTAATACCAACACAAACTTAAAAAAAAAAAAAAGTTACCTCTAAATATCTAGAGTCTCTAATGCATTTTAGGAGAGAGAAAAAGAAAAACTAATTTCCAGGGGTCAACTTGGTAAATATAACTGTAAATATATTTTATTACCTGGGAGCCTATCTTTAGAGAAAATATAAATAACACTACAGCCTGAGAACGTGTTTGCTGGATTGTTTAACTAAATAACACAAGTTCTTTGCTAGAAACAGGAGATATTGCAAAGGTCCAGAACTCTTGGGTGTAGTGACTATGATATTGTTCTGCAGTAAGAAATATTCATTTGTTTTTTTCCCTGGTTGCAGCCACACAGCTTCTAAAACCCTTGGAATCTTTGAAGTGGGTAAGATGGTCTTTTGTTTTTCTATGATAATAAGATGGCTGGTGGTTGGCAGCTCCTAGGTGGCTTCACCAGCAAGACAGAGGCACGATTAGACTTTGAACTTCCAAGGAAGAGAGAGGGACTCAAGATTGTGCAGATCACCGATGGCCAATGATTTAATTATGCAATGATGCCTCTATGAAATGCAAAATGATCAGGTTCAGGGAACTTTTGTAGCTGCATTGAAGAAGTTTCTGGAGGGCAGGGGATCAGGGGGCTTCTTCCCACAGCCTTGTCCCTTTTACTCTCGAATTGTTCTGTTTGTTTCTGTTCCTTGTAATTTCCTTTATAATAAATCTGAGTTTTGTAAGCCTTGCTAGCAAAGTGATCAAACCCAACAAGGAGGTTTCAGAAATCCCCAGTTCAGAGCTCATAGGTCAGTAGCACAGGGAACACCCCCTGGTAGTTACAAGTGGCATCCAAATTGGGCACATCTGTAGGTCCAAACCTTTAACTTGTGGGATTGGATGCTATTTGTGGATAAACAGTGTCAGATTTGAACTGAATTAAAGAACACTCGGCTGGTGTCGCTGGAGACTTGCTTTGTACGTGGGGACATATTACCCGCACATCTGGTGTGAGAAGTGTGGTACTGAGCATTGTGTGAGACTTAGAAAAACACTTTGGTTTTTCCTGTCTCTTACAGTGACACAGTGACTTGTGCCTTTGGCAACTGATCGACCTTTCACAGCTCATAAGTACCTGTTACTTTTCTCTGTTTTAATTTATATTTAATTCTCTTTGAGTTTATGAAACTTCGTATGCACAAGAGTAAATTTAAGGAGTAATTATCTTCTTTGGAACATGATTTATGACGACCGCTTTAGTGATTTCTTTTCAACGTGGAAGTAGCCTGATTATTTTTTTTCCTTTGATTATAAATGCAATATTCTTTTAAAAAATATTCAGATCAACTCAGAGGAATATAAAGAAGAAAGTGACTATAATTTAAATTCTCCACATGAGGAATCACCACTGTTAGCATGGTGGGAAATGTACTCCAAATATTTCTATGCATAATTGTGCAACCAGGAAAAGGCACATAGATAGACAGAGAGAAAGAGAGACAGACAGATGACAGATAAAAATAAATGCACTTATAGATATGAAACATGCATTTATTTAAATACACTAGGATGGGAGTATATAATAACTGGGGCTTTGTAACTCTATTTCCTACCTTATCATCACCTATATCCACACACAAAAAAATTATAGTCTATTCTGCTACCAGCTGCTGTAGATTTTGTTACATTTTAGTGTAATTATTTATTCAAATTATGCCTGCAAAATAATTTGGAATGATTATATACATTTTATTGCATATCATTAATATGAAATGCAATCGTTAAATGATGTTTAAAGCATAATTTATTTTAAGCAATCATTCCATTATAGATGGATGATTTTTTTTACATGAAAAATATACAGTTAGGAATTTTCAATTGTGTGCTTTGCAGGTACTGAATGATCAAGCAGATGAAAAAGGCAAGAATGCAAACATGCACACAAGGTTTGGAGGAGAGAATCCATAGTCTAGGTGTTTTATATACATACACACATGCAAGTGCTTATTTATGTTGCTATGTGCTTCATTTACACCCATTAACTAGAAAATAAATAAATAAGAAGGCATACACTTGGGGACAAAGAAAACTCTCCACAGTGGAAATCTTCAAAGAACCGCTTTGTTCATCTGCCATCTACCAAGTTCACAATCTAGAAGTTACTTTAGTAACTCATAAATTAAAAAAAAAACAGATATGTAAATAGTGTTCTAACTCAAAAACAGAATTCCCATATGTCAAAACTTATGGAGGAGAGGAAACGCTCTTTTTTGAGGAAAATATATAGCTTTATATGTTTTTATCATTTCAAGAAAGGAGTTGTTACCTCCCGACACATGCAAAAAGAGGTTTTTTGGTTGGTGGTAATTTTTCCAGGGCTAACAAAAGGACACTTATCAAATTCAAGATGGTACCAGTATACACAGTTGCTTTAGGTTCTTTTCCTTTCCTCTTCTCTCCCCACACAGCAAAGCTTCCCGTTCCTGCCCAGACTTTACCACTGAACTTGCAAAGCTAGAGACCCATTTCTAAGTCCAACACCCTGGAATTCTTAATTTCTCCAGACATCACCTCCTTTTCTCTGAGCAATGGCTGGCTACCAGTGGAAGCAATGGAGTAGCAGGGTTCTACCTTCCTGTATATGCTTCATTGAGTTCGTGAAACTGGGTCTCAAAGGCTTGGAATTTTTCTCCCTGTGGCTCTGGTGTTTGACACAGGTGTCCACCATTTTGACAGTAGCCTCAACTTCCCCTTTCCTGGTAGCTGGTCACGTTCAGTCCTCTGTCTTCAGGAACCTTTGCAAGGGCAATAACCTTCTAGCAGGTACTGAGGCTTAGTCTTACAGCTATGGCGACTCCAACTCACTTTCCTGATATCCCTAAATATTTATATCTGTACTTTTTAAAAATATTCTTTTACCTTAGAAGGGTTTTGGAAATAGGTAGGAAAAGGTGAATTATTGAAAAACATATAAAATAGATTCCTTCACTGAGTCATTATAAAAGCTGTAAGAAAATGGCATTTTGATGATGAATCCAAAATGGTGGCTGGTAAAACTGAGGGTAACTGAAGCTAAGTATCTTTTCAAAGTTCACACTTTCTATAATGGGTGGGAGTGGTATTCAATGTCAAGAAGTTGGCTGGGACGGAGACGAGCTAAGACATTGCTTCCAGGCTACCAATCTGGCTAAGCAACTTGAGTTGCAATTCAGTCTCCTCATTTCTCAGCTGCTGCATTTTGGCTTTAAGGCTCTTCTAGGTCTGAAATGAATGCACAAGATGAAAACTGTCAAAGACCTCAATAAGGACAAGTAGAAACTAGTTTTCTTTCCTTTTTTTTTTTTTTTCTTAAACACAGTGTCCAAAGAAAACGAAAAAGAGCCAAGAAGCAGCCCAAGTTAGTTACAGAATGTCACACATGGCTTTGTAAGTTTTCTTTGTGTTACATGTCCTTTGGAAGAGTAACACGAGTGAGGAATAAAGGGAAAGACCTCAGCTAGTACAGAACAGAAGGGACCATAAAATTTATCTGCATTCAGTCCAATGACAGTCTTAAAAGACCTCCCACCAGCAGGCTTTCCTACCTCTCCTATTTAAGAATCCTTCAGAGGTAACAATAAGCTAGTATTATTTGGCAGGTCAAGATCTGTTTAGAGCAAAATATTGTGCCAAAATAGCTGACTTGAATTTTCATAAAAATAATGACAGGTACCCAATCGTGATGGTGAATAATTGGTTCCTGCATTCGGTGGCTGTTTCCGAGGTGTCAAAAAATATATTCTTACTAATACGCACATTTTTAGATGAAATGCTACCACACTACACAGCAGCGTGTGAAAAATTATGAAGTGACGATATTTGTGTGAAGAGAACTTGTGTTTCTGAGAAAATTTGTTGAGGGGAAAAAAAAATCTAATCAATAAAGTTTCTCTCTCACCCTTGATAATGAGATATAAAATATCATATGATGGCATACTGCATTAAGATTTTAGCATAAGATATATATATATATATTGTTTGAGCTAGATCTGTAAGTACTTCTAATCTGTGATTAAAAATGATTGACTGGGCATGGTGACGCATGCCTGTGATCCCAGAGACTCTGGAGGCTGAGGCAGGAGGATCGCGAGTTCAAAGCCAGCCTCAGCAACTTAGTGAGGCCCTAAGCAACTCAGTGAGACCCTGTCTCTAAATAAAATACAAAATAGGGCTGGGGATGTGGCTCAGTGGCCGAGTGCCCCTGAGTTTAATCCCTGGCTCAAAAAAAAAAAAAAAAAAAAAATGATTGGTACACACATCTTGATTTTCTCCAGGACAACTGAGACTTTCCTATGGGTGAGAAAGCATGTGCAAAGGTTGCAATTAGTAACAAGGATGCATTTTCTGATAAGTAGCAAGTCATGCATATAATCCTGTATATAATTCTGAATAGAACGCGAACAGAGGTATTTTTAAAATTGTATCCTGAAGCACATTGTATTCTGTGCACAAAAGGAGCATGCCAATAATGAGATTTCTCTGTGCTTCCCATGTCCAGGGCCAAGTGAGAAACAGCATCCAGAGATAGAAAAATGGACACCATCTTGAGTCTCATTAACTGATTAGAGACGTAAAGTCAAATTTGCCTGCTCTTTCTGCACCAAGAAGGTTGATCTTCTCCAACCCAAGAAGGATTGCAAGGAGTGAAGGAGTACAACCTGGCTAAGGAGCTGCCCACATACCATAGGACAGAGCAGGTGTCTCCACTTTACCCCTGGGCAGACCTAGAAGAAGGGATCTAGGAGGAACAGAGAAAATCGTTCCAACCCCACCTGTCCACCTCGTCTTCCTTCTTCCATGAGAACTAACAGAGGACTGTCCCAAGTGGGCAGTCATGTCCCTCTTACTGATGTCCTCTGCACGGTGTTGGGAGTCCAATACAATGCTACAAAGTGGGCACTTCCTGTTTAGAGGACAATATTTGCAGAACACCCAGTATGGCGCTTCATGACCCCTGGAGGCTAAAAATCAACTGCCATTAGTGAAGGTTCATAACAAATATTCCCATAAATGGTTGCACCAATTTGCATTCCCACCAGCAATGGGTGAGTGGACCTTCTTCCCCATAATCTCCCCAACATTTATTGTTGCTTGTATTCTTATAAGACAAACCCAAAAATCAAAGACTGAAAGTTTTCCCTGATATGTGGATGCAACTCACAATAAGGGGATGGGGTATATAGGGAAGAATACAGGTACTTTATATTAGGTAGAGGGGAGTGAAGGGAGGGGAAGGGTATGGGGTAGGAAGGATAGTAGAGTGAAACAGACATGTACATGTCTGACTGCATGACCATGTGATCCTGCAATATGTACAATCAGAAAAATGAGAGATTACACTCCATTTATGTATGCTCTATCAAAATAAATAAGTGCATTCTACTGTCATGGACAACAGATTAGAACAAATAAAATAAAATGGTCCCATCAAGGGGCAAATACAAAGTGAAGTATGATCACATCAGAGCTTGGAGTTTCATCATCCAGGACATCAGTGCACTGAGTCACCACAATAGTGATTTTTAGAGGCTTTGAGAAATTTGATTTCGGTTCAGGGAAGGCTATGGGGCAGAAAATCAAAGTCACTGCAAGAAAATAATGACCATAGAAATCAGGGCAAATAAGCTTCCCTCAAGTCATGTTTGAAAATGCCCCTCATTTTATTTATGCCTCAAGTGGAATTATAATGTCAATACATGTTTAATAAAAATGAAAAAGATAATTATGCTGTTATATATATAATATATACACAAAAAATATATGTATATTTACATATATGTGCATACATATATACATGTATATGTACATATACACTATATCCACACAAACATGCACACATATCTATTTTTTTGTTACTGAGGGACTGAACCCAGCAGCACTTAACCACTTACCCACATCCCTGGCCCCTTGTGTCTATTTTGAGACAGGGTGTCCCCAAGTTGCCGAGCACCTTGCTACATTGCTGAGGCTGGCCTCCATCTTATGGTCCTCCTGCCTCAGCCTTCGAGTCACTGGAATTACAGGTGAGCACCACCAAATCCCGCTGCCCTATCATCTCCTATTTACATACTGTTTTTTCCTCTTACCGACTAGATGAGGTTTGGTTCTTCATATAAGAAGTGATACTGAAATAGAAGCCACTTGAGAACGCTCGTGTGGGTGGGTGAATTTTGCTATTGAAAAAGTGATAATCATAATTATTCTGATTTACTCTAAGTTGTCAAAATTTGATTGATTAAAAATAGTATATGTGGCATAGTTTTTATACGTGTTGTTTCAGGGAATGTGCAATGATCCATACACTATAATGCATCCCCAAGAGAGAACACCACAGTGATTCTATTTTACAGATGGAGAAGATCCATTTATAAAAACTAAGTGACTTTGTCAAAACCTCATGAACAGCCAGAGGCAGAGGAACAATGGGGAATAATCCCATGGTCCACGATGTAAAAAAAAAAATCCCATATGCACTCCAGTAACAATTTTAGTAACACTGTAGGTCACTCTATATAAAAGATAAGGCTCCTCTTCCTCCCCAGAAAAGAAAGATATTAACTTTGAAACATCAAATTTTTTTTTAAAAAATAATGATTTCAGTGAGTTTATGGGCACTAGGAATTCTGCTAATGAAAATCAACTTACAATTAATTGCTTACACCCTGTATTGTTTGAATGGAAGCACACCCTCCATTCTTGTGATTTGAAATTTGTAATTAAGCAGGAGAAGCAAAAGGACTCCATCAGAGGTGGTGATCTTCATTGTACCAAATAACTGGTTGAAAACTGAAAAATGCTGAAAGTGAGTAACCAGGTTTTTCTGGGTATCTATCAATGGTCCAAACACTGATTGAAGTTGTCTTTTGCTTTGTTGAGCGTTGAAGGCTAGGTTCGGGTATTCTGTTTCCCTGACAGGGTAACAACTTTCAGCCAACCATCTTTGAGATAATGGAAGAGTCGTCCCTGAGGTTCCACAGAGCCTTATTTGATTCTGGAAGGGCCGCGTACTTCCTGTTGGTCTTGGAGCTGATTATGATTCCTCATTTCTTAGCGAATTTTTCCTTGTGCTTTTGAAACCAGAATCATGTCCATGTCTAATCCCCACAACCTGTGAGTCTTTTAGGTCACACGGGGCTAGAACTTAATGTCCCCACCAAAAGTCATGTTGAATTGACTTGATCCTCGATGTGAGGTATTCAAAGATGAGACCATGCAAGGTTTTCAAGAGCAGATCAGATAATGAATCCTCTGGCCTCAAGAATGGATTAACCTGAGAATGGATCTGTTATAAAATGTAGTTTACCTCTGTTCCTTGCCTGTGTTCTTCTCAGCTTTTGAAGTTCTTCCCCACCTTACTATGAAGTCCCCATCCCCAGCAAAAAGGAACTCTCCAGATGCGGCCCCTTCCACCTGGTCCTCCCAGCCTCCATGACCGAGACTGAATAAACCTTTATCCTTTATAAATGATTCAGTCTGTGGCATTCAGTGATAGCAACGCAAACAGACTAAGACAAGTGGCAAAAGAGTATTCAATTTGCAGATAGAAGTAAGGTTGCTAATCAGCTGTCACAGAGAGAGGGAGATGATCCTTAAATAACTGGGGAAGTCCAGTGTAACCCCAGCACCCTTAAATAATCAGAGGAAGATGAGGTTGTGAAGAACCAGAGAGCAGGACTCAGCCTTTCTAATTGGCTTTGAAGATGGAGGAAGGGACCAGGAGGCAAGGGTTGTGGGCAAACCCTGGAAAAGTCAAAGAAACATATTCTCTCCAGAACTTCCAGAAAGAAATTCATGCTGGGTGATATCTCCAAGTTAACCCAGAAAGACTCATTTCCAATGTCTGGCTTGCAGAATGATAGGAGGGTAAATTTGCTTTTTAACCACTTGGTGGTAACTTCTTAGACCAACATTAAAAAGTCATCACATGTGCTGAGGATATGGGTGGGTCCTGGGGATTCAATGGCATGACGTGGGTGAAGTACTCCATCCAACACCCTGTGCAGGGCAAGAATCAAAAACTAGTAACTCTCATTCATCTATTTTTTTAACTAGCATTACACTGTTATTAAAATAATGATAAAAACCATCAAAGATATGCACTGAAATTCATTTTGCAAAAAGCACTAAGAATGCTTGGATGCATGGGTATGTGATATTCCAGGAGATGATGGAAAACCACAATGTTTATGGTAGGCAGGATATAAACTGTGATAAATATTAACATTTAGAGAAAACAGAATCCACAGGAGAATCCCAGTATTCTTTTTATCCAACTGAGCACTTTAATGAATATATTTAAATACTTGGAATAAATCTGTGTTTATTTCAAAAAAGCTTGATAGCATCAAAATTCCCAAGAGTGTAAGATACTGAGAATTTCCATTTTCATGAATAGCCTTACTTTATAGGCAACTAAATATATCTAATCTCCACAGGTTGAATTTTGATAGAAATCATTTTAGAGAGCACCTTTTCCCCCAAGTCCCAAAGACGAGTCAAATCAATTTTCACAAATAATTTTATTCCAAATGACTTCAAATGTCCACAAAGTGATTATCCTATGACACGGATGAGGTTTTGAATTGTTTCAAGGAAAAGACTTTAATGATATTTATCATTTCATTTACACAATTGTATTGATATACATAGATTCCAAGTTCTGATACAATTTTGTTTCTTAGTTTTCTATGTAAGATAAATCAGTCTTTTAAACTTAAAGGAGTTTTTTCCTTCTGAATCAGGGAAAAATTGAGTCTCTGTCTTAAAATAAAAAGGGATGGGGAGGTGGCTCAGTGGTTAAGTGTCTGGGTTAAATCCCTGGTACCAATAATAATAACAATACCAGGGACTGAACCCAGGGGGGCTTTATCACTGAGCCACCTCCCAGTCCTTTTTATTTTAAGACAGGCACTCAACACATTAGGACCTCACTAAGTTGCTGAGACTGACTTTGAATTCTCGATCCTCCTGCCTCAGCCTCCCAAGACACCACACCCAGCACACCCACCACACCCATTTTTAAGACATCCGTACTTGGTAACAAATTCCTTATTGCTGTTTCTTTTCTATTAAAACCATGGATGTCTTAAGCACTTTCATGATGAGCCCTTGATCAAAAGGATGCAACACAGATCATGCTTTATACATTGTACACAGAGAATGGAGATTTAATGACTAGCTGGCTAATCTTTAGGGATTGTCTATAATTAACCCTTTACACAATAGACCAGAGACTTAGGGACTTATGTTCATTCGTTCATTCATTTCTATAAAATATATATTATAGAAGATGCTATAGTTGATAAAAAGGAGATAATATGAAGATAAATCAGGAGAAGTCAATAACTTAGTCCACCATGAACAAGGCAGGATAATTATAAAGATTAATGAATAAAATTTGCTCTGGACCCAAAAAGTGAAATGGTGTAACATTGCCAATTTAGGATATTCTGGTAGGTAATGAGAAACCTCAGTTGAAATGAGGGATCCTCAAATATTTTGTGTTGGTTGCATATTTTCAGACCTTAAAATTACTACCAGATTATGAATGATCAGAAACAAGACTTTATCAGTGATCTATAAATACAGGCATCACTGGAATGGACCAGCAGGTCACAGAATCTCTATCAGTTTCCAGAACTTCTAGGCTGTTTTTGGTGACCCTTCAGCAATGCAAATTTAAAAAAATATATATACATATAAATTACATATATAATTTTATGCATATATATACACACACATACTTACTTCCACAGCTCTCTCAGTTACTATTTAATCATGAACAAACTCTGAAATATACCGGTAGCCCTTTCTTCTGCAGGGGCAGATTTTTCTCAGATTCACACACCTAGAAACTTACAAACTAGGAAATCATGCAGCCGTTGGATTCAAATATTAAGGAGAGAATGCCTCTTTGATTGGCACGTTTGTATTTTCATATCTAAAGCATCTTTACTAATTGCATACGTCTCTGCTGGGAAGGTAACTTTCATTTGAGTTCGTTTTCCATCTCCATGGCTGTCTTCTTTGTGTTAAAATGCAGGAAAAATGGACTCAATTTCTGATGCCACCTCAGTGACCAGATAGAGCATCACTAGGCGGAAGGCACATTTTCTATAGGTGAATAGTTGGCCCTTGGGTTTCTGTTTTCCACTCCTATTAATTGGCTACTGGTAGCAAGAAGGGCCTGACATTGGCAGCTACCTGTCAAGTTGATTCTGCTCCCTTGTCCTGAGGCTTTTCAAATCTGCTAATAACTTTTATGCCACTCTCTGTCTTTGTCTTGGGTTGTGTTTTTCTCCTAGATTTTCTTTCTCATCAGTATTCCTATGCCTCCTTGCCTTTTTATCACTCAAATACTTTCATGATCAATTTCTGGATGATTTCCAATAATGCTCCAATTCTGTCCATCAGCTGCCAAAATGGGCAGAAAGCACACAAGTTCCTACGGGGGAAGATGACAAGAGGAGAGGGAAAGAGGGATTCCCACGTCGGGGGCATTCCCCAAGAGTCTCCTGAGAATCACAGATTTTTATTGATAGGTGTCAACATTCCCCAGATGCCCATACCTTTCATTATGACTGTTTCCGACATTTCAAGATTACATTAGCATGGGGTTTCTTTTGCTGTAATTGTTTTAGCTAGGAAAAGGAGGCATGTAGATGGCTTGATGGAAGAGGGACCCATTGCCTATGAGAGCCACATTGTCACTTGATTCCTCCCTCATTCAATTTCTAAGTAACACCAAGCACGATGGGGAAACATATATAGGAAGGAAGAAGGAGAGATGGATACACAGTTAGTGATGCTCATGGATCAGTTAAGGTGACATGGGAATCTGCTTCTTGGGCTGCAAAGCTCACCATCCTACACCCACTGGTTCCAGAGACCTGGAGAGAACATACCCAGGTTCCGATGGAGGCAGAAAGGCATGGGTTGTATCCCAATATTCAACTTCTTCCTGCCCCTTCCATTCTTCTATCCTCCCAAGAGAATCCCTGATCACTCTGCTTCCCAGATTATGGATTATTTTTTGCCCTTATCGTCTTTCCCATTTTTGTACCGTTTTGTTTAACCATGAAGCAGTCCTTTTCTGACTTCTGTTTATTTTTTTAAGTGATGCATACATTCCAGATGGGTTTCTCACTGAATCCCACACACCATGGTACACAGGACACCCTCTACTCTGGGTCTTTCTCTGTTAGATGTGGAGCTAGTGACTCCGAGCTTCAGATCCATAAGTGGTTCTGTGATGCTGTGGGACTCTGAGCCCATGCTTCTCTTTGCTGTTAGCTTCCTGTTAGGATGTCCCATGGGATTTGCTAGAGGGGAACAGGGAGGCTTACAGGAAGAATGGACTTGCTCCTTCCTGTTTTCTGTTCTCCCAGTGACATAGAATTCCATTACATAGATGTATTGAAAATGTTTCACAATTTTAATTATGTGATTTTAATTTTCACAATTGATTTCGATGTTGACCAAGTCCACACTCTCAACTTACCTTTCGGTTTTCACTCTTGGTGTCCCATCCAAGAAATATCTGCTTAAGTTCATGAAACACATGCTTATTCCAAGGCCACAGAGCGAATCATCTGGCTTCCTTGAGAACACTTGGATTCTAGGTTACCATCTGAGACAGCGATCAATCTGCAAATAATTCTCGAGGACAGACGGCGTAGTTGAGGTCCACGTTTTATACCATCTGACCCACCAGTTGTTCCAGAACCATCTGTTAATAGAGATTTCCGTTTTGCACCAAACTGACTTCTCATCTTGGCTGAAAGTCAATTGTATGTATGTAAGAATGTTTTTGGAATCTTGATTATCATTCAATTATCTATCTGATTCGTATGTCCTTATGCTAATAACACACTCAGTGTGCATGGGTTAGGGGACATTCCAGACTTAATAGCTGCTCTCCCTCCTTTTGTTCTCCTTCTGTCTCAGTTCTGTCTTGTGGATTCTGCATCCTGTTGTCCAATATGGTACCCATCTGTCCCATGGGGCTTTGAGCATTTGAAATGCAGCTAATACTAATTAAGATGGCATACAGTGATTTCAAACATAGTTAGAACAAAGTAATGAATATTAATAAATTTGTAATACAAATCTCTCATGGAAATAATATTTTGGATATATTGAGTTACATGTAATTTATTACCAAAACTCATTTCACAGTTGACTTTTGTTTTATAATGTGGTCAGTTGTAAACATGAAATTAGATGTAGCTCACAATATATCTTTCTTAGATAATACTGTTTCTAGATCCTTCTGAATTTCCATATAAATTTCAGGATTAGCTTGTTCACAGTTTGCAAAATACTCTGCTGAAATTTTTATGTAGAATGCAATGTACGTCTGTATCTGTTCATTCAGCAGGAATGAGTACGTTAGCAATTCTTTCCATTTATAAGCATTTTATTTACTTAGATCTTCAGTTCTACCAATTATATTTAGTTTTCAGTGTGAGGTCTGTGTTATCTTTTTCTGTTGTTGTTTAGACATAATAGTAGACAATTACAGTATGTCGTACTTGACAAATACTATTATTATTATTTTTAAAAAGCTTTTTGTAGTTTTTTTCTTTCTAACATGAAGGAATACAACTCATTTTTGCTTGCTGACATTACTTGTTTAACTCCATTATGGATTCTATTTCACAATTTCAGAGTCTTTGTAACTACTTTCTACTTTTATTTAAAAGGATGTATAAAGAACTCAAAAAAACTTAATACCAAAAAAACAAATAACCCAACCAATAAAAGGGCTAAGAACTTATCAGAGACTTCACAGAAGAAATACAATTGATCATCAAATGTATGAAAAAATGTTCAACATCTCTAGCAATTAGAGAAATGCACATCAAAACTATTCTAAGATTTCACTTAACCTCAGTCAGGATGGCAATTACCAAGAATACAAGCAACAACAAATGTTGGCAAGGATGTGGGGAAAAGGCACACTCATACATTGCTGGTGGGACTGCAAATTGTTGCAACCACTATGGAAAGCAATATGGAGATTCCTCAGAAAACTTGGAATGGAACCACCATTTGACCCAGCTATCCCACTCCTCAGTTTATACCCAAAGGACTTAAAATTAACACGGTATGGTGACACAGCACATCAATATGTAATGTATAGCAGCTCAATTCACAATAATTAAACTATGGAAACAAACTTGGAACCTTTCAACAGATGAATGGCCAAAGAAAATGTGGCATATATATAAATACACACACACACACACACACACACACACACACATGTGTATGGTATATATATATGTATATATGTATATGTGACATATATATATGTACATATACAAACAATAGACTATTGCTCAGCTTTAAAGAAGAATGAAATTATGCCATTTGCTGGTAAATGGATGGAGTTGGAGAATATCATGCTAAATGAAATAGCCAAACTAAAAAAACCAAAGGCCAAATGTTTTCTCTGATATATGGAAGCTAATTCACAGTACGGGGTGAGGACAAGGAAGAATAGAGTTACTTTAGATTAGATAGAAGGGAGTGAAGGGAGGGAAGGGGCATGGGGAAGGAAGGACAGTAGAGTGAAACAGACATCATGACCTCATGCACATATGACTGCATGACCATGTGATCCTGCAATATGTACAATCAGAAAAATGAGAGATTATACTCCATTTATGTATGATCTATCAAAATGTATAAATGCATTCTACTTTCATGTACAACTAATTAGGACAAATTTAAAAATAAGCAATGTTGATTGTAATTTACAAGATGCAAGATTATTTTAAGAAACTTTTTATTTCATTTTTATTTGTTTTGGTACTGGAGTGGAACCCAGGGTTGCTTTACCACTGAGCTTTGTCCCCAGCCCTTTGTACTTTTTTTGAAACAGGGGTTAAGTTACTGAGGCTGACCTTGAAATTGCATTGTTCCTGCATCAGCCTCCCAAGTTGCTGAGATGACAGGCATTACAAAGAATTTTTAGATACACACATTAAGGACCATTTATCAAGAATTGACTATGCCAGGTTCCATGTCAGGCACTTTCTTTAAGGACTGACTTAAATTCTAGTGAGGATGAAGTGATACTATTCCTGCTTTTCAAAATTATGAACTCGGGCCCAGAAATACTGATACGGTGGTGTTATGGTTTGGAGGTGAGGTGTCCCCCCAAAAGCTCATACGTGAGACAATGCAGGAAAGTTCAGAGGAGAAATGATTGGGCTGTGAGCATCTTAACCCAATCGGTGAATTAATCCCTGATGGGATTAATTGAAGTGGTAGGTGTGGCTGGAGGAGATTGGAATTGGGCGTGGCTTTGGGGTACATATTCTGTATCTGGAGAGTGGAGACTCTCTCTGCTTCCCAGTGATGCAAGCTGCTTCCCTCTGCCATGCTCTTCCACCATGATGTCCAGCCTCACCTCGAGCCCTGAGGAATGGAGCCAGCCTTCTATGGACTGAGACCTCTGAATCTGTGAGCCCTTGAATAAACCTTTCCTCCTCTTAATTGTGTTGGTCAGATCCTTTAGTCACAGCACCAAAAAAGCTGACTAAAACAGGTGGTTCCCCCTTACCCACAATGTTGCTTTCAGCAATTCAGCTGCCAGTGGACAACTGTGTTTTGAAAGTATGTAAATGGAAACTTCCAGAAACAATTACTACATTTTACATTGTCTGTCTTCTTGAGCAGTGTGATGAAATCTCACTGTCCTGCTCCATCCTGCCTGGATGTGAATCATCCCTTCATCCACAAGGCCTGCACTGGATGCATTTCCCACTCCTCACACACCAGGCAGACTTTTTGGTTACCAGATCAACTATCCAGAAGTACTTGTGTCCAAGTGGCCCTCAGTAGTAGCCTAGACATCCCAGCACCTCCACGATACATCTCACTCCACCTTCCCATTAGGAATCCTGCCCTCTCACATCACCACCAGAAGAGCAGAGCCAGATATTCTGAGAAAGGCAGGGAGAACATGCTCACTTTTATTATACTATGTTGTCATAATTGCCTTTATTTTGGATTTCTATGTCAGAAGTCTCTTTCCGTTTCTGAATCTCTAAAGTCTTTTTCCATCTTCTTTCCTATTTTTACCCCAATGATAAGCTCGTGTGTTAGGTTTTTGTTGCTGTGACCAAAATATCTGACAAGAATAACTTAGAAGAGGAAAAGTTTGTTTTGGCTCACGATTTCCAACCATGGTTGATTGACACCATTGTTATGAGATAAGGTGCGGCATCATGGTGGAAGGGTGGGGCAGAGAAAGCTACTCAGCTCATGTTGGAAAGAAAGGAGGGAGAAAGGGGAAGGAAGGAAAGAGGGAAGAGGCTGCAGAGATTACGCACTTTCAAGGCACATGCCCGCTGACCCACCTCCTCCAGCCACACCCCACCTGCCTTCAGTTACTAGACAGTCCATCCCAACTAGGATGCACTGACCAGGCTATAGTGCTCTCAAAGCAATCATTTCACCCTGGAATAGTCCTGCATGAACAGGAGCCTGAGGGAGACACCTCACACCCAAACTCACAGCCAATACTTTTGCTTGTTCATTGTCTAGTAAAGAACAATCCGTCCCAACTCAGGGTCTGCCACAGTGAGAATAAGGTTGATTTGTCCAACCTTATCAAAGATTCTGTCTTCCAGTCTCAAACTACTCTCCATAATCTCTGGTCTTCTTGGTGCCAATGGATCTTATCTCATATCCTTGGCCCCTGTCTCTGCTCTGTTCAGATGGAGTTCCAGACTCAGGACTGTCTAGAGGCCCTGTCCCCACTCTGGCATGCACAACCATTTATGTGGGAATCATGCCTCACCCAACAAATTCACTCAGGGCCATTTCCTCTTACTGAGACATAGCGTAACTGACCATATGCAAAAAGAGAAATTTCAGTTTTTCTGAAAGATCACAGAGTACCAGTCCAGGTGTTTTGGTAGATACAGATTTTCTGCTTTTCTCCATAAACGCCTGATCTTTGAAGCATTGATTGTTCGGGTAAAGCAACAATGGTGATTTCTGAATCAAGCATCAAAAATTCAAATGAAGTAGGAAATTGCCCATAACATATAAAAAGTCAAATCCACCCAGAAAACTTAGGTATCTTTTCACATGTCATTAAAATTATTTTAGCAAAATTTATAGCAAGGCTGAATCCATATTTGATAACTAGATATTTTAAACCACATGCTTTGAATTAATGACCATAAACCATATTTGTAAGTAAATATGAAGACTCACTGAGGATCTGCGAATGAGGGATTTGAGCAAATCACTTTAGCAATGAATGCATAATCACATATCTTTCTAGTTTTTTTTTCAAAAACTTTAAAATATCACACTTGTAAAAGTGCATAGCTTATATTTGGAAGTCAATATTACTATTTGAAAACTATTCTCATTTTTATCTAGCTATACTTAGTATCATTCCAGAAATAAAATACAAATCAACTTACCAAAATATTTATAGATTAAGTGGAATGGAATAAAAATACTGGTAAGAACAGAAAAGCAGAAAGCCAACAAACCTAGGGAAGAACTTACAATGAGAAATCCTACACACCATCATTGCTAAGCTATGACTGTAATGTGTTATGACAGTCTGAGTGTCCCTACAACAAATAGAAACTATTTTCTGGAAGAAAATGAGCTTTTCTTGCTACTGGAAAAAATCAAAATTCTCCCATGAGTCTTCATAGGGAATCTTCTGTATGATGTAGTGAATGAACCCCCGCTCATTTCTATTAGTCTCTACAAGCAAATATCAAAGGATATCAAAGGATTGAGCTTCTTCAGGAAAGGCAGGTCACGGGGGTCACAGAAGAACACAGGTGGGTTTGGCTTCTTGGGCTGAAATGTAGGGAAGTCATTCAAAAAGCAAAGTTAAATCCATCCCAATTATTGATTCCTGCTTTTATTTCTTGTGCTTTGGGAGTCTGGATAAGGAAGTCTGGTCCTAAGTCCCCATGATGAAGATTTGGACCTACTTTTTCTTCTATTTGGTGCAGGGTCTCTGATCTAATTCCTAGGTCCTTGATCCATTTTGAGTTGGGTTTTGTGCAGGGTGAGAGAGAGGGGTTTCTGTTAAAGCTTGGCTGAAGGACAGGTAGGCTGTTCTGGTTCTTGAGTCTCAGCTTTGGAGAAGAGTTGTGAGCTTAAGATGATAAATCCTGAGAAAACACCTACAGTGCACATTTTATATTAATGAGGTCTTACCCACAAATTGTACCCTCCAATTGTGAACATCTAGTAGGACAAACAGAATTCCTCCATTGCAGAAAGCAAGATGTCCCAAGAACATGATTTAGGGCATACCTAAGATTTTTCTAAATAAATCTGTTTTCAAAATAATTCTTCAAAATAATTCTAGGTAACTTAGACACCAGGCTAAGACTAACTAACTAACTAAGGTAACTTAGACACTAGGCTGTTCTTCAAAATAATTCTAGGTAACTTAGACACCAAAATATTTTTTTTTGCAATTGTTTGGAATTATTAATAAAGCAACAAAGAATTTGAGGATGAAAAGCAGCCAACAACATCCCCCAAAACCATATTGTAAATGGTAATAAAAACATCACAAGTATTTTGAAATCATTTTAAAGCATGATGTAAGCATTTTCCCTCAAAATTCTAAATATAAATATTACATGGACTACAGCCATTCTTCATTCAGATTCTAACCCTAACCGAGTTCTTACGTGATTTATAAAGCCCTTAATCTTTAAGAGCAGACTCAGACATAAAATGTGCATTATTAATGCCTTTCTATCTCTTCCCCAAATTCATATTGATTATGCCATATGTTGTGTGGAATCATTGATCAGTTAACTTATCAATTCTTTATGCAGAGTGATGAAGTCCAGTCGGTAAATCTATCCCAGTAAATTTGTCTGTCCATTTTTATTTTTTCCCTCCACATTGAACTTTCCCACATTCAAATTCATGAAGAATGGACTGTGTCCATTTCCAAGCACAATCCCATTTATGGACAGCCAGGGAGGGTTAAATCTTGGGGTGGCCTGCTGCTGAACCAGGTAGGCCTCAGCAGAGTGCACTTTAATTAGCCCGAGGAAATCGCAGTGGGGAGGACGCCTTGGCTTGCTAGTTTTCAGTTTGTACTAACAGCAAATAAAAGCATGTAATTGGATTTTTTAAGAAGTGCTGTCAGTTCTCTGGAGTGTGCCCTGTTTCCAATTGTGACAGGCATGTCTCACTCAGATGAGTGTCACCGCTCCGTGAGAAGGGCCTTTTTCAGAGTCACAAAGGTGTTGGACCAGGAAGATGCTGTTTAAATCACAGCTCTGTGGCCAGTTCCTACTCTTGCACAAAAGAGAAGAGCTGCCTGGGTCCCTCTCCTTGTGGCTGCAGCTTCTGTGCCCAGGGCTGATGCTCCAGGGTGCTTCCTGTCCCAGCTGCAGAGACAGAGGAAGGAAAATCAATCATGGATAAAAGTTCCCAGGCTCTATCTGGGAGTGTAAGCAATTAAGGTGGTTGTCTATGTGCACAAGAGTATCAGAAAGAAAACTCTTGTGTCCTCACGGGCCCAACAGTGAGATTGCTCTCTTACGCAGAATGTCAGCCTCAGCTGACGATCTGACGCACATGCATGAATTCTGCATCGCTGGGTTCGACCAGCTGCGGATGGAAGATATTTGGAAAAAATGTGAATTTGTACTCAACAAACACAGCCGTTTCCATCTTGCTGTGATTCCCCAGACAACGGATCGGAGCAACTATTTACATAGCATTTACATTGTATTGAGTTTTATAAGTCATCTAGAGGAGATGTAAAGGACTTGGGATGCTGAGAAGGTTATATGCAAATACCTGTCACTTTATATGAGGAACATGAGCATCCGTGGATTTGGGTATCTGTGGGGCTCATGGAATCAATTCCCCACAGATATTGAGAAAATCACACATGCACACACTCACACATATACACAGATATAGACATACATATATACACATACATATTATATAATATTTTAAAACATGTAATATGTGTAATATGATATATGTCAAATAGTAAGAAGTCTTTTACAAATTATTAGTCTGTCTAAAAACTATCAGTCAACTTAATAAATTTCAGTCTCCTTCTTTTGATCTCTCCTGTTTAAGTCACAAGCATACAATTTAGGTATAGTCTGAACTCTAAATTTCTTTGAAACTGAATATTTATGGTTACTATTTCTGTTCAAGTATTTCTTTTGGATTTGCTTTCAGGAGTCAAAAAGAGTTATTAACTCATGTACATGTATGACAGCATGACCGATGTGATCCTGCGATATGTATAATCGGAAAAATGAGAGATTACACTCCATTTATGTATGATCTATCAAAACGTACAAATGTATTCTGCTGTCATGTGCAACTAATTAGAGCAAATTAAAAAATTAATAAAAAAGAGGTCTTTTAAAGGAATTTTTGAATAGAATGATGGAGAGGCATCATTGAGGAAGATTTTTTTTCTAAAACAAAAAGAGACAAAAGTGTACAACCAAGGTATAGGCACAGTATTTCTGAATAAATGTACAGAAATGCTTAAGAAAATATTAGGAATGCAATCCAACAAGATGTAGACAAACAGTATGTGACAATCAAGTGACATTTACATCAGAACAGCAAAGTGAGTTTAACATATGAAAATCAGAGTCATTCACTATATTCATAGAACCCAGGGCAAAGTCTGAACAGCTCAATGGGCCCAGGCAAAGCCAAGAATTTTGACAAAACTCGATGTCCATTTGTGATGGAAGCTTTCACGAAACCCGAGATAAAAGAATACTGCCAAGAATTTGTAATAGTTAATATCACATATTAATAGTAAAAGACTGATTTTTTTCTCCTAAATTAGGGAGCAAGACAGGCATTTCTATTTCAACCACTTTTATGCATTTTGCAAAATGCTACTGAGCAACACAAAGGAAAAAAAAAAAAGCAAGGAGCTGAAGAGGTAGTCAGGTGCAGGTTCACAGGCAAACAAATTGAAAAATTGGAGGCCAAACTCGTCATTCATAGTCAGCACACATACAAGAAGCCTCTAAAACCAATGAATGGGTTCAGAAAAGCTTCAGGGTTCATGATCAACATGTAAAAACCAAATGGTATTTTATACGTAGGCAACACGAATCTGGGAAATTTTAAAAAGCAATGCCATTTTCAACAGGACCAAATTTTGAAACGTGTAGGGACAAATTTAATAGGATATATATGATCTATACACTGTAAAGCAAAAAAAAAAAAAATATGTTGTGCAAAATTAAAGGAAACCCCAAAATAAATGGAGTGACAAATTGGAAATTCAATACTTCTGCAATATTAGTCATCTCCAAATGAATCTATGCCCTCAAAACAACCCCAATCAATATTCTAGCAGGCTTTATTTTGGAGGAAAGAAATTGAGAGGCTAATTCTAAAATTTGTTGGAAAATGCAAAAGATCCAAACTAGCCTGAATTTTTTTTTAAAAGATCAGAATTGGAGGATTTACATGACTTGATTTGAAGACCTTTTATTAGAATTTAATAATAAAGATATAAGAGTGCACAGGTAGTCTAAGTCTAAGGCTATAGGATGGAGTTTTCTTTCTTTTTTTTTTTTTTTTTGAACCAGGGATTGAACTCAGGGACACTCGGCCACTGAGCCACATCCCCAGCCCTATTTTGTATTTTATTTAGAGACAGGGTCTCACTGAGTTGCTTAGGGCCTCCCTAAGTTGCTGAGGCTGACTTTGAACTCACGATCCTCCTGACCCAGCCTCCCAAGTGTTGGGATTACAGGCGTGCGCCACCACGCCTGGCTGGATGGAGTTTTCTTAAAGTAAATGATTGATAAATGTTCAAGGATTTTCTAAAATGTGTTCATGATAATTCAGAGGGAACAGATGTTTAGCAAATAAGTTTGGGACCACTGTCTACTTATATGGAAAAAAAGATTCAAAACTTATCTCAGGCAATGATCAAAAATGAACTTAAAATCTATTACAGCCTCGATGTTAAAGTAAAATTCAATAACTTCTAAAAGAAATCATAGGACAGAAAGGATGAATTGACAAGTTGCACATCCTCAAAATGAACAACTTCTCTTCTTCAAAAGACATCTTAAGGGCTGGAGCCGTGGCTCAGTAGTAAGCACTTGCCTGGCACATGTGAGGTACCAGGTTCAACATTCAGCACCACATACAAAAATAAATTTTAAAAAGTTATTATATCCAACTAAAAATACTTTAAAAAAGACATCATGAAGATAATATATAGCAAACTACATAAGGATGTACCCTGATTTACAGTATTTCAAATTAGAATTTTTAGATTTCATGCAAAAAGTGATATACATCAGTGAGAATCACACCTTGAACTTTAAGTTTTCGTCTTTTCACAGAGTAGCAATGTGTGGTAGCTATTCTCTAGATATGCGGGCAGTGGTAGCAACCCTTAACTCCCCATCGGCTACCCAATCACAAGGGTAAATAACAGACACTCTGCAGGGGATTGTACTGCTAAGCTATGATGTTTGATAGGTTTTGTGTATTAAATAAATTTTGAACTTATCTTTTCAAATTCTAATAGTCTTATTAGAACACAATCACATTATAAGTCAAGGAGGTTAGGTATTATGTGTCTGTATGGGTATATTTCAAAAGTCTTGTATCCATCATATATAAAGAGTCCTTAAAATTCAAGAAAAATGTCAACAACCTTCTCACCGTAGTGGGCAGAAGACCTGAACAATGTCATCAAAGAGGACATAAGCCAACAAGCACATGAATCAGTGCTCAGTACCAGTTATCCTTCAGGAAATTACATTAAAACCACAATGAGATGTCACCATGTGCTCATTGGAATAACTAAAATTAAAAAGGCTTCTAAGACCAAGTGCTGGTGAGAGTATGTACTAACCGCAATAGTCGTGCATGGCTCACGAGAATGCGTGCTGGTAAAATCACTTTGAAAATCAGTTTGCCATTCCCCCCCTGTCATTCATACCACAGACAGAACTGGATTTACATCAAGTGAGTAAGTCAGGCACAGAAAATTAAATACCATGGTTCCCTCGTGTAGAAGCCAGAGAAGTTCATTTCTTAGAGAGGAAGAGCGGCCACTAGAGGTCGAAGAGGGTACAGGCAGGAGGTAACAGGCTCCAAAAACCAGGTCTAGGACCAGTTCTGCTGTTAAAGGGCACAGAGGCGGGACTAGAGTTTAGAGGAATTTATCACATATTTTATAAGAACTAGAAGAGAGGAGTTTGGAGGTGCCCCCCAAAGAAATGCAAATTCCCCTATTGGGTTCATTACACATTAGATACATGTATAAAATTATCACACCGTTCCGCATAAGCATGTACATTATAGGTCGATTAGAAATAGTTTTAAAGGGTTGGGGCTGTGACTCAGTGGCAGAGTGCTTGCCTGGCATGCATGCAGCTCTGGGTTCGATTCTCAGCATTGCATATAAATAAATAAGTGAAATAAAGATCCATCAACAACTTAAAATATATATATATATTAAAAACTAATTTAAAGCTTGCTACTTTTGTATAAAAGCTAAATCTATATCACTTGCCACAAAAACCAGCCAACACACTTCTTGCTGTTTCCTCAAGAAAAATAAAAACCCAAAGGTTGTGCATAGAATATTCACACCTATTTACATCACGAAACCCCCAAACTGGAAATAACCTGCTAATGTACACACGATGAATAGATAAACAAATTGCAATAAATATGCAATAATAAATAAATACCAAATACTGGTATATGGACCACAGAAATCTAAACCCAAAGGAACACACCTGTTGGATGTTCTGTTTTTGCAAAATGATAAGGAATGAGTTGCTTATGGATGCTAGCATCACCGGAAAGCTTCGGTGTCTGCCCTCTCTCGACAGAGCTGACCCGAAGGACCCTGACCTGAGGTTGCAAGCCTGGTAGAAACCCAAGCCAGTCGTGGTCAAGTGGAAGTAAAATGAGTGTAATTATCATAATGAGTGGCGAGGTTGGA
The DNA here is from genome assembly GCA_020662805.1 of Glaucomys volans. Lineage (NCBI taxonomy): Eukaryota > Metazoa > Chordata > Mammalia > Rodentia > Sciuridae > Glaucomys > Glaucomys volans. Next base: position 202,683 of record JAJEJO010002025.1, read on the forward strand.
TTGGGTCAGGGAGATAGTTAGCAGGACCCAGTGCTTCTCAGGTGTCACGGAGTCTATGCCAGCAACAGATATTAAACATGCATCATCAAAGGCTCAGGTTAATCCCATTAACAAAAGTTTCCAATCCTGGGTCACTTCTCAGGCAGGAAGCAGACGTTAATTGAGGGAGAGACCAAATTCCTGGAGAAGGGACCCTTCAACAGCACAGAAGGTCTACCACTAATGAGTGTCTCCAGTCCTTCCCCGAGCAAGCCGACAGTCTTTTACTGGAGAGAGGCACACAGTGGAGCAGAGGAAATACCCAGACAGTTTTGAACACAGAATTTAACATGACCTGGACATCCGGGCACTGAATTGGCCATCATGGGCCCCAGGTTAGAGTGCGGGACAACCTTGTAATTAATTAAATCCCTATTCAGGTCTATCTCATATAGATCTATGGACCTACGATTTCTCTGATTACTTTTCCAAACTTAAATATGATAGATGCAGACGTTCTTACTTTTTATCTCTACCAAAGAGAAGGATAAGAAGCAATTTGCTTTCATGAGACACACGAGAGTACATTTTGTGTTTTTATACCAGCGCTGGGTGAACTCTCTCACCCTCTGTCATAGTCCAGTTCACATAGCCTATAGGGAATGGTGACAGGCAACAGCACATCCCTGTCCTGGGCCCATGGCATGCACAAGGAGTGATCACTTATCAATGGCAACAGTTTGATCAGTGAGGAAGAAGTGGAGTTTGAGGTCTCATTAAGATCAATATTATCCAATGGAAATGAAACCTAAAAGCAAGTAATCTAAAGCTTGTAGCTAGGATAGCCCATGAGCAAGACCAGAGGACACAAGAAAATGGCAGGAGTAGATTCTTAAGAATGCACCACTGGGTACAGATGCCTCTCCTTCAGCACATTCCCATGCCCTCCTGGGGGAATTTCTTGCCACCGGCTGATGGAGAAGGGACAGGTTTAATTTGGTTGGTGGATGAGTTAGCTCAGCATGCAAGTGCAATCAAAAATAGACTATTATTTCATCATGGTCCCCCCCACCACCACCCCAGCAAAGACCTGGAGAAACAGAAGCCAATTACTCCCAGAAGGCTGAGCTTTGGGCTGGCCATCCCATGTAGGTGAAAAGAGATACAGCCTAAGATAGTAAGACACATGGATCCGTGGCCAGTGGCTTACCTGTTTAGTCCAGTGTGCGCTGACCATGGAAGGAGGAATGTTGAAAGTTTGCAGACAAGGAGATCTGGGGAAATGACCTGTGAATGGAAATGGCCCAATCAATGAACATCTTTGTACCCACTTAAACACCACCTGGCACAACCCACCATGGAAGTAAACAGATCTGACCAGCTGACCTTGGCAGATTCTACCATAGGCCACCTCAGTGAAAAGAGGGGTCATCTGGCTGATCTCTAGGCTCTGTGGGGCTCCAACATCAGCTTCCACACCATATGACTGTCGTTGATGCTGTTAGGGCTGAATGGCCAGCAGGAGACCAATTATGAACACCTGATACGGCCCTATCCCTAGCAGACTCACAGATCATCTGGTGGTAGGACCCTTCCATGACACCTGGGAGGGATAATGACTCCTTCTGATTGGAATTGAGAGACTCTGGAGATACCCTGCTGCCTCTGCTAACTCCAGGAATGGAAGCAGACCCCTCTCTGAGGACTGGGCGCCATATTGGATCCACCCAAGTGGAATCCTGCATAACATGTTCTCAGACCAACCATTCCTGTCACAGCGAAGGAGTCCATGGATCCTCGGGCCCTTGAGTCTGAGAACCCACAGGGGACAGCCAGGTACTTTCCTCTCCTTGGCCCTGGAGATCTTGTTTCTTCTACCAGGGCCACTGTTCCACATCGATTGTGAGGGAGCTTTATCTGCCATTAATCATTTGAGGGTCCCTGCCAAGGGATTAGCAAGGGGCTCAACTCTGATAACACAGAGGAATTAAGCTGCTATAATACAGGGAGGGACAAAGAAGCCAAAGTTTGGCACTTGGGTGATCCCATGAGCACCTCTTGGTATGGTGAGGATGAATTTTACACCTGAGCAAGACCCTGTTTCAGTATTTTTAAAAAGCGGAGGGGCTGGGGTGTGGGGATGTGGCTCACGGGTTAGCACCCTGGGGTTCAGTCTCTGGTACCAAATAAATAGTCAATGAACTGATCAGCATCCTGACAAATGTGTGCTGACTGTGGCCTCAGACCCCTCCGTGGTGAGGGTCTGGGTCGCTCCCCCATTGAGGCACCCTGAACAACAGAGGAACAACAGAATTTGAAGGAAATCCAGGCTGGGAAGCAGAGAAAGAGGAAGGACACTAGGTGTAGCCTGAGAGCCTGGACCACACAGAGGTGTAACGCACCTCCTCCTCTCCCTCAGGCTGACTGCCTCAGGGAGGGAGCCAGTGCTGAACCCTGGTGGACTTACCAAAGGACGTCTTCCAGCCGGTCAGGGAGGAGACTGTGAGGGACGTTTGTGGTGACCTGCCCAGGTTCCTCGGGGTCAGGAGCCCGGGCTGTTGATGATTCCCAGGTGTATTCTCCTGCAAGCCTTGCCCCCAGCCTATGGGGCTACCTCCCCACAGGTTATAACCCTTCTCTGGGATTGGTCCATACCCAATGGCATGAGGATACAAAGGCCCAGTATCTTTGTCTTAATTTGAAACAGCCCTGGAAGCCTCGCTGAGCTTCAGAACACCCCTGGGGCCAGCTGAAACCTCTGACTTACCTTTCTGCCTGAAACTGGCCCTATCATTTATTTATAGGCATTCATACTGATGGAGCTTCTCAATAGTTCCTGGGCTCACAAATCTCCATCCTAGAGTAAGTTTTTTTCTATATTATTATTATTATTATTATTATTTGTACCAGAGATTGAAGCCAGGGATGCTTAATCACCGAGCCACACCCCCAGCCCTTTTTATTTTTTATTTAGAGACAGGGTCTTGCTAAGTTGCATAGGGCCTGGTTAAGTTGCTGAGGCTGGCTTTGAATTTGCAATCCTCCTACCTCAGCCTCCTGAGCTGCTGGGATGACAGGTGTGCAACCTGTGCCTGGCTCTAGATTAAGTTTTGAGTGACGCAATAAACACCATACTGCAGATTACACTTGGACTCTAGCATTCAGGCGGGGGCATGTGACTAGTTTAGACCAATGGAAAGGAGATGGATTCAGTGTGCTACTTCCTTGCTGAGGCAAGCCAAGGGCCCTGCAGGAATCTTTGGTTCCTCCAGAGATCAGCTCCATTTTGCCTGAGGTACCATGAAATCCTGCTGAGTCTTTACAATACAATTCTTTTTCTATGACATTTATTTAACTGGATTTCTTGGTGACCCAAAGCAAGCCATGAGATGGACTCTCTGGGTTTGATGACAAGAGATAATCTAGAAGGATGAAGAAACTCCTTCATGTTCTCTGCACTGATTTTCCTTGCATCATTAATGGGAAGACTCCCCTGTGTTCAGAGACCAACACTTTGCAATGGTCCAGACCCTTAAGTCCCCCTGACTCTGCAGGGTCTTCCTCGTGAGCCTGGGTGTGTATCCAGTATGAATAATGGAAACTCTTAACCCTGCCTGAGCTTGGCTTTTCTTCAACCAAAGTTACTACATGAACTTAATGCTTTCTTTTATTCTTCTGCACAGAGGTCACCACTGTGAGATTTATTTGATTCTGCAGACGGGCTAATTAATTTGTTCATTCTGTGCACTCAGCATTGACTCTGATTTTTGGAGCAGTGCTACTAAAGCAATAGATTAATTTACATGGTACAATGCTTCTAGAATAATCATTACCCCATAGAATTGTTATTGCTTGAATTCTAAAGAGAGAAGATGTTTCCCCCACTGTGATAAAAAGTTTCCCTTGCAGTTTTCTGCAAAAGAAAGAAAAAATAGAAATGTCTATAAATTTTTTGAACTGCATAGCTTTATGGAACTTTTAATTTAATTAGGTTCTAATGCACCACTTTGTTGATGGTTTTGGACACATAACTTTGAGTTACAGGAACTAGAAACTCACCTCTATGAAAGAGTATAGAGGGATCGTCTTATTTGAGGAGGGAAGCAAATTTAGATAACTCCATTGGAAAATGTCACCAGGACTGCAGGATTTGAATTCCCAGTTCTCAAAATGGTATCTCTCTCCCCAGGCCACACAGAACTCTTCGTCCTCTGCTGTATTTTTATCTCGGTGCAAACTGCTTGTCTCTCTCCCTCATCTCTTGGACATGGACCATTATGGTTTATTACAAAATGGCGGTCCACACCCCATAATCTCCAGTGTTATTAGCTCAGCATCCCATTGTCCTTCAATATACCAGATGAATGTGACTGACTTGAAGGTACATCAGGTGAACACCACAGTACCAGTGGCTGGCAGAAGTCAGGGAGAGGGGTTTCCTATACTTCAACATACTGAGTCCATTCCTCCAGCAGTGACACATTGTGGGCAAGGCATGCCCCAAATGGGACTCTGAACATGGATCAAAAATTTGTCAAATTCTCCAGGTTCCAGCTACAGAAGTAAAAATTCTTTTATTACTGGGTTTATGGCTGGTTTCAAAGGCAGTAATTAATTAAGTTTATAGTGCCAATTGAAGCTTCATAGAGCAGAATGTGTTTCAATTAAGGACATATATTCACTTCGAAGGCAGGTCAGGGTGAGAAAATCAGCTAGTGCACAGTAAGGAGATCAATGTTAACATTTTAAAAAGTCTGTCACGATGGTGCACGCTGGCTGCATGCAGATGCCCGAAGCTTCAGGCTTTGCAGCACAGAGACACACAAGACACACAAGACACATCCCTTTGGCAAATCTGGTCATTCCATTCCAGATAAATCTCTCTTTTACAACAAACATCAATCAAAGACAAATTCAGGATGCATGACTCAATTAGAAAGTGAGATGAGTACTTTTTATTTTTCACTCACTAGCACATTATTAGCACAAGATGTGATTGTGAGATGAAAGTCTTTACAGAATTTGAACTCTAGAGTACTTTGAACTCTAGATGGTTTTGGAAAAAAAAAAAGTAGGTATCAACTTTTCCTGGCACCTAAAGATGGTGTAACTGTGTGCGGTCACTAACTGAGGTCTCAGGTCTCCATCATTTGCTACATTTGTACCAAATCTATAACATTTTATGACTAATGATCCTAAACTGAAACAACAGCAAAAGTTGTGTGTTGAAGCTGCTGAGCCATTATTACAATTTAAGATGTGGGGAAAAAGTTTCACTCATATATTGCTGGTGGGAATACAAAATGGTGCAGCGGCTGTGGAAAGCAGTATGGAGATTCCTCAAAAAACTTGGAATAGACCCACCATTTGACCCAGCTATCCCACTCTTCCGTATATACCCAAAGGACTTAAAATCAGCACACTACAGTGACACAGCCACATCAATGTTCATAACTGCTCAATTCACAATAGCTAGATTGTGGAACCAGCCTAGATGCCCTTCAATAGATGAGATGAATTCATAAAGAAAGTGTGGTGTGCATGTGTGTGTGTGTGTGTGTGTGTGTGTGTGTGTATAATATTGCTCAGCTTTAAAGAAGAATGAAATTCTCGCATTTGCTGGTAAATGGATGGAGTTAGAGAATATCACGCTAAGTGAAATAAGCCAAATCCAAAAATCCAAAGTCTGAATGTTTCTCTGAGATGCAGATACTAATTCACAATAATGGGGTGGGTGATAGGGAAGAATAGAGTTACTTTATATTAGGTAGAGGGAAGTGAAGGGAGGGGAAGGAGTATGGGGGAAGGAATGATAGTAAAGCACATTATGACCTCATGGACATGTATGACTGCATGACCCATATGATCCTGCAATATGTACAATCAGAAAAATCAGAACTTACACTCCATTTATATATGATCTATCTAAATATGGAAATGTACAACAGATTAGAACAAATAAAATAAAATAAAGAGGGAAGGAAGAAAGTAGAATCAAAGCCAATGCCACCAAAATCCATACACTTTTAAAAAATTTAGCTTTGCATAGATACTCTCATCTCTGTGACTTTCCTAGTATCTTAATGGACATAGGGACAACACACAGCCACATACTCTTAGGACCTGAGTAACCACAGAGGAATTTCTATGGTTGTGATGAATACCTATGTTTTAGATGTCTTGAAATGTTAAGACTAGAATGCGTTTTTTTTCCCCTTTGACTAGATCATGTTCTATTAACTTATGGAGTTCTTCAGTTTTCAGGGTATTAGTAAGTGCTTTAAGTACAGACAAAGATCACCCAGGAAAATGAAATCATTGTTTTATTCATAGACAAAATATGCATCAATTATCTGGCTATGTGTAGTAAAAGCTGCTTCCGTGTAATGTATCCAGGTAATTGCTAGATGATTTCCTGTCTTGCTTTATGATATAAAACAGACCAGATCTCTTTTTTACAACCAACAGCATTTGAGAAATGTTAAGAGAGTTTCTCCTGTAGGTAAGTAGTTTGGAGAATGAAGCAAAGATCAAAACTTTTGGACAGAATGAAATCACGTGTTTATCACATATTTTTCCTTTTCAAACATGTTCAACTGAATTATTTTTCACTATCATTTCATTAATGTTCCTCCTCCTCTTCTTCCTCCTTCTCCTCCTTCTTTTTGGTTTCCCACACATCTTTTTTAATTGATTTTCAAATTATTTTCAGTTATACACAACACGAGATTATACCCTGATGTAATCACAAAAGCATGGGACACAGCCCACTCCAGTTCAGTCCCCAGGACCACCTCCTCACCCCCAGCACTCCCACCCCGATTCCCTGATCTCCCTCCAGCTCATTTATGGTTTATTGTTGATTTTTTCTTTTCTTTTTTTTCTTTTTTAATGTCCTGTGGATACACCAGATTCCAGACCCTCCATCCACATCCATGCATGCACATGCAAGAGCTGAGTCCAACTCATTCCACTCCCTTTCCCTGTCCCTTCTTTCTCCTCCTCAATCCCCTTTCTCTACTCTGCTGATCTTTCCTCTGTTTTGATGAAATTCTCTTCCCCATTTTTTTCCTTTCTTTCTCTTTTTGTATTCATGACTCCTTATTTTGGAGCAGCTTCTGCATATAAGAGGAAACACTTAACCTTTGATTTTTTTTGGGGGGGGGGCTGGCTAATTTCACTTAGCTTGATATTCTCCACTTACATCCATTTACAAGCAATGCCATAGCTGCATTCTTCTTTATGGCTGAGTAATACTCCATTGGGAATATGGGGATATTTTCTTGATCTATTCATCTGTTGAGGGGAACCTAGATTGGTTTTCTGGGTTGGCTATGGGGAATTTTGTTGCTGTAAGCATTGATGCGTGTCACTGTAGTATGCCTGGATTTAAATCTTTTGGATATATACCAAGGAGTGAGATAGCTGGGTCACATGTGATTCCTTTAATACTTTGTAATCTCCACACTGCTTTCCAAAGTGGTTGCACTAATTTGCAGTCTCACCAGCAATGTATGAGTGGACCTTTCTCCTCCCACCCTTCCCAACATTTATTAATATTTGTATCTTTGGTGATTGCCATTCTGACCGGAGTGAGATGAAATTTCAAAGAAAGAAAATGAAAAAGACCTTGGAAAATCGAAAAAGCTCCCATGTTCTCTGCTAGGCAGAATTAAAATGATCAAAATGGTCATACTTCCAAAAGTGCTGTGCAGATTCAGTGCAATCCCCATCAAAATTCCAATGACATTCTTCACAGAAGTAGAAAAAGCAGTTCTGAAGTCCATTTGGAACAATAAGCGACCTGGAATGGCCTAAGCAATCCTTAGCAAGAAGATCAGAGCAGGAGGCACCACAATGCCGGACCTCAAATTATGCTACAGAGCTATAGCAATTAAAACAGCCAGGTACTGGCCCCAAAACAGGCGGGAAGACCAGTGAAATAGACTACAAGACACAGAGTCAAACCCACATAAATACAGTTGTCTGGAACTAGATAAAGGTGCCAAAAACATACGCTGGAGAAAACATAGCCTTTTTTAAAAAATGATGCAGAGAAAACTGGAAATCCATGTGTAGCAGAATGAAGTTGAACCCCATCACTCACCACTGAGAAATCAATTCAAAGTGGATCAAAGACCTAGGAATTAGACCAGAAACCTTGGCAATGGCTAAAAGACAACGTAGGCCCCAAACTCCATTATGTCAGCACTGGAACTCGCTTCCCGAGTAAGACTCCTAACGTGCAAGATGTAAAATAAAAGATCGGTTAGTGCAATGGCACCCAATTAGAAAACTTCTGCACAGCAAAGGAAATGAAGAGAGAGCCTGCAGAAGGAGAGACGATCTTGGCCACCTGCTGCCCGGATCCGGTGCTAATATCCAGAAGATACGAAGAGCTCAGGAAGCTTGCCACCAAAGATACAACCCAGTTAACAGATGGGTGAAAGAATCGAGCGGACACTTCTCAAAAGAAGAAATATGAATGGCCAACAAATATATGAAAACATGTTCAACGTCTGTTATTTTATTTCTTGACTAACGGTTCCACCATTACATAATTCATATACGATGCAATTTATCCTTTTAAAATGTATAGGATTCAGTTTTCTGTAACAAATTTACAGATTTGTGTACCCATGACCACGATCAATTTTAGAATACTTTTATGCCTTAAAAGAAAATCCCATGCCTATTATAAGTCACTCCCCATATTCCCCCTTCCCAACCTCTACCAAGTATCAATCCACATCCTATATTTATTGATTTGGCTATTCTGCATATTAGATAGAGATGGAATCATAAAATATGTGAACTCTCATGTTTGGATTCTGTCACTTAGCATATTTTTAAAATTTATCCATGTTGCAGAATTCATCAACAGTTTATTTGATTTGGGGGTTGTTTCCACTTTTTGACTATTTAGAGTGTTTCGAGGACCTGTGGGGAAAAGATAAGATTTTGTGTGGAGATTTTTTTCACTTCTCTTTGGTTAATACCTAGAAGTTACATTGCTGAGTCACATGGTAGGTCTGGGCTTGAATTCTGAGGGACTGCCTTCATCCCCTGCCTCGACTCTACATCTTCCTTCCACCACGGAGCCACATCCCCAGCCCTATTTTGTATGTTATCTACAGACGGGGTCTCACTGAGTTGCTCAGGGCCTTGCCAAGTTGCTAGGGTGGCTTTGAACTCAAGATCCTCCTGCCTCAGCCTCCCAAGCCACTGGGATTGCAGGTGTGCGCCAAAACACCTGGTCATGGTTTTTATGATATTGAGGGAGTTTCCTTCAATCCCTAGTTTCTTAAGTGTTTCCAACATGGATGGATGCTGGATTTTCTCTAAGGCAAAACCATATGAAGACACATTTTTTTCAAGGAAGGAGAACCACAGACCAATACCCCTGAATAACATAGATGAAAAAGTCATCAATAAAATATTACCTGGTTGTACTCATAAGCACATTCAGCACATTTTATACCATGGTCAAGTTGGGTTCATCCCAGAGATCCAACTATGGTTCAACATACATACATCAGTACATGCAATCTATCACATCAGCAGAATTGAGGCAAAAAATCACACAATTGTCCCAAAAGATGAAGAAGAGTCCCGGGCACCAGCAACAGAATCTGGAGGAGCATAGTATAATCTAATTTTTCTCTTTCCCTTCTACCCTATTGTTGATCTTTTTGACATGATCTTATCCATATAAACACTGAAAATACTGCAAATGGATTTGGGCCCTCATATCTGAAAATATCTGGTATTTCTTTTTCCTTTTTTGTGTCCAGCAGTAATAGGTTCACATATGTGAATACCAAAGTTACATCAGCCGTGCGCATCAGTTAGAGTCAAGGCCAAAGCAAAGCAATTTAAGAAAAGATAAAATACAAATGCTCATTGATAGTTTCCTTAAATAGATTTTAAAAATCGGACTGGATCAATGACTGATCTTGGCAAATACTGTAGACACGCCCTGGTAAGGCCCTTTTTAATGAGCATCCCATACACCCCATCTAGGACGTATGTTTAGTGGTGGTCCCTGAACCTGCCCTAGCCTTTTAAAGTAATCTTCCATGTAACTTTCACAAACAGGGATTATCTGTATTTTATAACTAAAGAAGGTGAAGTCATAGGTTATCTTGTAAGTCGGCAATAAGCAAGGATGAAATGTCAGAGTGGAAATTTGAACCTGAGTCTTTCTGATTTTGAGGTGGATGCTCCTTCTGTTATTTCCCACCGCCCACCTATGAATCATAACTGCGTGTGAAAAGAGTTGAACCCGTATAACTGAAAAGACAATGAGGAAATGATGAAACCATTGAGGTTAATTAAGAAACTACTTATCTCCATTTTAAAAATGATTCCCTTTGAATGTGTTTGCAAATGTTTTCACAAAAAGAGTATAAAGATTTGAAAGAAGCAATTTAAATGATGAATAGTTTATTTACTATAACTAAGGTAATTCATTAAGGAAAAGATTGTCTTTTATAAGAGGGTGTAGGAATAAATGGATAACAATGTACGAAAGAATAAATTGAATCTCAGTCCCTCTCTATTACCATGTAGGGACCAGAACTTGAAATGCATGATCAATCAGTATATAAGTGATAACATGAAAATGTATAGAAGAAAGCCAAGGAGGAAATCTTTCTGATCTTGAACAAGGCTATGATTTCTGGGTATAATACATTAGTAAAACAAGTAAGGGGACTTCATTGTTGGGTTAAAATGTCACTAGGTCACCTGAGCAGGGTATTTCTTTCCTGTTGCTGGAATGTTGAAGCATCAGAAAAATATTAAGTTTTAAATGCTTATGCTACATAGTGTGTGCAATTTTTTTAAGTTAAAATTTTTAGCTCCATCTGTCTTTTCTCATTTCTGTCAACACAATAATTTCAATACAATGCAATATACAATAGACAGATGCGTAGACTTTGAAGTCAGAATGACAAAGTTTCATTGCTATTTTCTCCATACCTCCTAGGTCATGCATAGATCTCAGTTACTGTCTGCAACACTGGCTTAGGGATGCCTCCTCTCTCCTCCTGCTAACGTGAGAAGCAGCATCAAACCCCATGCGGCTGTCACGGGGTGAATGCTTAGCAAGAGTTTGCACTTTGAAGGGACTTTGCATGCTGGGTGCATCAGAATGCAGGTTCTCAGGGGAAGAAGAGATGGGTAGACACTTCCGCCACCAAGATTTGCCCTGTAGAATCTTGAGTAGAAGCTGCATGTAGTTTGACAAATCTTCCAACGGATTCTCACCCTCTTTCTGCCCTTTGACTTGAGAATCAGAGCTACAGTTCTTCCCCAGAGGGTGGAATGGAGCCCACCATTCAGTCATATTCTTTATAAACTCCCACTGAAGGAGATTTTTTTTTTGTTTACTCATCTATTATTCTTCCATCTGCATCATCTCAGCACAGCAATAAATAAAATATAAGTGATGGAAAATAATATGTGTTCACAAAATTACTTTCAACCATTGAATTGTATTTCCAAATTGTTTTTCCTGAGTAACCTTTTTTCCTATTCATTCCATTCCAGTTCCTGAAGAAATTTCTAATTAGCTACCTGGGAAACAGCGCTCTCTCACCCCAGATTTTGGGGCCACCTTATTAATCTTCTGGATTTGTCTCAATGAAGTATTTATTCGCAGTCTTTTCTGGCCTGCACTTGGTATTTCAAGAGCTGACATTTCCCTTGCTTTTCTCTGGACACTAATATTTAATCATATAATCACAGGACTTGGAGATGGCGAGACCTAATGGTTCAGTCTCCATCTGCCTGCCAATGCTGCTGCTGGTCCTCTATCATTTGGCATTGATTTTTACAAAGCTGGTGATTTATCCACTAACATAATTCTAAATGCCATATTTTTGCACATACATCAGGAATATCTGCAATCCAAAGCTTTATGTTCATTCCATAGCTTTTTCTTTTGGATGCGTTGACATCTAATAATGATTGTGTGTGTGTGTGTGTGTGTGTGTGTGTGTGTACACACACATCTTCCCACAAGTACATAATGGACAGAATGCCCAAATCACCAGTGATTGTGGTCAGCTGGGCGCACCTGTTATTTCAATAAGCAAAATGGAAATCAGACAAATAATACAGATGAGGACTCTATTCAGTCAAAATTTCAGATCCAGTCTTCGAGGACTGCTATCACTACTCTGTGATCTTTGTAAATAATGAAATACTTTCTCTGCATTTAAAAGTGCATTATAAATTCTTGTGGCTTTTTATGCTTTAAGATGAAGAGTTCTTCCATTGTAAAGAGTGGAGAGTCACAGTTAGTGAAATGTCAGATGCAGAATGACCAAAGGATTGAAATCATAAAACCCAATAAATTGTACATTCATCTGCAACTATTTCCCCACCTGAGACTCACATACTTGTGAGTCTTGAACATTCATTGAACTTCTTAGGCTTCAGTGCATAAAGCATATCACTGTGAGTATATTTTGGAAAAGTGCCCCAAAATATGGTCTTATGAGATTATTCTGATAGGATATAATTTAGGTGTGATACTTTGTATATCACATATGCCTCCTGTGTTCCTATGGGTAGAGAGCATTTGAAATCAGATATATATATATATATAAATATAAATAAATATTAAACTATCAGATAAAAACCTAACACAAGTCCAAAGTCATCCTATGCTCTAACCTTAGGGAATTCTTCAAAATGTCTCCTTGTCCTTCATAGAAGTCCTCAAAATTTTGACTTTAAAGCCAAATGATGATGAATCCACATTGTGCAAGCTTTCTGATACTGTAAGAGATTCCTGAGACAATCAACTTATGAAGAACAAAAGGTTATTGGACTCACGGGTTTAGCAGTTCCACTCCAGTGTTGGAGGGTGCCATTGCTTTTCAGCACCTTTTCAGATAGGATAGCAAATCAAGAGAGGGAGCATGTAGTAGAACAAATTTGCTTTGAATTTATTCTCTTGCCTTTTTTGTGCACGGGTCTGTCTTGGACACTTCGTTGTCAGCTACTCTGAGGCAGGTGGGTAAAACTTGCTTTGTAAATGCTCAATGAAAATACAGTAAGTAAAACAAAAATTCATCATTGGCTTTTCACGAATTCTAAGAGAGGATGATGACATTCCCTATCATTGCCAGAGATGGTGAGGTGGTAATCAAAATTATTAGCAATCAGAAAGTATCAACCCATCCTTGGTAAGTCCTGTGTGCCTCTAAGCTACACAAGGGAAACTCACAAAGGATTATTGGGACCTGGGCAGCAATTACTGGGAACCAAGTTCCAGGTGGTTTCAAAGTTCATCATTTCCCCAAGATTCCCCCAACCATAGAATCCCCAGCCCATGCTCTGATCCAATGTAGCACAGAATCACTCTTCTGAAGAGTAATATTGAAATCCAGTAGTGCGGTGAAACCCAGTTTCCATAGCAGGACTTTAGAAGCTTGCTTGAGCGTTAGACTCTGCACTGGTCCACACCATGGCTCCACCTCTTGTGGACTGTGATTCAACAGGAGGGTCTGTTCACCTCTCCTTACCTTTGTTCTGTCATTTATAACAGATGGATAATAATACTTCATACCACCTACCTCATGGACCACTACAAACATCAGATAACAAATGCAACGTGTCAATCACAAATCCTGGTACCCAGAACCTTTATAGTCACCAATAGCTACCATTAGTAGCATCAACAAAGCAATGCTAACATTTGGAAAATAGCTTCATATTTCCTTCCTGATTACTTCTTCCTAGTTGCTAAGTAATTATTTTGCTAGGCCATGATGGTGAGATTAAAACAAAGCTCATCTATTTATTTTTGAAAGCAAGAATAAAAGCCCAGCTTATTAAAGGACATCATCCAATACTATCTTTTAAAAAGCACTGAACTAAACACACAATTTAAAATTCATCCAAAGAGTAAGCAAGAAGAACAATCAACAAGCAAAAATTTTGCCATTTCATTAACTGATTGATGCAAAGGGATGGTATTGGTGTCCTGCTGGATTCTCAGAGCTAATTCTCGAGTTTATACAGTAAAGGGACTCTAGTAATTGGTTACAATTTGAAAAATGATTTAAAGTTTTTAAGATTCCTTTAAATAAAGTTGATGAAAGAAAGCTTCCCTGGTGTGTATCATGCCCAAGTCCAAGTACGTAAAAATAATCTGCAAAGTGACTTTAGACAAACTCAAAATTGAAAGGTCAAATGTTTTCTCTCATATATGGAAGCTAGAGAAAAATAAAGAAAAGTGGTGGGAGAGGTAGAATAACATAAAGAATCAATCAAATACAAATTAATAAGCAAAAGGAAGTCTAGCAGAGCAGAGGAAGAAGAGGAGAGGGGAGGGAAAAGGAGGGATCATGAACTGAAATGGATTTCCATGCATGCATGGGTTTGGTGGATGGACCCAACAACTATAAATAATTATAAAGCTCTAATAAAAAAGGAATAATCTGTTGGCCAAAATCCTTGTAGGCAAGGTAAAGTGTATGAACTCAATATCATTTCTATGAGACTGAACTGCAGAGTGTAGCTGACTTCCTGAAGCAAGACTATGAAAGACTTGTGGAAACTAAGAGCTGTATCATTTTGGAAAGTGAAAAATAAATGCAAAACTATATCACTGTCACTTATTCTGGATAGTTAAGGACACAGATCAAGAAAAATAGAAACTACTCCAGAAAATGTATATGCATTACTTTTTAATTAATTTTTTAATGTGTTCTAATTAGTTGTCCATGACAGTAGAATGTATTTATACATTTTGATAGATTGTACCTAAATGGAGTGAAATTTCTCATTTTTCTGATTGTACATATTATAGGATCACGATTTAAGTCAGCAGAATACACATAGAGCAATGATAAAGAAATGTACAAAGTGTTTGATATTAAAATCACACAAAAATTGTCAATTCTGTTAACTATTTTTAGAAACCCCAACCACTTTCCTCTTGTATTAAGTTATAATGAAGGTGTCATTGACACTTCTGGTATTTCTTCGGCAGATGCCAATGACATAATCTGGTCGTCCTGTAAATTTTCCTAAATTTTTTATTTGTGATGAAGAAAGAGAATCACAGTTCTGCTTTTTGACAATTTTACAATTTCAGTTGCATGTTCATTTGCAAAATGTTGGTTTTTTTTGTAAAGAGAATGCATTTATCAAACATAGACAATTTATTCTTTATCTCCAGAAGCTGGTACAAGTTACAGCACCCAATAAGCACGTCATCTGTATTTGTATATTTTGAAAGGTAAACATATAATAAAGAATATAGGTGTGTGGTAATGCATGTTGTGGTTACCCTCTGTATGATACTACAGTGTCACTAGTCCTAGTTACCCACCCACTGTGTAATCAATTAATTAATCAATGTTATAAAACTTTTTCTGTTTATTTGAAATCTATTCCTGGGATGACTATGAATTAACCCCTATTCCAGGTACAGAGGGTATAAAAGTGGTAAATCCAGTATAGATTCTTCTCTCATGAAAACTTACGACTTTGTGCTGCACCTTGGTATGACCATCTGTCTACACTATGTAGTCTATGTTGTTTGTATGTATTATAGATTTATTTTTGCTTCCTATATTTTGAAATCTCTAGTCTGACCACAAGAGATAAACCAATTATTTTGGTCAACTTTTTCACCATCCAAAATCCAGGACAAGTACATTTAGAGGAAGAAAAGTTCATTTTGTCACATAGTTTCAGAGATTCAGTCCATGGCCAATGACTCCATTGCTCTGGGCCCAACGTGAGGCAGAACATCATGGCGGAAGGGTGTGGTGGGGGAGAGCAGCTCAGGAGAGGGCAACCAGGAAGCAGAGAGAGCCCTGCTCACCAGGGACAGAACATAAACCTGAAGGCACAACCTCAATGACCCACCTCCTCCAGTCACGCCCACCTGACTAGTTACCACTCAGCTAATCCATTCAAGTAGATTAATCCACTAATTAGATCACAACTCACATAACCCAATCATTTCACCTCTGAACCTTCTTGTACTGTCTCATACATAAGCATTTGGGGGATACCATACATCCAAAACCGTAACACCAGCGAATAAGTAAACAGTAAAATATAAAATCTCAGGGAGAAGGTGAAAATGAATACATTTGAGGCTAAATTGAGAAGAAAAATAGGAAGGGGAGTTGCATTCCATGGTTGCATACGTAGATAAATCTACTCACATATGCATATGCATAATATCTATTTTTGCAGGAATAGAAATTTCATTTACTATCATCCTAGGAACTTACTTTTTGATGTTTTTGAGAAATTTTCCTTTGGTTAAACTGCAGTATGAGGTTGCATTCACCATTTCAATTTTGCAAGCAATGCCGACCTGCAAACATTGATGCTTCCTTGTTCACACATGGGAAGCTGTCTGTGACTTCATGAGAAAATGGAATCACGATTCTCACCCATGCAGATCTCTTCAACGGGCCCATGCCTCTGTATCCGTGGCAAAATATGATGCTACATTTAAAATTTTGCCCATTCAATAGGTATTTTATGAATGTCCACTTTCCTCCTATTTTGTGAAGTTAAACATCTTCTGTTTTGCTTTTGTGACTCTTTGAGTTGTCTGTTCAGATTTTTAAGTACAGGATGCATAGACACTATTTATACATAAATAGTAACATTACATACTCGCATATATGTGTGTGTGTGTAACCACACATGGATATTTATACTAAAACACACAGGTTTCCCTAGGTATTTGTGGGAGATTGAATTCAGGACCCCCACGAATATAAACTTTGCAGATGTTCAAGTCTCTTATGCTAATGCTATAGTATCAGCATCATTGTCACCTGAATGTATCTTCTTGAATATTTTAATCTCAATCACGTCTAATAACTCATCTAATGTATCCACTAGCACACAATTGTTATACTATATTGTTTAGGGAGTAATGAGAAAAAAATCTGTACATATTCAGTACAGACACAACTCTTGTCAGTATTTCTGAGCTGCAGATGGTTGAATCCACAAATGTCAAGTTCACATAGTTGGAACTTGAGCAATGTCTATTACAAACATCTCCCCCACTAGGATTGCCTTCACTATAAATGTCTTACTGTACGATGATTCAAATATAATAAAGTTAGCCTTAATTCTTTATGGCTTATGGAATTTGTGTTCAACATTTGTCTGTATGTATGTATCATATTAGAAAATGTCTTTTCCTATTTTAAAAGGAAACCATAATAACCTCCATCCTCCTCTCGTCTGGACCTGTTTTTGCTTCCCACATTTTGCAATCAATACACCCGATCAATTTTTGTGATATACGAGAGGTAAGGTTCCACTTTCCCTGGCGCCCAGGTGACAGACACTTTCCCCACCCTGCTCTACCTCCAAGGCCTCCCTTTCCCACCAATTCAAACTTCAACTCTTCCATGCACAAAATTCCCATGGCTCTGTTACTCCTTCCTTATTTCCATACGAATATTGCATTTTCTTAATTATCCTATTTCCATAATAAGTTTTTAAAGATGGAAGGTAAATCTTCCTTCCCCATTTATCTCAGGCCAACCTCTCTGCATATTTCCTCTTCTAAATTAAATTTATAAGGAACATTTGGAGTTTCATGAACAACACAAATAGGGGTTTTATTACATTGCTATGTATTTGTAGATTAATTTGGAGGAGTATTCTTATCTTTATAATATTAAGGCATCTCATTCAGAATATGGCTCCATTCACCTTTTATTTAAATCTTCTTTTATGCCCTTCAGTAAAATTTTATCGTTTTCTTCATACAGGCCTGATGCTTATTTTTATTAGGGTGATCTTTATGCATTTTAGCATATAGTGGCTGTTGTGAAGCTGATCTTATCGTTTCTTATATGTTCCATCATTACCTGCATACAATGAAGCGATAGAAAATTTTATCTTTGCTTCTTTCTGAAAGGAATGGTGTTTTCCTTCTTCCTTTCCACTATTTGTACAATTTATTTCTCATTACTTCTTTCCCATATTTATGCATTTTATTTTTATTTATTGGCGAGGTGAATTACTGGGGGCTCTTAGCACAATACTGCGTATTGATGTGACAGTAGGAACTGTTTTCCTGTTCTTGATTTTGAAGGGAACACTTCCAATGGTTCTCTGCTAAATGTGATGCTTGCTCCACAGTTTTCTGGTAGATGCAAGGACGTTCCTTTCTATCTCTAGAACACTCAAGAGTTTTGCCTCATAATTTTATTTTTTTAATCAGGATTTGGTGATTCATTCTATAAAATAGCATTCAAGCATAATCTTGCTTTTTCCACTTAGGGATCGTCAATTCACTTAGCAGGTTTCCTCATGCTTCATCAGCCTTGCATTTCTTGGACAAAATGCTCAGGGTGATGATATTTTATTAGTTTCAGGCTCTGCTGGTATTTGTTTGCTAATATTTTAATTAGGATATTTGCATTTGTGTTCATTAGTGAGATTGGCTCACATGTTTATTTGTATTTCTGTTCTTGTTTGACTTTGTCTTCAGGTGGCTATTTTTTTTTCTTTTTTTTTTTATTCTAATTAGTTGTGCATGACAGTAGAATGCATTTACACATATTGGTAGATCATAAGTAAATAGAGTATAATTTCTCATTTTTCTGATTGTACATATTGCAGGATCACTGGGTCATGTGGTCTGGGTCATGAGGTCATGATGTCTGTTTCACTCTACTATCCTTCCTTCCTGGGCCCCATCTCCTCCCTTCCCTCCGCCTCTACCTAATATAAAGTAACTCTGTTCTTCCCTATCCACCCCACTTATTGTGAATTAGCATCCGCATATTAGAGAAAACATTTGGCTTTTGTTTTTTTGGGGATTGACTTACTGTGAATTTTGGAGCTTTGCATCTTAATATGGGATCCAAACAATTTCTATAGCAAGTGCATTTTTAACTTGCTTTAAAAATATTGTAGGGGTTTATTATTTAGAGTGAACGCTATTTTCATAGCTCAATCTTTTGTCTTTTTTAAATTTGCTTTTACTCAATTTCTCTTTCTTTATGTTTGTGAACCTTTGACTATAACAAATACATGTCAATCATTTCATTTAAGTTTAGAAAGAGAGTGTTAAAAATAACATCTTGTCTTTGTCAAATGTCACATTTCTCTTCAAAGAGTTCCAAAAATAACCTCTGATCTATGCCCACTTTTGCATTTCCTACAAATTTTTGCATCTGATTTCGTTTTGTCTCGAATAAGAGTTGCCAAATTATCACCAAGAATAGGACTTGTTTGGCGATTGCTCTGTTTATTCTTCAAACAAATTTTAAATAGAGTGTTTAGTTCACTGCTTTTCAAATGAGAGTACTGGCCTGGATGCTATATTAAGTGATGCTTTTATTCTTGCTTTCAAAAATAAATAAATAAGGGTGCTTTCTTGCAATCTCACAATCATGCCCTAGTAAAACAATCATTTAGAGCCTCGGAAGATGTTATCGGAAAGGAAATAGGGTAATATTTTCCAAAACTTAGCATAGCTTTTGTTGATGCTAATAATTGGAGCTATCAGTTACTGTAGAGAAGTGGGGTACCGGGTGTCATAATGAAAGCATTGCATTTGCTGCCTGATTTTTTTTGGCAGTCCTACGACGTAAGTAGTGTGAAGTCCACCTGCGGTGAGGTTTTCCAAGGTCAGAACTTCAGCTAGCTGACATCTTTACTAAATTTGATCATTTTACCCCAGTTATCCACCTCTGTACTAACTTTGCCTTAGAGTAGATCATTCCACCTTTTTAATTCTGAAGGACTCCTGATTTTTCTATTCTCTATTCTTTGGGCAGAGCAGAGCGAAGTCGGTTTGCACTCTGGAGAGCTTTGGGATTCTTCCCTTCTGCTCTCAGCCTGTCGCCTTGAGTCTGAGCCCATCTCTTGCCTTGACACTCCTGGTGGATGCTCCAGCCAGAAGCCAACCTATCTCGGTAACGTCACTTTTCCTACGATTTCCCCCAATTCTTTAGCCTCAGCGATGCCAAACGTAGATGGCGAAATTCAATGCTTGTACAAATATTGTACAAGCATCCCCAGTTTTCCTTTGTCTTCTGGTTTAAAAGGTTATTTTCTTTCTTTTTGTTAAACTTCTATAAATGTGCAAATTTTATTTTTCTTATTTTTACAGATTGCATTTTTTTCATTTAGCATATTATATATACATATTATTTTTACAGACTTCCTTTTGATTCATTGTACACAAATGGGGTACAACTTTTCATTCATTCGTGTGATCACACATGTGCATAGGACAATGATGTCTGTCTCATTCCACCATCTTTCATAGCCCTGACCTCTCCCCTTCTCATTTCTCTCTACATAAACTAAAGTTCCTCCATTCTTCTCTCACCACCCCCACTCTCCAACCCAATTCTATATCATCATCCATTTATCAGGGAAAGCATTCAGCCTTTGGGTTTTTGGGATTGGTGTATTTCACCATGCATGGATAATCTCTAATTCCATCCATTTATCTGCTTTGAATGGTTATTTTCAATGACCTTGACACTGCCAAGATTATATCACTTTCCTGCAATACCATGTTTTGGACTAAAACTTTGGATAATTTGTGTGGGAAAGCCTCCAAGTGAGAGAGAGCTCCAGGGCACTGGTCAGCTTGACTTCACCTCATATTCTTCATGGATCTCCATGGTTTCCATCTCAGGACTGTTCCCTGAGTGTGATCAGAGTATCAAGCAGCTTGTGATCAGCCTTAGGTCCAATTCCAGTAGCATGCTCATTTCTACCTCAGACCCTGCAAGGAGGCCTTTACTACCATGTTTGTAGAAGCACTCAGGACACTTAACCATCTCTACCACACTCCAGCTCTTTCCCTGTTCCCTCTTCTTCTGAGCCTTCATCAGAAATGGCCATAACATTGCACTTACAGCAACTTGAGCTTTTTCTTGACTGCTCCACCAAGCTTTCCCACCCCTCCCCATCGACCAGTTCCAGGGTCATTTAAATATTTTCAGATACACTTACGACAAGTATCCCACTCCTGGTTCCAATATTCTATGTTAGTCAGTTTTCCATTACTACTACAAAACACCAGAGGTAGCCTAACTTTATAAAGTAAAGAAGTCTCTTTGGTTCTCAGTTCTGGAGATTCAAGGGCCTGGTAAGGACATTGGCTCAGGTCTGTGGAGCTCCCTCCTGGTTGCACCACATCATGGCAGAGGTCCCTGTATGAGGAAGATTCACACTGACACGAAGGAAGTCGCAGAGGGATTCTGGGGTGGGGTCTGCTCTTATGGCAACTCCCTTCCATGATCCCTTGCATGGACAGCAGCTTCAGTGAACTAAGACAGCCCCGTTGGCCCCATCTCTCAAAAATCCACACTACTTTCAACATCCCCAAATTGGAGACCAAGCCAGGAGTACTTGAAACTTTGGGAGACAACCTGTGTGCAACACCTCGCAGATAGTGATACAGCAATATCAGTTCAAGGTGTCATACGTTATAGTGAGAGCATCTTCACTGGTCTAGACATAACTATTTTTTTGGGGGGTGGGTACTGGGGATTGAACTCAGGGACACTCGACCACTGAGTCACACCCCCAGCCCTATTTTGTATTTTATTTAGAGACAGGGTCTCACTGAGTTGCTTAGCACGTCACTTTTGCTGAGGCTAGCCTCAAACTTGCAATCCTCCTGCCTCAGCCTCCTGAGCTGCTGGGATTTCAGGTGCCCCCCATACCCAGTGGTCTAGACATATCTTGATTCTATTGTTGGCAACTTCTGAGACACAGGACAGGGAGGTGGGGATGGTTGAATCAGCAATTTCATTGACAGTCTCAAACTATAAATTTTTTGAATTCTGCTCCTTGTGACCATATCAAAGAACAAATATTCTGTTTTCTCTTTGCCAACTCTTAAGTGGTATCGCTGTTGTCCATCCTTCATGAATCTACTTCATCCTTGACGTTACAAGAACCGTTGCCAATTAGGCCCTCAAATTGATCAAGTAAGAATTCATTATGCTCAAGGAAGGGTCCCTGGGTTGCTGAATGCCAGCCAGTTTGTCCGCCAGTGAACTGAGGCTAAAATGTAATCAGTTATGTGGATATTTGGGCTGAAAGTTACTTTAGGAAACAGATTGAGGAAAGTCTTCTGGGCTTTATCTGTCTTCGAATAGAATGAGGGTTTCACCAATCAAGTTTCTGTTTTACAACATCCTCCCTGGCCTGGGAAGCTTTCTGCCTGAATTAGCATGTTGTTATCTTTTTAATTTTTTTTCCTTCTCAATTCCTTTGGATTTCCCAGTCTTTGTCTGTGACCCCCAGTTTGGGACTCATGATTACACTTTGTTTCAATTTTATGCTTCTCCCTATCTCTAGGAACTTTTTAAACTTTTGCTCTAAATAGAGGCTAGCATGAACTCTCTGGATAAGCTGGTTGGTTCCCACTCCCCATCCACCCCTTCTTCCCAGCCTCGGGACTCCACCTTGGGCGCTGGCTTCCAAGACCCTGTCTCAGGCAGCCTTGTTCCACCATGCATGGTGTTCCAGAACCCAAGGAGAACTTCAGCTCTGCAAGTCACCTGTGGAGCCCTTGAGGGCATCCCAGCGTCCTAACCCACTGAACTGATGGAGTGGACCTGACCATCCAGACCTGTGGGTCTCAACCCTGGTTAGAATCATACAAGGAACTAGGGATTTTTTTAAAATAAGAAATTTGTCAGTGTCTTGAGCACAGGTATTTTTAAAAGTTGTCTGGGGCTAGGGCTGTGGCCTAGCATGTGTGAGGCACTGGGTTTGATCCTCAGCACCACCTATAAATAAATAAAATAAAGGTCCATTGACAACTTTAAAAAAATTAAAAATGTTCTCTGGATGCCCACAAAGTGTGCAAATTCTGTTGAGAAGGATTTCTTCACAGTTAAGAAAGCGTAACAGACTCCAAGAGCACAGATGAATTCTCTCTCTTTAAAGGGAATGGAATTACAATCTGACACCTCTTCGACTTCTTTCCCACCATCTATGACTCCGTTTTGTCTTTTTCCTGGATCATTCGTGGATAATGTTTCTAGAAATCATATCAAAAAGAAGCAATGAATAACAGAACCTGCAGGCAGAAGGAGAGAAGCTCCCTGCTTTTACTCCCCCTGCCTCACCTAAGCAGGACTGGTATCCAAGGCAAGTTCCTGAACTACAATATCCTATATGAATAATGCCCAGGAAGGAAATTTCAAATCTACCACTGAATACAAAAGAGCATCACTAGAGAGAAATAATTTATGAGTGAGACACCCAGGGATACATACCATAATTTATTTTTATATCATGATCTCTGTTCAGACCACTGCAAACCGCTCTTCAGAAAGAGTGCATCAATTACAAGCGAAAAGAAAAGGGAGAATCTAATACCAGAATTTATATCTTTCATACTTACTATGTGCTTATGCATACACACTGATAATAGATACTTTGTTGGTTCAAATCATTACAAGCTGTGAACCATGAAAGAGAAATGAGCAATAAATAAAACTCCCTGCCTCTTTTAATAAAATGTCCCCATGTCACCGCTCAGGAAATGCCTTGGATCCACAATGAGCTCAAATACTCTCTACCCAGTTTTTCAGATGTAAATACCATGGGACTTCTCTAAATTAACTCCTGGAACAATTTGAAGAGTGCCTCAAACACCCATGATCAGAGTCTTTGGATAGTAATGATATATGCAAAGTGAAGACATTTTTGATAAATACTTAAATCAAACCCCCAGATCGCCCTATATATTAGACCTTTGAGGGTATATTAATCATAATAGTTAGTATTTATGGAATATTTTCTATTCTGAGTCACCTGAGCATTTTAGACTGACTAAAAGGTTCACCACTAACAACAGCTCAATAATACCAACTCTAGAAATAAGAAAACTGAGCAGAGGTGTCAAGTGACTTAAGCAGAGCAGCAACATTTATAAGCGATGGAACTGGGTTTTGATCCAGGTCATCACAGCTCCAGAGCCTTATCCACCCTTTTCCACCATATTACATCACCCTGGACTCAATGCTCCTATAAAGGCAATTATAATATTAGGAACATTTAGGCAAGATTATCTATCATTTCAGTTCTCTCCAATTCAGAGTCTCCGTAGGAGAAGGAGCCTCAGGAATGGAAGCTTTGTGGAAGCTTTGATGATCTCATGGGGCTGCGGAGGATGGTACCAGAGGGTAAAGATGCTGGAAAGGGCATGTGATTTGTTCCAATGGCCAACACTTATGCAAGAGAGAGTTGGATTTAATAACCAAAAAGGTCAGGGGCCCATCATGAGTAAGATATCCTGAACAAATGGATCATGAGGTTGATTGTGGAATGCAGATTTAAACCACAAATCACATGCATATTAATGCAAGCAATAATAGGTGTTGGTGAGGTTGTGGTGGAAAAGGTACACTCATACATTGATGGTGGGATTGCAGATTGGTGCAAGCACTCTGGAAAGCAGTATGGAGAGATACCTTAGAAAACTCAAAATGGACCCACCATTTGACCCAGCTATCCCACTCCTTGGTTTATATCCAAAATACTTGAAATCAGCATACTACAGTGATGCAGCCACATCAGTGTTTATAGCAGCTCAATCGCAATAGCTAGATTGTGAAACCAACCTAGATGCCCTTCAATGGATAAATGGAAAAAGAAACTGTGGTCTATATACCCAATGGAATATTACCCAGCCATAAAGAGGAATAAAATTATGGCATTTGCAGGTGAATGGATGGAGTTGGAGAATATCATGCTAAGTAAAATAAGCCAATCCCAAAAAACCAAAGGCCTCATGTTGTGGATGACGATACCTAACAGGGGTTGGGGAGATTAAGGGAAGGATGGAGGAACTTTGGGTTGTATAGAGGGAAATGAGGGAAGGGGAGGGTACAGGGAGAAGGAAAGATGGTGGAATGTGACAAACATCATTACCCTATGCACATGTATGATTACAGGAATAGTGTGCCTTTACGTCATGTACAACCAATGAAAAGTTGTACCCCATTTGTGTACAATGAATCAAAATGCATTCTGCTGTCATGTATAATTAAATATAACAATTTTTAAAAAAGAAAAAAATTAGAATTGTCAATAATGCCATTTGGAGGACATCCACTAGTTACTAGAACACGTAATGGGGCATTTATCCTAGTCTGTGAAGAATGGAGCAGGCTAAAGGATGGGCAGAAATTCCTCCTACTCTCAGGCAAGACCATCCCAGGCAGAAGCACATCTCATCTTGAGGGCAGAGGTAAACTCGATGTAGTTATAACAGTGATCTCCAAAATGGCGCACCCATTGTGCATGAGGAGAACATGTCAGAACTTTTACTTTCACTTACCCACTTCAACCTTTTAAATGTTTATGTTTGTGTATTTTTATAAGACACATCTTACCTTAGTCCATTTGGACTTGCATATGTTATAAACATTTATGAGAATTCTGTGCTCAAAAATGTTAATGGCTAGGTGTTGAAGGTAAAGAAATGTTGGAGGACCAGGTGTTGAAGACACTGCAAAAGAAACACTGAGTGAATGTACAGGTTGGCTGTGATGGCCAAGGGAAAGAGGAAATTCCCAGATGAGCCAGGAGAGGTAACGGGCAACCATCCACCCAAGGCCTGATGGGTCAAGTATTTAGGGTTGAACAGAAAAGCAAACAACCCAAGGGATTTAATTCCAGAAATGCACTTTTGGTCTTCTGAAGATAATCTATGATGGCTAGCCATTCAAACCATTTAGATAGAAATGGAGTCAATTATATGCCATGCATATATGAATGTATCAGAATGAACGCCACTCTTGTGTGTAACTATCATGCATAAGAAAAACAGTTAAAAAGCTATTGAGAAATAGGTAAGCTTCCAAGTAGCTTGTTAATGTTAACTTACATGCATTTTTCTTTCCTTCCAGCACAAAATCCATGTGAACCCTATGCATGTCCTACCTGCTCCATTTGACAAACTGTTAGGTACCCACCCCACAGAAAGGGCAGCAGAGCACCAGGCCCCAGCAAATGCTCATTCCCAGGACCTGGTTCATAGGAAGTGTTAGGTGCACTTGGCACATGAGTCAGATGGTGATTTAAGTTTAGCACACGCCAAATAGAACTCTTTTCTTTCCCCCAAACCATGCTGTTCCACCTCAATGAATAGTACCCATCCATCAGGGCTCCAAGCTGGAACACAGAGTTCTTGTAAGGACATCCTGTCCCTTATGACTCAGCAGATCTCATGTCGTAAGATACTCAAGGGAGGCTCCTGAGCCCATGTGGTTCCTGCATCTGGTTGCCTTTCCACCCTCCTGGCTATATCTCTGTATTTAGATTTCCAAATCCAGAGAGTCCTTTCTCTTTATTTATTAACTTAAATTCATTGGATACTTAGCAAATACTAAACTTACTGCTTCAAATGCATTAGCTCCTTGAGGCTTCAACATAATCCAATGAACAGAGGGCACTATGAGAATTCCTCTTTGTCTGTTGTTTTCTAATTAAAATCCAGAGAGTTCAAGTGACTTATCCAAGTTTGCCCAGCAAGGAAGAGACAGAACAACTCATCTCACTCATCACTCTGTTCCCATATGTATCTTCTTACCTTCTGGGCTGTTCTGGACTTGTCCCCTTAACCCACCATGGATTGTATGCCTGCCATGTTTGATCTATTGATCAGTGTGTTTTCTAGTTCACTCACACACCCATTCCTTGATTATCTACCCATCACTCGGGTGTACCTTCATCTGGTGGTGATTCACTGCTACGCACTGTACACATTGCAGGACTCAGGTGAGATCTAGAGGCTGCAGATGCAAGCAGCCTGACAGAGGCAGCATTCAACCCAAATCACTACCATAGTCACATAATCACATAACGGAAATAAATAATGTGCCAGAGCATGATGCTTTCCATAGAATTCTGAGGATGGCTCTTATTCTCCTTTCACGGAAGAAATGATCTCCTTTCCTTGAGGTTCCCTTCCCTTTTCCCTACTGAAAATCTCTTATGCCATTTAAAAATACTCAGACATATAACTTCCTGTCCCTTCCCAGTGAGAATTCCTTTATATTCACATAGATAATATATGTTTTGTGAATCCCTGCATGGTAGTACTGACTGCACATGACAATTCCCCAGGGAGATGGTCAGGCATTCTTCGATGTCCTCAGGTTCTGAGTGGTGCTTCAGCCATGTTTGTGATAAATAAAAACTAATCATGCCTGCGTGGTGTAGTTTGGTAATAAATGCTCACGATGCATGTATCTGTTTTATCTGTTCGTCTCTCTCACCCCAGAGGAGCACTCCTATCCTTGTTTGCTAAAATAAAATTTAAAAATATTATCTACTCTATATAGAGCATTCCACATTACAGGGTACAGGGACCTTTGATGACCTGGCTACATTCTATTATCTATTCTTTTCTCCTTTTGGTGGTAAGAGGATATATAATAGCTTCAAGGTACCATTTGCATATCATCCCTGATTCCTTAGTTTTATCCTCTACCCTGTTAAACCATCACAAAATCTTGTAGCTTCTTCAAAACTGTTTCTCAGGCCATTGCTCTGGATGTTAAACAGCATCCAAAACAAACTGTTAAAAAGAATGACATAGATCTTCACAGATTAAAAAAAAAAAAAAACAGGGCTGAGAGATACAATGGAGAAAACGTGCCTTGATTTCCAAACATCTTGCAGAGCATCACCCACATTTGAGAAGATGCCTGAGCACACCTTGGGTCCTCTTTCTGTGTGATACTCAACCTCTTAGGGTAGGTATCAGGGTCAATTATTGCAACTGACTTCTGTCCCTCATGGCTGCTTCGACCACTCTGCCACTGGTTTCCCACCTAGTGGCAAAAGTGGCTTCACAATGTAAGTTAGATTATGTCCCTCCATTGCTGAAGACCCTTCTTTGTCTCCCCATTGCATGTGGGATAGAAACAGAAGGGTCCACAAGGTCCTGCTTCCTGGGGTGACCCTCCTGCTCACCCATGCTGTCCTAACATGGTGGAATCCTCCTACACGGAGAGCTCATCAGTAGTTCAAGAGTGTTGACAATCACTCCGATGACTTCCTCTAATGTTTTTACTTCTTCTCTCCAAGTGGCTCTTTCTTTCCTCCCCATAACTTTTCCAAAGATTTTACCAAATCAGAGAGAACTTCCCCGCTCATCTACCTGAAGGAGGGAGTGTGGCCATCACCATCTCTACCCACCATTTTCCACAGAAGGTTCTTGTTACCTTATTGGACTTCATTACAATGAGAGTATATGTCATTAATTCATTTTTGTTCCTTTTTAAATTATTTGTTACATACTGAGTCAGAGATAGAAATTCAAGTAGCTGATTTTGGAAGCAAGATGTACCAATCAGAAGCTGTAAGGTTGAAGGAAAGAAGCTAAATGCAGGTTTATCTCTGAGCAGGGTATTGTGATAGACAACTGAGGTTCATTCTTTAAAAAAAAGAAAGAAAGAAAAAGAAATCTGGGTGACGGTATAAAAATACCCGAGCAGAGCCAGAGAGCTGGGAAATTCAGGCACCAAATTTCACCTCATTTACTGAAGATGGATCTCCAGTGGTACCTGGACCCAGTGAGATCCAGCAATTTACAGCATCCAGAATAATTTCTGAAGCCAATCATTACATGACTTGAGTCAGGTTGCTGGAGAAGAAAGAGCATGTAGAGAATATGGGTAAGATGTGAGCGTCAGTGGCCACTCCTTCCCTCTGGGTTCTGCCTCAGGTACAGGAAGAGAGAAGCAGAAGTTTTGTTGGAGATAGTTGAACCTGGTGCTGGCACAGAGAAAGTACTCCACAGATTAAAATTAGGGATGGGTACAGCTCTACTTCTGTAACAGAGAATAAAATGACATTAAAGAATTTCGTTTGAATTTGCAGCTTATCTACATCCTACAAATTCTTTAGAGTTGCAGAGAAGAAACAGAAAATAGTACTCTGTAGTGCAATAACTAGAGTTAAACCTAGGAAGGACGTTTGATGTGGGACACCTGTATTAGCTTCCTAGGACTGCCTTAGCCCACTGGGTGCCTTAAAATAAGGGAAATTTCTTGTCTCCCACCACTGCAGCCTAGAAGTTTGAGATCAGGGACTTTGCTCTCTCTGAAACCTGTGAGGGAACCTTCCTTGCCTCTGCCTGGTGTTTGGGGTCTCAACATCCTTGGTGTGCATGGCTAGCTAACTGCAATCTCAGCCTCCATCCTCCCAGGGCATCCTCTCTGCCCCTGACCCCTGACTCTTTTAAAAGGCCACCAATCATGCTGGATTAAGGCTCACCCTCCTCTATTCTGTCATCTTTACTAATTGCACTTGCAAGAACCTATTTCCAAATAAGGTCACCTCTGCGATACTGGGGGTTGTGACTTTCATATATCCTGGTGTGTGTGTGTGTGTGTGTGTGTGTGTGTGTGTTTTGGGGGGTGCATAATTCAACCCATAAGAATATCCCTGTGGTCAAAATCTAGGGAAGAGTTTATTACAGAGTCATGTCACTGTGCTTAATTCTCAAATCACTCTTCCTGAACCAAAAATGTATATGTTCCAGGAAAAAATAAAGAAAAAGAAAAAAGAAAGAAAGAAAGAAACAGACTTTCAGGGTTTTTAAGAGCTGAGCAATAGTGTGGAGAGATGCTGGGCACCAATCTACTTGCCAGGAGGCAGTTTGGCTTGTGAAATGAGTTCTCATTCCAGAGAGACGATGCAGGGAGCCTGTGGAAAGAGGGGTGAGATTCAAGAGCAACCCTTGCATCCCCCCATGATCTCATTAAGGAAATAACTCCAGGGCTTTTCCAGAAAAAAGAAAAAAATAAATAAAACTTTATTTCCAAATTCCCAGAAGCTGACCACTAGTACTGAAGTTTTCTGGAATCAGATATTCAACCATCATTTTTTAAACATCTCTTTCTTCTGCTCATAATAATTTACAAATAATCGCTCAACACTTGGAGCATTTATCTATGATGACTAAGCCTTATTACAGGAAGAAATAGAAACATTTACCTTGGATTTACTATGCACATCAGTTGGGTTCTACCTTCACAAAATTTCCATGAAATCCGAGAGTAAAAGACTATTTTGTACTTAGCTGTTAAGAATAATTTTGCCACTTTGTGGAAGAGCAAAATGTTTGATCACAGATCACAACATCTCTTAGAAATCAATGTGACACTTCAGATAAGAGAGTCTCCATGTAAAATAGACATATTTCAACTTAAAATGCCCAGATCTATTCTTGTTCCGTAATGATCGGTGTAAAGATGCTAATTTCCCATTTAACCCACAACTTTCAGGCAAATCACACTGTCTTCACTTTTCTAAATTATTAACAGCAAGAAGCCCTATTAGTGTGCAATTCCATTGGCAGAAAGTAATAATGAGTAAAACCAAGTACAACTCAGAGCCAGGATGTAGCTACACTGAGTCTTATTTTGATCAGATATCTGCTAGTTCTATTTTCCCAAAGATTTACTAAATGACATTTTATAATCCAAGAAGCAAAATTAATTCCTAATCAGCACAACTGCTTTCTAGGTTAAAGATAAACCTTGGGATGTCTGACATGCTTCCATCTATTTTAATAGTTCAAAAATATTACTTCCAGCCGGGCGCGGTGGCGCAAGCCTGTAATCCCAGCACTTGGGAGGCTGAGGCAGGAGGATCGTGAGTTCAAAGCCAGCCTCAGCAACTTAGCGAGGCCCTAAGCAACTCAGTGAGACCCTATCTCTAAATAAAATACAAAATAGGGCTGGGGATGTGGCTTAGTGGCTGAGTGTCCCTGAGTTCAATCCCTGGTTCCAAAAAAAAAAAAAAAAAAAAAAAAGGAATGTGCTATACTTTTACATTAAAAAAGAAACATTTTTCTCTATTATCCAAGAATCATAAGATGATGTTTAACAGGCAGAGATGGAAGAATAGAGAAACTACATCTGTTTGATATTTACTATTTTCTTAAATCCCTTTCCCTATTCTTGATTTAAATAAAATTTCCTCCATCCCTTTAATGAGTATATATCTTACAGAGAAGTATAACATAGAAAGTGGAAAATCTCATTTCAACTTTGATCTCATACATATCCCTGGTAGTAGTTTTGTATATATTTTCCAGGATTAGGTATACACATGTGACTATGTGTAATTTACTGTGCATTTTCTAGGATTATCCTTGTATATATTTTCCCAGATTTAAATAATAGTATACTGTCTGAAATCTTGTTTTTCTATGTAACATCAATCCTGGCTCTCATTCCATTTACAGACGGAGAGGGACTTTGCAACCTTATCCTACACTGAAAGTATTACCCACAGTTCAGATTATTATTCTGAGACTTGTTATAATGGTCTTCTATAGCCAAGTTTTCCACACTGTAGCAAGTGGAGATAAAAGTTTTGTTTGCAAATTGCATATTTGTTTCAAAATGGGAGTTGTTTTGTATCATTTTCAACCTTTCCTGAGTTAGATGCAATTCGCAGTGATAGCTGTGAATCACGGTTGCCAATCATGGCTTTATGATCTCATTTTAGGTGTGTATTATTTAACTCATTAATGAAAAATCACCAGTTGCCTACTAAGGAAGTTTGGAAAAAAGAAAATGTGTGAAATAAGATTTGTATAATCTGTGGGGGGAATTAAAGACTATTGAAACCATCACTTTTGGTACAAAATAATAACATCTAATGAGTTTAACTGAACAACAAATTTTCTGAGCCCTCTGCTACTATGCTGACCAAGTTGCATTTACCTGGAGGTACAGATGAATCTCAGGTATGAGCTCAAAAAAAAAAAAAAAAAAATGCCTTAGGGGCATTCAAGGCCAAAGATTAGCAGTCACACTTTGGGTTTGCTGTGTTTTACATATAGTTCTTATTACCATTTTTAACTTGTTATTTCTGATATACAGTGTCTTCAAGTATTTGTAAAATTAATTGAAAATCATGACTGCTATAGCTTTTTTGTTTTTCTTCCTGATAAGTTAAAGGATAATCAAAAGAAATCTGATCAAGGGTTTCTTTTTATAATTTTTTAAAAATAACTTTATTTGTTCTAATTTGTTGTATGTGACAGTAGAATGTATTTATCCATTTTGATAGATCATACATAAATGGAGTGTGATCTCTCATTTTTCTGATTGTACGTGTTGCAGGATCACATGGTCATGCAGTCACACATGTACATGAGGTCATGATATCTGTTTCACTCTACTATCCTTCCTACCCCATACCCCTTCCCCTCCCTTCACTCCCCTCTACCTAATATAAAGTAACTCTAGCCTTTCCTATCCCCACCCCCCCTTATTGTGAATTAGCATCTGCATGTCAGAGAAAACATTTGGCCTTTGGTTTTTTGGGTTTGGCTTATTTCACTTAGCATGATATTCTCCAGCTCCATCCATTTACCAGCACATGCCAGAATTTCATTCTTCCTTAAAGCTGATCAAGGGTATCTTAAAATGCAGATGGATGACATTTCCTTCTATGGCTGTACCACACGTTAGAGGGCCCATGTTCCCCTTATGGACACAGGTTATTTCCAGTGTCTCATCCTTTTAACTAATTCTTGTAAACTATACATTTCACTTTGCATAATTGTGCATTTACATTCATATGCTCAGTTCTAGAAGTGGAACTGCTGCTTTGTAAGTTGCATATATTTAAATATTATAACAAAATTGCCAAATGTTTCTCAAAAAAAAAAAAGCCGTGTATTTTTATATTCTCAGTGAGTCACAGTTCATATTTTAAATAGAAAACCATTTGGACCATCTGTTTTGTTGTTGTTGTGTTTGTGTCTTTAATAATATTAATTAATTTGCTTTTGTAAGGTCCCTAGTATTAGATATGGAAAATTAAAAAAAATAAAGAAACTAGGAAGGACTGAGAAAAGAGAGTGAAAAAGAGAACCATATATTGGTGGCTTTCTTAGTACATTCTTTTCCAATGGCTGAACAGTCCCTAGAAAAGAAGCCAAAGCTTGATCCTTCCCCAAACACATCCATTCCCACTGACAGCACAATGAGACCCTGAAGGGAAGGAGATGAACACTGAATGCTGACCTCAGACCCCATCCTTCCACAAGTGAAAATACTGTCCATGAAAAACAAATTTTCAAATTCTCACACACCTGTTCCCTGAGTGCCCAAATGGATATGCTCACTAGACCACCCCTCAGAATAACCTACTTAAACCCACTCCCTCTCTTTGTTCAGTGACTCATTTTCCACCAGGAAAGTGGGTCCACCAACACCATTTTGATCCCTGCATCCCCTATTCCTGTGTGGACCTTCATTCCTAAATAAATAGCTGAGATGATTCGTGAGGTTTGGGTCTTCCTCTGCTAACACCTCGTCATTATTAAGGTACTTGAGGAAGAAGAGCAATGAAAAATAGAGATGATGAGTCCAAGGGAGCAAGAAAAGTTGGGGGAAAAAAGAAGAAGAAGAAGAATCTAGATAGTAAGGCGTGGAGCTTTCCAGAAACAGAAGAAATTATGTAGAAATTATGGGTAGGAATCGCGGTAGTAGGAAATTATTTGCAATTTTTAAGAAAATAAAAGAAAAATAATCTCTCAGTGAGTGTAATGACTTAAAAATATAGAGATGAAACCTGGTATGGAGGTGAAAAAAAGAGAAAAGGACATTGCAGATTATTTGCCTGGTTCATTCAGCCAGCACTTAGCTGCTAATGGTAAGCCTGTGTCTTTGCAGGTAAATGAAGGAGTCATTCATAGCAGCTAAAATTTGAATGGTTCATGAAGAGGGGTAAAGTTTGAGGTGGAGGGAAATATTCTAGCTTCCAGTTCATGGAAGAAATTTGTTTTTTTGTTTTGTTTTGTTTTGTTTTGTTTTGTTTTTTAGGACAATCACTGATGAGGTGAGATTCAATGGATGGCAAGGCTTTCATCTCACGGATTTAAGATTTAAATGAGATGGGAGGGTAAAGGGATAGATAAGTTGAGTTTCATAGTAAGAGGAGGTAAAAGAAACAAGAAGGAGAGCAGCTGGGTCTCAAGGGAAGGAGTGAAATACTGAGCCTTATGTCTACCAAAGCAAATGGTCAGTCAAAAATTGACTTTAAAGTCAGGTGCAGTGGCACACACCTGTAATCCCAGCAGCTGGGGAGGCTGAGGCAGGAGGATTGCGGGTGCAAAACCAGCCTCAGCAATTTAACAAGGCCCTAAGCAACTCAGTGAGACTCTGTCTCTAAATAAAATACAAAATAGGGCTGGGGATGTGGCTCAGAGATTGAGTGCCCCTGAGTTCAATCCCTGGTACCTCCCTCTCTCCTTCTAAAAAGAATTGACTTTAAATGTGACTAAAGGGAGTTAAAAACTAGCAACTAGTATCTATCATCCAATTGTATCATTCAATTGCCTATAATCTTGAGGAAGGCTCTTATTCGTAGAAACAGGCACTCCTGGGTAAGAACGATGAGAGAGAGCTAGTGGTTGGAGGTCAGGAGTTATGAGACTGAAGCCAGAAGCAGCAGAAGCTGAGATGGAAGAAGCAGGAGAGAACATGGACCCCAGAATATACCAGAGACGATGGGGAGGCCTTTGGTGAACATCCTGAATCATTGCTATTTCTAAAACTGATGGTTGTTAGGGTAACTGGTGTAAATATCCACGAGAGACACAGCTCTGGGTTCAAGCAAAGGTATATTGACAGAGTCTGCCAAGTCGTCCCTCTGGAAGGAGCAGCAGCTGGCTGGAAAAACTTCTAGACTATCCAGTCATGTACAGTGGAGTAGTTCAAGAATAGCCAGTTTGGCCCTCTGACTGTTACCTGACATCTTTGCTGTGGATTCAGTAGTTGGTGACTCTTTCGGGGTGGGTCTACTGGGAAGGTCATGCCTGGGTGGGCAGGTGCTCTTTTCCAACAAGGAGTTACTTTGGCCTAAAGACCCAACAATGGTGACCGCAACTGGTCCTAGGATGCACACGCTTTCATCCAGATGCAAAACGAAAATACAAATGAAGGCAATAGTGAGTTTCAGGAAAAAGGCCCCGGCTTGGAGTTGGAAGACCTGTTTTCAATGTGGCGCCATCTTGCTTCTGACAACAATCCTGGTGTCGATTCTCAGGATGTTGGAAATAGATACAGAGTAACAGCTGTACCTAGGTAAAGAGTAACACTGGCCATCACCGCCTGACTGGGAGCAATAAATCTACCAAGATCTTGATAGAAAAAAAAAAAATGTGTAAAACATTGTATCACATCTCCTGCAGTCAATACTAACTGCTTTTAGTTTTATATTTCCTTATGTACAGAAAAAGGAAGTAATATTTCTGTCACATCTACATAGAGTTGAATGTTACTGAGACCCCTGTTACGGTTTGGAGGTGAGGTGTCTCCCAGAAGCTCATGTGGAGACAAGGCAAGAAGGTTCAGAGGAGAAATGATTGAGTTGAGAGAGTCTGAACCCAACCAGTGGATTAATCCCTAATGGGATAATTGAAGCGGTGGGGTGTGGCTGGAGGAGGTGAAATTGGGGTGTGGCTTTGGGGTATATATTTTGTATCTGGCGAGTGGAGTCTCTCTTTGCTTTCTGATCACCATGTGAGCTGCTTCCCTCCACCACCCTCTCCCGCCATGTTGTTCAGCCTCACCTTGAGCCCTGAGGAATGGAGCCAGCCTTCTATGGACTGAGCCCTCTGAAACTATGAGCCCTCCAATCAACCTTTCCTCCTTTGGTCAGAACACTTAGTCACAGCAGCAAAATAGCTGACTAAAACATCCCCCTATCCCTGCCAGTTCCCAGATGTTTGGAATAATTCTAGTGCACATCAAGGAGGGACCCAGAAGTACTTTCTCACTAGTGCCTGGTTTTTGCAAATACATGGCCTTGCTTAGTGCAACTGCCTTAAAGCCCTTCAGAGAAGAAGATTTTGTACCTTGCTGTGTTGGTTTGGATATGGAGTGTCCCCCTAAGTCTCCTGTGGAAAGCATGGTCCCCAAAACAGCAATATCCAGAGGTGGGGCTGGCAGGGAGTGATTGAATAGTGAGGTCTCTCACTTCATCTGTGGATTAACTCATGGAGAGTCAAATGGACTACTGGGAGGTAAGGCCTAATTGGAGGGTAGAGGTCCCTGGGGGCATGACCTGGAGAGGTCTATGTAAGATATGGAGATTGGCAGACCCCCAAATAGTGTGGCCTGGGAAGTGGGAAGGAGGAGCAGGCAACACCTTGTTAACACTGATCCTTCCCCAGTGCATCCTTTCCCAGTGGCAAGACACTCCCTGGGAAGGAAGCCAACATCACCCAGTGACAGGACACTCGCTGGGAAGGAGACACCCATCAACCCTAGAAGGGCAGTCTCTGGGAGGAAGCCATAACATTGGCCCTTCTCTACAAAGAATCCTTTCCCAGTGACAGCCCAATGGGACCCTAAAGGGAAAGAGAAAATCACTGAACTCTGACCCCAGACCCTCCATTCTTCCCCAAGTAACAATATGGCCCAGGAAAAAACAAATTTCAAATTCTCACACACCTGTATCCTGAGCACCCAAACTGACATGCCCTAGCAATAATTAAATCCCCTCTCAGTGGAGCCTGTGTGCGCACACTCTCACTTTAGCTGGTGGCTCATTTTCCACCAGGAAAGTGGATCTATCAGAGGCATGATTTCATGGCTGAATAAAGGCTGTGCTGATCCCTACAGTTTGCACATGGCTTGGTCATTTTGGGCTAAGAGTCTATATTAGCCCTAGCCCCTCTTCCTCCCTCCCTGCCTCCCTCCCTCCCCACCCCCCTCTCTCTCTCTGTTTCCTGGTGGCCATGAATTGAGTGGCTTCCTTCTTCCACACCCTTCCGCCATGATGTTCTGCCTCACCCCAGGCCCAGACCAATGGCGCTGGTTGGCCACATACTAACTCTTTTGGAATTGTGAACTGAAATAAGTCCTTCCTCCTCTGAGTGATTTTTGTCAGGTGTTTTGGTCACAGCAATAAAAAACTGACCAAAATGCGTCCATGTCTCATCCTAGGGTCTAAGAGACCAGAATACCCCCAAGCCGTCCTCCATCAAACTCAGATCCCTGGCCACTTGCAATGTCATTCTGAATGACAGGAAAACCTCAGCCCCACTCTCTCAAAATTAGTCTTCAAAACCAAATTGTTTCTATTTTCACATTAATGACATTTTCTTCTATTTGTATGACAATCCCTATTAAGAATGGGGATTTCTTTGTACACAGTCAACATGAAATCCTTTGGCCCCTCTGAGGTAGCTGAGAATCTTGCTTTGTTTCCTAGATGTTCACATAATTGTCACGGTGACACTCCTGAAACTTGTTTTATCCCTGTACAAATTAAACAGAAACTAAATAAGCTCGGCGAAGTACAACATTTCCACAGAAATGTAAACACTTCCTTTGGGAATATTAAAAGATTTCCACTTATTTTTTTTTTCTTTCAATGCGACATTATTTTAGATTACAATAAAAAATAAATGAGCAATGGGATTTCCTCTCCACCGTTAGCCTTCAAAACGAAGAAAGAAAAAGAGAGAGAGAGAGCTTTGTGAACTTGAACTCCTGTCTACACGCCTCTCTGTGAGCTTTCTTCACCTAGTGGAGGGTGAGGAAAATTCTGCAATGATGCTGTGTTCCCAGGGGGGGAAGATATTCACACCTCCTGTCACACATCAGGGATTCTGAGGCTGGTCAGTGGGGGAGTCCTCTTGGGAAGGTCTCCATAATCCCTAGGATGCTGCTTTAACTTGAATACTTCCCCAAAGTTCATGGGCTGGAAACTTCACCGCCAAGGCCATAGTGCTGGAGGTGGGGGCTCATAACAGGTGGGTCGCTCATGAGGATTTCAGCTTATGGGATGTGTGACAGTGGCCTCAGGAGTGGCTTCACCATCACAAGGTTGGGTTGCCTTGGAAGAGACTTCTGCCCCTTCTGCCCTGGTCCTCTCATTCCTTGTTCCTTCCACCTTCTTTTTTTTTTGAACTGGAGATTGAACCCAGGGGCACTCCACCACTGAGCCACATCCCCAGCCCTATTTTGTATTTTATTTAGAGACAGGGTCTCACTGAGTTGCTTAGGGCCTCGCTAAGTTGCTGAGGCTGGCTTTGAACTCGTGATCCTCCTGACTCAGCCTCCCAAGTCGCTGGGATTACAGGCATGCACCACCACGCCCGGCTCCTTCCACCTTCTTTATCTTTGTTTCTTTTTCTTTTTTTATTGTTTGTTCCACCTAGTGACACATGACAGCAGAATGCATTTTGATTCATGGTACACAAATGGAGTACAGATTTTCATTTCTCTGGTTGTACAGGAAGAAGAGTCACACTATTTGTGTAATCATACATGTTCATAGGGTGATGATGTCTGTCTCATTGCACCATCTTTCCTTCCCCCTGCTCCCTTCCCTCACCTCATTTCCCTCTATACAATCCGATGTTCCTTCATTCTTCCTTTACTCCTTTATCCCACTATGTATCAGCATCTGCTTATCAGAGAAAACATTCAGCCTTTGTTTTTTGGGGGATTGGCTTATTTCACTTATGATATTTTCCAACTCCATCCATTTACCTGTAAATATCATAATTTTTTTCTTCTTTATAGCTGAATAATATTCCATTGTGTATATATACCACAGTTTCTTTATCCATTCATCTGTTGAAGGGCATCTAGGTTGGTTCCACAGTCTAGCTATTGTGAATTGAGGTGCTATAAACATTGATGTGGCTGTGTCACTGTAGTGTGCTGATTTTAAGTCCTTTGAGTACAAGTTAAGGAGTGGGATAACTGGGTCAAATGATAGATCCATTCCAAGTATTCTAAGGAATCTCCAAACTGCTTTCCAGAGCAGCTGCACCAATTTGCAGTCCCACCAACAATGTATGAGTGTACCTTTTCCCCACATCCTCGCCAACACCTCTTGTTAGTTGTATTCTTGATAATAGACATTCTAATTGGAGTGAGATGAAATCTTAGGGTAGTTTTGATTTGCATTTCTCTAATTGCTAGAGGTGTTGAAGACTTTTCATATATTTGTTGCTTGATTGTATATCTTCTTCTGTGAAGTGTCTGCTCAGTTCCTAGGCCAATTTATTGCCAGTGCTGGAAGGTGGGGCTGGAGGTAGGGCTGGGAGGTGGGGCTGGGAGGTGAGACTGGATGTGGGGCTGGAGGTGGGGCTGGGAGATAGTTGGCAAGGTCCACAGGGCTCTGCGCTCACTAATGGCTCTCCTGGGACTGGGTTAGAGATCACAAGAGCAGGTTGCCCTGAAACTGCCGCTGGTCTCTTCCTCTCTATTCCCTCTTCTCTGCATTCTGCAGTGGATTCAAGGAGCATGAGGCCCTTGACAGATGGGGACGCCATGCCGGAATCATGAGTCATTTAAATTTCTATTCATTATACCAGCCTTGGGTATTTTGTTATAGCAACAAAAACAAAACAACAACAACAACAAAAACCAGACTAAGGCAGATGTTGTTCCACAGACCCGGATGTGTCAGGGATTGGGTTAGTTAGCAAGGAATGGGGTGTTGTTAAAGTGAGGTTGGCTTCTTGCTTCAGGCAAGAATAGGATGCGTCCAAAAGCTTGAATTTCATTATCAATAGAAACATCATGGGCACCCTAAGTCTGGGATCCCCACTGCGGTTGCCGCACAGGAAATTTGGTTGCCTGATCACATCAGAACTCAAAGAAAATGACGTGAAAAGCAAAATGAAATTTTAGTTTTGGAATTCACAATTTATAGGGAAAAAAAAAAGAAAAAGCAGCCAGGAAATATATCCATTTGCAGATTAAGTCTGTCTCAAGTACGCTACAACTCAGGGTGTCCAAGCCTTGCTGGTTTGGGGAGGACCATTCCTTCAGTTTCCATTCTCAACCTGAGGTAGTTGGGCTGCAGATGCGTCTGGAGACCAAGGAGAGTGGGCTTTTCGCTTCAGATGGGCTCACTTGCAATGAGAGAAAGCACGTGTGTTATTTTTCTGATGCAAAGATTGCTTTCTCCATTACATTGGCTCTTTCTTGCTTTTTGATGTATGTCACGTTTTCCTTGGTCCATTCTCTACCATCCAAGGAGGAATCGGGGCTCCCTGCAATGGAAACAGCTGAGCGGCCACCACCTGCAAAGCTCCGCAGTAAGTGACATGCGTTAGGGAAGTGGCCTCTGCAATAAGGACTCCTCTCTGTAAGGCATATTTCTTTTATACTACGGGAAATCCTTTCCATCGATCTCCTTTATCATTGATGTAGCATTGATGATAGCAGCATTTTTATCGGAGGGGTGAAATATGTCTCTGGGGGAAAAAAAGGTGGGGTGTTGAAGATTTAACCATAAAGCATGGCAATGTCCCCAAACAGGGTGCTCTGTGCACCATCGATGTGGGTGATAAGGAGAAATTCATGCTATTAGAGGCGATGATTACTCACTGCTTAAGAGCTCAGTGTCAGTGCTACCTTGTAGCAAAGACTTCCTGCTGATCACTGATCTTTGGAAGGGCATTTGCTTCTTAAGTGTGTGTCTGCAAACCCATCTCAGGGGACCTCAATCGTCCAGTTTCAATGAAGTCATTGTCCATAAAGTCAGGAAATTTCCAAAATGTACAGACGTGGAGAATCGACCCCATGATTGCCATGTACTTCGTTTTTGAAGCTCATTATTTTATGAGCAAACCATTCCCAATAATAAGAGGATGATGGTCATCTTGTGGTGGAATGAACAGCAAAAACCAGGAAATGTGGGTTAAAATGTTGGGCTGGCCCTTGATCGTGGTTGAAAGCATTCCTAGTCTTTGAATAAATAATCTCAACTTTTCTGTTGAAAAATTGCAGGTCAATTCCGTGACTTTCTGTGAATGGACTTAATGGTTTCAGCTATTGAAAAGTTCTAGCCTGGCCTGGGTGGTGGCGCACGCCTGTGATTCTAGCAGCTGGGGAGGCTGAGGTAGGAGGATCAAGAGTTCAAAGCCAGTCTTAGCAAATTTGCGAGGCCCTAACCAACTCATTGAGACCCTGTCTCTAGATAAAATACAAAAATTGACTGGGGATGTGGCTCAGTATTTGAGTGCCCCTGAGTTCAATCCCCAGTACCAAAAAAAAAAAAAAAAGAAAAAGTTCTAACCTGGGTTCAGCACCTGAATGTTGTCTGCATTTCTTGAGGAAGCTCTACGATATTAACATACTCTCTCCTCAGTGTATTAAAGTACTCTCTTTGAATGGAAATAA
>JAJEJO010002025.1:243956-282154 GCA_020662805.1 Glaucomys volans
CTCCTCAGTGTATTAAAGTATTCTCTTTGAATGGAAATAAAATCACAAATATGCTGAAATACACAAATCAAGTATTTCTCCAAACAAAATTCGTAAGTTGTTTTTTTTTTTTTTTTTTTTTTTTTTTTTCCACCTACTGAAGACCCCCTTTCAATAACAGGAACTTTGATTTTTTTTTCTTTTTGATACTGGGATTGACCACTGAGCCACATCCCCAGCCCTATTTTGTATTTTATTTAGAGACAGGGTCTCACTGAGTTGCTTAGGGCCTCACTAAGTTGCTGAGGCTGGCTTTGAACTGGCGATCCTCCTGACTCAGCCTCCTGCAGTTTACAGTGACGTTTTTTAAAACCATTTGCAGCCGACACATATTTTCTAAGGCAGTCCCGTCAATAAAAGTT
The DNA here is from genome assembly GCA_020662805.1 of Glaucomys volans. Lineage (NCBI taxonomy): Eukaryota > Metazoa > Chordata > Mammalia > Rodentia > Sciuridae > Glaucomys > Glaucomys volans. The sequence continues at coordinate 244,358 of JAJEJO010002025.1, forward strand.
CCACATAAACAAAATGGAAATAATTGAAGACCTGGTAATTACAGTAATTACCCACTGCCTCTTTTGTTCCAAAAGGAGGAGGTGTATTTTCTGAACAGGTACAAGGGACTCAGCCACATAGCACCCATTGAAATAAAAACAAATCGCCCCCTCATCTAATCTATCACAATGAGCTTCATTCTGAACTCTAAATGCTGATGACTGAGCTCCCCTTTTTCATCCAAATTGTCTTTGATAATGCTAGTAGACACTTGAGTAATATCATAAATGCATATATTTTAGTATCATTTTGACGCCAACTTGAGGAATATGATCATTATTTATTTTCAGTTTCCCACCTCAAATGGTATGCTCAAACTACAACAAAGTTTGAAACTGAAGATATCATTTCAGCATAAAAGGCCAGATACTAGACTAATTGATAACTCAGAAGCTATAATGATCATGACTGACAGATCACATTATGAATTTAAAAAGCTTTGCCTCCTGACCATCATTTTTAATGTTAATAATCTGATCCATCAATTCGAGAGGAATTTGAAGCAACAACGGATTGACTTTTTTGCAAAATCTGTTCATAAAGCGCATCGACAAATAATGGTTGGGATGATTTTCAATGTTTAAAAGGAGAAAAAATGACTAAGAATATAAATTTGAAGAAAATGTTCTATCAGAAGCCTCCGTGAGGGCTTTATGCATAAATAATAAAGAATATGGGATATGAATGAGAGAAAAAAAGAATGTAAATCAAAGAGGCTCTGGGATGCTGTTGATAAAAATGTCAGTGTCCCTGCAAAAAAGAAACAGGCCGTAAATAAACTACTGAATCCCACAGTACTTAGAAACATTGTGTGTATTTGTATCAACAGTTCCCTCTAAGGATTCATTAAAATTTCCTAGTTCCAAAGGTGATTGAAAAACCAGAAACTGAAAATACAGAAACATTGACAGATGTCCATAAGAGCAAATAAAAAATCAACACCTAGCTAGGCATGGTGGTGGCGCACGCCTGTGATCCCATCCACTCCGGAGGCTGAGGCAGGAGGATCGCGAGTTTAAAGCCAGCCTCAGCAATTTAGCCAGGTCCTGAGCAACTCAGTGAGACCCTGTCTCTAATTAAAATACAAAAAAAGGCTGGGGATGTGGCTCAGTGGTTGAATGTCCCTGGGTTCAATCCCCAGTTCCAAAAAAGAAAAAAAGAAAAAAAAAAAAAAACACAACAACATATGTAGGTGGAATGCTTTTATTACTTTGGAGGGAAAAGTATATATTCACATACATGTTTTTATGTATGTGTGTGTGTGTGAATTATATGACATAAGTTTTATATATGTTTCATAAATATATATAAACATACACATATAAAGGCATACATTAATATATATATACATATATACATATATATACATTTATTTATATTCAAAGTACAGCTACCACTTATTATGGTAATGTCCACCAATGTCTCCTGTGTTCAGTGGGAGGTCTTCTGGTAAGTGACTGGATCATGAGGGTTCTGACCTAATCAGTGGATGAACCCACTGATGGAGTTCGGACTTCATTGGAAGAAGTCAGTCCCAGAGGGCATTCCCTGGGGACAGGTTTATCTTCTCTCTAGCCTCTTCCTGTCTCTCTCTGCTTCCTGGATGCCAGGAGCTGAGCAGCCCTCCTGGACCATGCCCTTCCGCCATGATGTTCTGGCTCATCTCAGGCCCAGAGCTATGGACTCTACCAACCTTGGACTGAGACTTCAGAGACTATGAGCCGAAGTCAGTCTTTCCTCCTCTTAAGTGGTTCTGGTTCAATAATTAGGTCAGAGCCATGAAAACTCGACTCACATACTCTTGTTTCCATTGATATACAACCACGTTCACATACACACGCCTTTCTACCTGAACTACAAATATGGTCATGGTCCAAAACACCCAAAAGGATTGTATTATGAAGACAATGCTAAAAGAGGTGAAAAAATGAACTTAAATATATAATTTCTGGAGACATGAACCTCATGGAGCTTTTCATTCCTTTTCTATTCATTCTCTGTTCGTGTTACAAAATGTAAAAAAGAAAAGTCTCCGGAATCCCATTTTCATGAATAGTAAATAGGAATCAGCGAAAGATCGTGTAGCTTATTAAATTTGCAATGTCTTTTATGAACCTATCTGTTCATTGTCTGTCTGAAATGGCTTTGCATTTCCTGTAAAGGATGATAAATATAGCAATAGGTTGCTTTTAAATGTTTAAATTCAAGACCAATAAATAGCTTCACTGTTTCCTACTGGAAATTACAGAAGTAATCATCAGGCAAATATAAAATCGTCTCCATTTACTCCTCTGGATGGGTTCTGCTAGATCAGCTGCAGGAAGTTGAAGGAATGACACAAAAATCATGATGAAAATATATCTTCCCCGTCTAGCTCCAGACCTTAGAAAATAACTTTAAAATCTAGCCTGGTGGAAAGTCTCATATACATCACCAAGAATCTATGTGTATTTCAGGAAAAAGTGAAGCAATGATCATTATTTGACAGGTGAAGCTCAATGAGGATTCCCTCAGTAGCAAAAGAAGGAATTCTGGTAAGAATTCAAAGCCACTGAACAAAATTCACTCTACCTCCATGGCTGGAGAGCAAATGAGATTTTAAAGCAGAGCTTCACATAGTGGAAGCTGAGCTGGTGGATCCTAAACTGACTTACAGACCAACTGGAATCAATCAATACCTTGGTTTAATTCGACACAGAATGAGAACAGCATGGTAAAGAGGAAAGGCTGTCTTCAATCAGACTGCCCGGTTTGAATACTCTACCATAACACTATGTGCAAACCCCATTTGAATTCTCCATATCTTGATTTCTTTTTCTGCAAAATGGGAAGGAAAAGAGTATGTGACTCTTCGACATCTTCTTAGGATTAAATGAAATAATAAATCTATAGCATTCAGGGCTCAGTGACTGAACATAATAACTACTCAATAAATGCTTGTAGGAATGGTAATAATCATGGTGGTGGAAACTGCTCTTGCTATTTCTCTATAATTACCTCTGACAAAGGGACACTTGCCAGTTACCTCTCTGATTAATGGGAATTATAAAATTTCACGTTATTAAATGACATGATGATTATTGACCATTAAGGAGTCACTGGACATTGCAAAGGACTTCTTCCTGCTTTAGACATCTTGCTGCCATATGTTGTTCAGCAAGAATAAAATACTCACAAGTAACTGAAATTTCCAGCAACCTACTTAATTATCATAGCTTGGTCATAGATTGGTCATGAGTTTTAAATGCCATTATTCGGGTATTAATTTCAGTTCATCATTTGCTTTTTTTTTTTTTTTTTTTTTGGAACCAGGGATTGAACTCAGGGACACTCGCTCACTGAGCCACATCCCCAGCCCTATTTTGTATTTTATTTAGAGACAGGGTCTCACTGAGTTGCTTAGGGCCTCGCTAAGTTGCTGAGGCTGGCTTTGAACTCACGATCCTCCTGACTCAGCCTCCCAAGTCACTTGGATTACAGGCGTGCGCCACCACACCCGGCTATCATTTGCTTTTAATGGCTGTGCTGTTGGTACCTGAACTCTCTCTAGTCTGGACAACTCTATTTTGATTTCTAGTAGAAACTGGGAAGTTGTGGGTTGGGTGGTCCCTTACTGTCATACCTATGTTTCTTTTAGGATTTTTGCTCATCCTTATAGTATGAAAAACAGAAAAGAACCCGCAATCATTATTCTAGAGGTACAAGGGAGTCAGTGGACATTTGGAAAACGCTCAAATTTTCTGCAAGGAGAACCTGGTATCTTGAAGTGCAATCTTGTCATATATTCCTTCAATGGAGATAAAATGTATTCGATGCCTCAATTTCATTGCTCTGGCCACCGACTTCATTTTTGATCTTGACATCTCTCCAGAATGAATTATGATCCAGCTGTAGCTTCCTTTGTAATTTATAACCTCTGCTTTCTCCACTTTCACTCTCTGTTTCTGTGAGTTGTCTTTTCAAAGATCAAGACTTGATATTTCAATCTCTGAATGTAAAAAAAATGAGAAGTTTACATACAGAGGACTTTGCTAATTAAAAACAGCAATGTTCACACCTCGGCCAGAAAGTATGTAGGAAGGATATTCTCTGTGGACGCGAACACGGAGTTACCACGCGGAGTTGGCTTGTCATCCTTGGTTTCTGAGATCACATTCGCCCGCCTGGAGTGAGCAGGAGAGATCTTTAACATGTGTAAAGATCTTGTGTAAAAAGATCTTTTACACATGTAAAAAGCTTTTAATCAGCTTTTTAATGTCTGTGAGCAAAATACCCAACAAGAACAACTTAGAGAAGATTTATTTGGGGCTCATGATTCCTGAGGGCTCAGTTTATAGATGGCGGACTCCATTGGGCTCAAGGTCAGGCTGTGCATCTGGGCAGAATGACCTGGGAGAGGAAGGCTTCCCAGCTCATGGTGGGATCAGGAAGCAGAGTGATAGGAAGAAAAGATGCACCTTCCAGGGCTCAGTCCCAGTGACCCACTTCCTCCAGTCATATCTCCCCTACCTCAGTCGCCACTGCCATCCACTGTGTCCATTCGAACTAGGATGGATGGATGAGGTCACCCCTGTCACCGTCCAATCATTTCACCTCTAACATTTCTGTAGCAACGGAAGCTTTGGGGAGACACCTCACATCCACATCATGAGGACATGCTGATCCGTGCCTCCATTCCACCTGTGATATAACATAGCATCTATAGGGCAAATACCTGAACTATCATGACCTCTCTGCCTATATCCTACCTGGGTTATTTCTACTCCTAGTCAGTAAAACTGTGTGACCTCCACGCAAAAAATTCAGCATCCATAACTGTACTTTGCAAGGACTGTCAATCATCTAGAGAGAAGCATGAAATACAAGAGAACAATTGAACCCAGATCAACGGCAAACTTAGTTTGGGCAATGTTAACCTTTTAACAGAGCTATGCTAATGATGATCTTGTAGTGCAAACAGAAGACGTCTTTTCATGTTAGAAGAACTGTCCTCGGATGTGACATTCTGAAAATGTGATTTGCTGCTGTGAGAAACATCTGTGCTCAGTCTTCTTTAGAAAAGAAACAAAAACTCTTCAAACGGTGGCCAGTGACAGCGAAATTTATCTTTTAAAATACTCCCTGGACCAAGGAAATCAGCTTCAGTTGACTGATTTTTCAGAAAGTGACTCTTTGAACTGAGTTTTACACATCGCAGAATACTTTTATTTATTTTAGTCTTTGTAAATACTTTATGAAGTACAAAAGTTGGTTTTGTTGATTCTTGAGTTGAGTGACCCAATAATCACCCTCTCACTTTCTCAGCTGTTTTAGTTGAAGCAGAGAAGCCAACAGCGATCAGTGTGACTTGGAAATCACACAGTATCATATTTTGCAAAGAGGTGAAAAATAATGTGCATACAGAGAGATGAGTGGACCTCTTCACGAAGGACACAGGGCAGAGAGAGCCCCTCTAGCTTAGTAATATGCTTCAGGACCACAGATTTTCTCTTTCATGTAAAAAAAATTAGGTGTAGAAATTCTCTTACAGAAAGTCATATATTCTTGGCAAAAAATATAATCCCATTGTTGAACATCATATCTGACGCTAAATTCATTTTATATACTACATACTCACTGCTTTAGTCAGCTTTTTCACTGCTGTGACTAAAAGACCTGACCAGAATAATTGCAAAAGAGGAGTTTATCTGGGGGCTTACAGTTTCAGAGGTCTCAGTCCATGGAAGACCAGCTCCATTCCTTGGGGCTCCAGGTGAGGCTGAACATCATGGCGGAAGAATGTGGCAGAGGGAAGCAGCTCACATCACCAGGAAGCAGAGAGAGACTCCACTCTCCAGATACAAAATATATATCCTAAAGGCACACCCCAGTCCCCACCTCCTCCAGCCACACCCTAATTGCCTTCAGATGCCACTCAGTTAATCCCATCAGAGATTATTGCACTGATTGGGTTGAGGCTCTCACAACCCAATCATTTCTCCTCTGAACCTTCTTTTGTTATCTGACACATGAACTTTGGGGGACACCTCACCTCCAAACCACCTAAATGATATCCTAGCCAAAAAAGTTAATAGGACCTAGAAAAACATTTCAGGCTGCAAAGCTCATCTCTCCCTCCCTCCCTCAGCACCTCCTTCCCTCCTTCTCTTCCTTCCCTACATCATCAATTCCCTCCTTCATTTTTCTTTTTAGATAAAATTCTGCTTACTGAGCACCTGAAAGGTACCAGCCATTTGCTGTCATCCTGAAACACTGTGATTATTTTGTAAAAGAGAAACATACACACCCCTGATTTCTAAGAATTACAGTCTCCAATTTGAGGGGCAGAGGGTTGAAACCAAGATCATAGTTACAGGGAAGGTTTCAGAGGGAAGGTGACATTTTGCCTGAATCTCAGAAAATAGTAGAGTTGCTAGAAGGGAACTCAAGTGAGGTGAATGAAGTGGCTGTCAGATTTGGGATGACCCCTCAGTCCTGTCCACAGGGCCTGTGGGAAGAATTTCCAGCACTTCCATTTTGCTGGCTCTGGGTCTCTGCTCTTCTGAAATTCTGCTTTCACCTATGTGGCTGATCCTCTGTGATCTGGTTCTCATTATCTCTTTCTCCTAAATGTGGAACTACAGTCGAAACCTGAATCACTATAACCCGTTCTACTAAATCAAAATGCATATACAACATCTCCATGTGGATATTCTAGCAGGCAACCCGAGCACCATCTCCCCCATGTAAACCAACGTCAAGATTTAAGGAAGATGGGTCCACAGCTTTGCTGTTGTGAACTGAGCTGCTTAAACATGGTGTAGTTGCATCACTGCATCACTGCAGCGTGCTGATTTTTAAGTTCTTTGGGTGTCTAGTGAGGAGTGGGATAGCTGGGTCAAATGGTGGTTCCATTCCAGATTTTCTGAAGAGTCTCCATACTGCTTTCCAGAGTGGTTGCACCAACTTACAGTGCCATTAGCAATGGATGAGTGAAATGTTTTTCTCAGATTTTCACCAATATTTATTGTTACTTGTATTCTTGACGATTGCCATGGAACCAACCTAGGTGCCCTTTAACTGATGGATGGATAAAGAAAATGTGGTATATATACACAATGGAATATTACTTAGCCATAAAAAAGAATGAAATTATGGCATTTGCTGGTAAATGCAAATTATCATACCAAGTGGAATAAGTCAGTCCCCCAAAACCGAAGGGCAAACATTCTTTCTGATTTGTGGATGCTAACTCACAATAAGGGGAGGAGGGAAGAATAGAAGTTCATTGGGTCAGACACAGGGAAATGAGGGGAAGGGAAGGGGGATGGGAATAGGAAAGACAGTGGAATGAATCAGACATAACTTTCCTATGTTCATATACGAATACACAACCAGTGAAATTCCACATCATGTACAACCACAAGAATGGGATCCTAATTAGAATAAATCATACTCCATGTACGTATAATAGGTCAAAATCCACTCTGCTGTCATGTATATCCAAAAAGAACAAATTAAAAAAGATCTAAAAGGAAAAAATGCTCATTACATTCAAGTAGCAGAAAGAATGTCAGGTTTTGTTAGCATAGAGTCAATCGACAGAGTGACCTCAGTAAGGGTCTGACAGCCATGCAGACTCATGGTCTCCCTTACTTTCTCCTTCCATGATGAAATCCACTCACTGACTGCCTAGTAAAGTCGGCCGTCCCTCTCTGTGGGTTCCATTCCATAACTCAACCAACCACAGATTGGAAACACTCTAAAAATGTCCGTGTGGAACTTGTGATTCTCTCTTGTTGCTCTTCCTTAGACTACAGTACCATAGCTACTTACATAGCATGCTCACTGTCTTCTGTAACACTGATCATCTAGAGACGGTGTAAAGAATGCAGCAGGAGGCACGGGGGGGTTCAGGCAAATGCATCTTATGTAAGGGACTTAAGTGTCCTCAGATGTCGGTATCCTGGGACCAGTCCCCGTGGATGCCAGGAGAGGGCTGTACATCCCATTTGAAGCAAAGGTCCATTCTGAGCTCCACTTGCGTAAGGCAAATATTTGGAGCTATCTTTGATCTCTCAATTTCTCTCTTACTCTTATACTAAAAAAAAATAAAATAAAAAAAAATAACTTCAGTTCTCCCTTTAAAATATGTGCCGCATCCAGCCACTTGTAACCAACTCTGGTGCGACCATCTTGATCCCGGGAGCAGACCTTCCTGGACCATTGCGATAGCCTCATAACCAGTTGCCAAGCCTCTCTGGCCTCCCCTGCACTGCCCTTTATGTACCCAGGTGGAGAGACCCACATGGGACAAGGTCATGTTCCCATTCTATAGGAAACTGTGTGGTAGCTTTGCTCAAAAAAGCCAAACCCCTCATCAAGGACTCCAAGGGTCTGTGTGATCTAGCCTTGGCCTCCCCTCCAACCTCACTTCCTCCATTCCTCTCTTTACTCGGTCTGCTCTACCATGACACTCAAAGCCCTGGAAATTTTGGTCTCCTTGGCTACAATCCCCTTTGTGCAAATATCCCCTGGCTTGGCTCCTCTCTGGTCAGGTTCCCCCTGAATGCACCACCCTGCATACCAGACACCACAGCTCCCATGCCTTCATGTTCCAGTCCCCTTTACACTACCCCATGCTTCCCCAGAGTGCGGCCACCATTTGATATCCCACCATGGGTGTCTGTACTCCGACCGTAGTCCTGTCAGCTACAAGCTCCTTTTCATCTTGTACAATCCAGAGGACATGGATTCCTTGGTTCTCTGCGGTGTGCAAGCTTTGGCTCTTCACCAAGCAAATAGCAGTTGCTTAAACCACACGTGCCAGATGCATCTTACCTTTATGGGCATGGATATATCACGTGAGCAACACGATGAAGTTTAAAAGGGGAAGAAAGGTCACACAGGGCTCGTGGAGTCCTGGATGTGCCACAGAACCCACAAAGAATGGAAGTAGGCTGAATATACTGGTGATGGGCTGGGGTGGTGGCTCAGTGGTTAGTGCGCTTGCCTAGCATGTGTGAGGTCCTGGGTTCGATTCCCACACCACATATAAATAAATGAAATAAAGGTCCACCAACAACTAAAAAAATATATATTAAAAAAAATAAAAGACAAGAGTAGAAAGAAAGTTTCAAGCGTCATAGAATTTAGAAGACATGTGTCCTTTGCCAACATCAGCTTTTGCTGTTTTTATAAACAGATCTCACAGGTCCGTGATCCTCTGAGAAGATTTTCTTTTTTTTGTGAATTTCAATCCAGCAAAATTATGCCTTCATACTACTGTGGAAGATGATGAATTGCAATACTTCCTAAACATGATTTTCATCCTAAGGAACTTAACTGAAGATTTACAATTGGCTTGCAATAAAATTAATAGAAGAGATTTATTGCAAAACCCCTTTCCTGTATTACATTAGGCTGGTCACGATGGCTTTAAGGTCTTTGAGCAATTTACTCTAAGTACCTCTTATTTTCTTATGGTTCATTTATTTCTACTATATCTTGCTTATGTTAGGAATAATTTGGTTTTCTTCCTTGGTACCCGCTGATCCTTTCACAATTAAAGGAGTTTCTTTCCTTTGTTACAACCTGCTCCAGGCCCCTCTCTTCAGTAGTTATCCTGACATTCTTCCAAAAGGCCCATAACGAAATCATGATGGTAATCTACACAATGGGTCAATTAATGTCAGAGAGTTCTGTTGATTTGTTTTTCTTCGTCTCCATACTTGCATCATCAATTCTCATTCCCAAGAACAGAATGTCACTTTGGAAAGTGGCAGGGAGACCCCAGGTTCCAGCTGTTAATAACTGGGCACTTCCTGCCTGGCATGCAGTAGTAGATGATTTAAGCGAGAGGAGATCATGGAGGCCAGCCTTCTACTTTGAGGGATGGGAGAATGCATATGAAGTGACTTTCCTAGGATTGTATTAGCAGAATTCTGGAAGGGAAAAAGGTAGCTTGAAGCAGGATCGCAAAATGACCTCTTTTAGGAAACTCATCGCATTTCAGATCAGAATTAGAAAGTCAGTTTAATCACAAATAAAAAAATACAAAGGGCTGGGGATGCAGCTCAGTGGTTTAGCAACCCTGCCTTCAATCCCTGGTAGCAGAAAAAATAAATAAATAAAAATTTAAAAAATGCAACACATACGTAGTTTACATTTAAAGTTTTAAAGTTCATCAATTTCTATTTTTACAAACCTTGTTTAAGGGGAGAAAGGTAGTGATACCCATGCTATATCCGCATAGGCAAATAAAGGGGGTGTGGGGTGCCAAAAAACAGTTAAGAAATCAGCCAAGTACCCATGTCCCAAGTCAGAATGTTCAGCCTGAGGGATCCCCCTGCCTCTCCTGATGGCTTCTGGACCACATTCAGGTCAGTGTACAGTGAATGAAGCTCCGCAGGTCAAATCTGATTAATTATATTGACACTTCCATTTGAGCATGTTAGCAAAGAAAATAGGTTTATTTTTCCAATTTTGCATCTACTTGAGACTTTCTAGAGGTAAGGAAACTGTTGAGTATTAAGTCATTAAAAGGTTTATTCAGATATTTATTTATGAACTAATTATATATGAAACTGGTTTCTCAAGTCTTAAATTTTTAGGACTTATACTTCTGAACTTTATTTTCAAATCTACCGAAAATTTTGCATTTCAAAATGAGATAACACCATGACATAAAGTGTAATGAATTTAGATTTTATTCAAGGTTGGACACAATTTTATTTGAAGGTCAAAGGACATAGGAAATGGTCTGCAATTTGTCAAATCATTTGATGATGTTATTTCTGGGTATGATCAAGTTTGTGAACCTGTTGAGCAGTGAAAACACAAAATGCCAACAAAATAGCCTATGTGTGCTTTGTTAGTCTCAATTCTTAAAAAAATTAAATATATACTACAGGTTGATTAGGGGCATAACTTTTATGCAAAATTTGCATTCAATGGACTCACCATTTGAGCCAGCTATCCCACTCCTTGGTTTATGCCCAAAGGTCTTAAAATCAGCATACTGCAATGACGCACCAACATCACTGTTTATATCAGTTCAACTCACAATAGCTAAGCTATGGAAGCAACCTAGATGCCCTTCAACAGATGAATAGATAAAAAAAAATGTGGTACATATATACAATGGAGTATTACTCAGCCTTAAAGAAGAATGAAATTATGGCATTTGCCAGTAAATGGACGGAGCTGGGGAATATCATGCTAAGTGAAATAAGCCAATCCCCAAAACCCAAACTTGAATATTTTCTCTGATATGCACATGCTAATTCACAATAAAGGGTAGAGGTTAGGGAAAAATAGAGATACTTTGGATTAAGTAGAGGGGACTGAAGGGAGGGGCGGGGGTAATAGGGTGGGAAGGATCTAACATTATTACCCTAGTACACATAAATGACTACATAACCATGAACAATCAGAAGAATGAGAAGGTATATCCATTTATGTATTATGTATCAAAATGCATTCTACTGTCATGTATAATTAATCAGGACAAAATTTTAAAATCCTTAAATATTGCACTAAATAAAACATTTTAAAAATTTAAAAATTTTTGGAAAATGTATGTTCATTTGTAATTGCTTTCAAAATGACTTTTTAAAACTAGAGTGGAATAATATGTGTGGCACATTTGAACAACTTGGTATCTACTTGTAACCAAATCCCATAAAAGCAGCTCAAACAATATAAGTAATTAAAACACTATTTTTTTTCTTTTCTTTTTCTTTTTTCTTTTTTTCTTTTTTTGCTCCAGGGATTAAAACCAGAGGTTTTAAACCACTGAGCCACAACCATAACCCTTTTTATTTTTTTTTATTTTGAGACAGGGTCTCACTAAGTTGCCAAGCCTGACTTTCAACTTGGATTCTCCTGCTTCAGCCTCCTGACCCCTGGGGATTACAGGCATGGGCCCCTGTGCCCAGCAAGACTATTTTCAATCTATACAGGCTCTAACCCCAGCTCTTTCTTTTATACACTACCTTAGTTTCAAGCCAATTCCAGTTCTCTCCTTTCCTCAGATGATTTCAGTCTATTTTTCCAGATTTTTGCATCACAAAAGATCAGACTATGTGCAAAGTTGAAACTCTTTTAAATGGACACGGCGAGGGGGTACGAGTTGTTGTGTACAGGACGGGAAACTAAGATTTGCCATCACTGAATTCTCCCCCTGTTTTTTAAGGTGGACTTGTAGATACTTTATTATATAAAAGGAAAGTTCATAATAGGCATCAGTTGACACAGAGGTTCATATTATAATGCCACTTATAAACTTAATAATTTGTTCCACTGCCCCAAATTCTTTAAAGGATTCAAATTTTAAAAATTCACTTGGCTGAATATGTTAATAAAAAATGAAACAGATCATTATAAAGTTTGGGGCGTGGAATAAACCACTGGACTATTGAGTTCATGGTGGGATGAGGTTTGAGTCCTTCCTATGAATAAATTCAGCAGAGACGTACAGAGATGCTGAGTCCAAGAGACATCTTCTTAGGAAGAATATCATAGAAAGAGAAGCAGATCTGAAGTCAAGGGTGAAATAGCTGCTTTTGGAAACATACCAACAATTACATTAGCTGCAGTGGAATCTGAATTCATTATGTTTGGTTTTCGTGATAGAGGAATCAGAACCAATTCCAGCTCAGGAATCAAGCACATGATTCAAAAGAAGGAGGTATTTTCTAATTATCAGGTATTAAATAAGGATGGATAAGCACTGGGGATTGCTAAGCCTTTGTAGACTCAGAATAATGAGAGGAAAAAAGAGATATGAATTTGGAGGAGGGAATCCTTCGGTAGGACTAAATTTCCCAAACATTCTGGAGAAGGCTAGATTCTGATCTAATGGCCTTTTCTATTTTTGAATTTCTCTTCCAGTATTTTTGCAATTACCAAAGACTTCAAGGGTTTTAAAATTCCACTTCCAAGCAGATCCTGTGTATACTGTGACCACAGCATAGATGGTGTACATGTATAACATATATAATAAAAAGCATAACCACAGCAACAAAAGTTATAATTTACTATGCATTGAGCACATAATGCATATATATAATCAGACACTGTGTGTTACAAACCTTTCCTCTACTTAACCCCAACAATCTTTGGGTGCATTGGATGGGATTGGTGGATTTGACTGAGCACACAGCTGGTCATAGCAGAGCAGAAAACTCAACTGAGGTTCATCCAAAGCTAATCGCAAGCCCTGACCATTACACTGTTGATCCTATTGCTATTCCTTACTCTCTAATGTTCCTCCAAGCGTAATAGCTAAATGGTGCATGGAAACCAGTATTACGCAGATGAGAACTTCTTCTCTTGCTCAGATATCTCCAGGTACAGAACTGCAATGCATTAATTTTCAAAGGGCCCTCAGGAACAAGGTGGAGACCTGTCTTTACATAAGTTTCACGACTGCACTGAACGGGCATTTTGTGTTACAACAATTTCTAAGATATTACTTTCTAAGCTTAACGCTATCAGTGCTCACATGAGAAGTCAGGAATAATTCATTACAATTCTCCAATGAGGTGAACTATTCCATTATCATTCATAAATATAGAAAAGGTTTCTACATCTTCCAGACAGAACTAGTTGTTACTGAGCTTCGTGGTAAATGAAACTGATCATGCAGAACAAATGTCTTTGTGAACCTGGATAAAAGAAGCGTCAATGTGAGCTAGGTACCGTTTTATAATTTTTCCTTTCTTAAAGTTTATATTGGACATTTGAAAATAGGACATGAGGGCAGGGAGTGCATAAAAAATAGGTTTCTTTATTTCTGTTGAATCAAAATCTAACTAGAAGAATAAAAATTAAAATGATGATACCTTGTAGATTAAACTTAATCAAAACCCACTCTGGTGTTTCATCGACAGTCATTCTTCAAAGGGCCTGAAAATAATTAGTAATCTCACATGTCAAGGACATCGTTGAAAATGTAAAACAAAGAGGAAAAAAAGCTTTTAGTGACAAAATACAATTTCAAAATCTACACACAGAGTCAGCACCGCTCAACCTCAGGAAAACCTATCAGGTCCTTGCAGACTTTGGTAACATGTGCGTATTTGATATATTAATTCTCAGGAATTTGTAAGTCAGAAAATGATTGCCATAGGCAGCTAAACCAGTAGTTTAAAATAAAGAAAGAAGGGTGGAAATGTAATACTTTTGGCCACAATGACTTAAAAAAAATACATTTTGGGATAATTTATTTTAGGATCAAAGGATATAAGTTAGCTGATGTGGGTTTCCTTGATCTCCCTGACTGCCAATAGTTTGAAAGGGAGTCTGAAAATAAGATTTTTGCATCCTGGGGCTGGATGAGAAGTTGATGATTGGCGACTATGAGGTTGCTTAATGATAATGAGAGATTTACCTTTATACCTGTGAGGTACACAAATAAGTGTGGACTGGTAAGCAGAGAAGGAAGAGTGAGCAGAACGCTCAGAGCAATTGCGTCACAAAAATTTGGTTGCAAGAAAAGACAGAAGATGATTTGAGCAAAACATAAATAAAAAGAGGCTACAGAATGTTTAGGCAAAGCACATAAAAAATCTCAGTGCTATGATGTCTGATTTGGGCAACAGGACTGAGTAGATGAACAGAAAATCAACACGTCAAGAAACTGGAGAAAAGAGTCAAATTCATGCACAAGACAATTTCTAAGTGTTTTTAAAAAAAGGCAATTGCAAACTTACAGAGCTGACTAGATAGAGTGATATTACAAAGACCAAGTTCACAGGATGGATGAAGAAGTGACTTCCTTTTGTCATCTCAAAACGGAAATATTCTATTCTGTCTACACTGAGAGTGGCTTTTAGGATAACGTGGGGACTAACCTCAAAGTGCTTTGGAAATTGCAAAGAGTTACAGAAATATTAGCTTTTCTTGTTGTTGTTATCATCATTAAACATACCACACAGATGGGGAGTGTTCACCCCAGAATAAAATGCTTTCTGGAAAGTTGAGTAACCATGGAGGTCTATATACAAAGCCACATAGTGACGTTCTTTACGTGTTTACCAACCATGAATCCCCAACACACTTGTGCTGGAGATGAAAACTCTTACAAAGCAGGGGAAATAAACTCCAATGGTTTCTTCCCAGATTGAGGTGTAATGTCTCTCTAATGACAACCAGATGTCGCAAAAAGTTTTTTTTTTTCGTTTTTGCTTTTTAAATCCAACCTGCAAAATAGGACTGCACTAAATACAAGAGGAAAGTGAATTTTCCTGAGGAATAAATGTATCAAAAAGTGCTATTTTTTCCCTTTTTTTTTTTTTGCATGTAAGAAGCCCTGTGGTCCAGAAAGAAATGTTTTAAATTGGAACTTTCCCAGATGTGGCTTCTGCATAGAGACACAACGAACAGAAAACAGGGAGCACGATTCTTCCCTGTTCCTTCTTGAATTGCCATTGATTTTTATTAGTATCCACCAGCATCGGGGAGAGTGTCTGTGTGTCTTAATGAACCGAGGTGTGCAGGTGCATAGAGATACGTTCATAAAAACGAGGGCTCTAACGTGCTCAGATTCTCCCGAATCTTCTCCAATATTCTCTGTTTCTTATCATTATGACTAAATAACGATGCCAAAACTAATGATGCCATTACCCGGTAATTGGGAACCGAGGCTGTTTAGCAATGATGAAGCGTGCACCGATCAGAGTTAATGGGCCAAGCAGGCAGTCCCACCGGGCAGTCGGTCCACAGAGCGGGAAGATGGAGCGCTTGCCAGGTAGGATGCTGTTCATAAAAAGCAGTCGGCATCAGGAAACGGCTGTCACCAGCTATTGTCTACAGCTCCCTCAGCAGAGGGGACGTGAACAGAGCTGGAAGAAAGACTCAAGGGGGTCTCTGATGCAAAATGTAAAAAGCCATCTCTTCTCTCTGATTCTGTCTTTCAGAAACATCTCACTGTCCTTGTTTTCTACAAAAGAATTCATTCTTTGGATCCCACCATATTCTGTCAATGTCACTTCCTACAGGGCATTGCAGATCTCGGGGCTTAGAATCATGATTTTAGTTAAGGTGCATGTTCCCAGGGTCTAGCATCGTGGCTGGAATCCAGGGGGATCTCAGCTGTTGGCCAATCAGCTGTTTGCACGGGAAGGGCTGAAGAGTGCAGCAGCCATCCTGACCTCATGTGCCTGTGTGGCATCATGACCCATGTGATCCTGCAGCAGGTACAATCAGAGACATGAGAGATTGCACTCACTTATCTAGGATTCATCAAAATGCATAAATGCATTCTACTGTCATGCACAACTAATTAGAACAAATTTTTAAAAATTTAAAAAATTTTTAAAAAATGTTAAAAAAAAATTAACAGAAGAGAAACAACAACAAAGAAAAGCTTAAGCAACATTGTCACTTAAGAATATACCTGAGTGCAGTTTAGTGAGTGAAAACTGAAATTCTTATACATTTCTTTTTCCTTGAAATATGAACATGTTTCCCCCCACACACATCAAGCTAAAATGGAAAGCTGGAATCGACTGGCTCAGAAATAAGGACAGCTGGGAGACTTGGACATAGGGAACATGACCAGACTTGCTGACCCCTGACCCCATCCCAGAATTGGGACAAATTGGCAGAAGGATACATTTTCCCAAGTAGCTCTTCCTCTTTTATTTTTTCCAAAATGAGTCATTATTCTATAATTCTTTTTTTTTTTTTTTTAACCAAGTGGGAAGTGAAATGGCACTACTGTGAATGAAACCAAGCTTCCAATTTGCCAATAATGACAATTGTAGTTATGGACTGATTATTCCATACATGCAGTTGCTGAGCACTTCAGACAGGTGGTTTTATGTAATCCCCACAATAATTCCACAGGGTCCATTTAATGAGGTCTCCCAGGGTGCAGTTTGAAAATATGAGACTTAGAGAGGTAAAGCAGTGTGTCCGGGTCTCACTGTCAGTAAGCGATAAGGTGGGGATTTAGAAGCAGCCCGATTCAATTCCCTGGTCTTAACCACCAGGCCATTCTGCAGCACCCTCATGAAAGGGCTTTCCATGGTCCACCTCCATTGAGCCTTCCAAAAGTTCTTTCTGTAAATTTGAGCTCCTGCTTTGAGCCCCATTTTCCAGATGGTGGTTTAGAGAAGTAAATAATTTGCCCAGGATTGACAAGGATATGGAATGGCAAAGCCAGGGCAGGACCTGTCTTTTGGTTGGTTCCCAGATGCACACTGCATTCCGAAGCTCCCAGGCAATCCTCGGGCTGAGCCCTGGGCATGACAGGTTAGAGGAAGACGGATCACTTCTGGATCCTCTGAGCTTCTTCCCTCTGCTAGGAAGTCACCCTACCTGACTCTTTCCTGCTAACAAGAGAGGACAGTGCCTGCTGGGCCCCAGGCTACCTCTCTCATTTCTTTCAATTTCTTCCCTTAAGTTCTTCCCCCATGTTCCTGCAACGTGCATGTGAATCTATACATTCAATTTTCCAGGTCACTTTAAGGTGACTCTGTTATCGTGGCTTTTCATGTCACAGAATGCAAAAGGACATTCTGCTCTTAATTATACCCGCCAGATCCACTGCTCTTCATCCTAGAATCCCTGGGAGGCATCTCTCTGTGCTTTGGGGTTTGAGATACTAACAGAAGCGGCTGCAAATTCAGTGACATTCATCCGATGTCCCCTTCACTCTAATCACCACGGAAGGGAGCTGTGCCCATGCACTGGGAGCAGAGTCCTGGCTCAGGTTTGGGGACCACTAGGGTGCACACAGCAGCCCAGGGACAGCCCTGTTCACCTCCATGTATCTGCTGCTTTGTGGGTTTCACTCAGAGTTGCAAAATTAAATTATGATGTCACCTAGGAAAGGTCTGATCCCTGCATAGCGCAGATCAGCAAATGACTTCTGGCCAAACACCTCTCTATCCAGGGAGAAAAATCAAATTCATTCCCCACCGCCTGGATTTTTCTAGGATTTAAAGATATTTTGGTTGCTTTCGTAGATGTGTGCTGACAGTTTCTGGGAACATAACATAGAAACAGTGACAGTTTAATCAAGTACACCTGGGTGTCGATGTAGCTAGGTAAATAGATGCCACCCTTGGGA
The DNA here is from genome assembly GCA_020662805.1 of Glaucomys volans. Classification (NCBI taxonomy): domain Eukaryota; kingdom Metazoa; phylum Chordata; class Mammalia; order Rodentia; family Sciuridae; genus Glaucomys; species Glaucomys volans. The sequence continues at coordinate 262,459 of JAJEJO010002025.1, forward strand.
ATTTAATATATGGTGCTTCCTAAACTCTGGACCTTTGCGGATGGAGACTTGGCTTGGGTTCTCAGGAATCATCACAAATTCTGCAGAGATAAAGGACTTGCCCTGGTCCAGGATGACAACAGTGATTCAAGACTAAGGCCAGAGAAAGATTGGAAAGTGACATAATAGATGCAAGAAACTGCGCACATTCTTCATCTCGTACCTTTTCTAACAACCTCTCTCTTTTCTTTTTTCTTTTTTATCATCTTTGGTCTAATGGGGATTAGAAGATTTCTATCTCCTTTACTCCTTCGCTTCAATGAAAAAGATTCTATTACGGTTTGGAGGTGAGCTGTCCCCCAAAAGCTCATGTGTGAGACAATGAAAGAAGGTTCACAGAAGAAGTGATCATTGGGTTATGAGAGCTCTAATATAGTCAGTGAATTGATCCCTGATTGGATTGACTGAGTGTGACTGAAGGCAGGTGGGGTGTGAGTGGAGGAGGGGGTGTGCCTTTGGGGTACATATTTTGTATCTGGAGAGTGGAGTCTCTCTCCGCTTCCTGATCACCAGGTGAACTGCTTCCCTCCACCACACTCCTCCACCATGATGTCCTGCCTCACCTTGAGCCCCGGGAAATGGACCCTGCTGTCTGTGGACGGAGACCTCTGAAACTGAGAGCCCCCAAATAAACTTTTCCTCCTCTACAATTGTTCTGGTTGGGTCTTTCAGTCCCAGGAACAAAAACCCTAACTAAAACAGGTTCCTTCCGCAAGCAAACTTTTACAATGCTTTTTTTTGTTGTTGTTCTAAATGGATGGTGGAATGAGACAGACGTCATTCCCCTAGGTACAGGTGTGATTGCACGAGTGGTGTGACTCTACAGTGTGTAGAACCAGAGAAATGAAAAGCCGTACTCCATTTGTGTACAATGAATCAATTAAAAAAATACAATGTTTCCCCCTTACTTCTTTTCAATTAAGTGCATCAGAGGATCCTGACTAGTTAAGTATCTGGAGCATCATGAAGATTGAGTTCCATCCATTCTTGTGTCCATCAAACTAGTTATTGATCACCTACTCTATGTTCAGCAATTGCCAGGGATCGAACAATGATCTGCAAGCAGACATTACTGATGGTCAGTGACTACCAACTGGGCGACCTAGATTTCTGTGTGTTTGCGCTTCTGGGTCCCAGAAGCCATCAATCATCATTCCCATTCCAGGAGCCCGGGTCTAATTTTGTTAAGACATTTCATTCAAAGAGGGGTTAGTGTTGCCATTCATTCGAACGATCTGTGTGTCCTCTGAAGGAGGACTTTGAGCCTGTCACCTCATTACAACATTTTCCTAAAAGAAAAACAAAAAAGTCTTAAGAAGTGCTGGTTTGCAGAGACCACTGACCTTTGGAAGCGTTCACCATGGGGCAGATGATGCTGTGTGTGTCGTCGTGATCTCTCTTCACTATCTACCTCTGCTGAGAGCGGAATGTGGCAAGAAGGTGCACAACCTCTTTCTCACGGTAATTCAGACTCATAATCCTACTTGAGCATCAAACGAATGTGTAAATTAGGGAGATGAACTTGATTGCCCTCTCAGGACCAGTGCTCTTCAGCATTCCCTGTACCCACCATGCTCTCCTTTTATCCCTACCATGACCCGTTCACTGTTCATGCTGAATCCAAGACCAGTCCTCTGCTGTGCCCGAGATACTGACCCTCTGCCTCCACCCAGGCTGTCACTTTCCCTCCCTCCTCTCCCAGTCATCTCCCTCTCTACTGAGCCACGCAGCAGGGCAGGAAGAGTTGGCCATTCCTGCAAGGAGCCTCTCTTTGCCACTTCCCCTCTTCTGGTTACTACTGTTGAATTTTCTCCTACATACAGTAAAGCTCTATGCAAAGGTTTATATCCTCTGTACTCAACGACGAGTTCACCCACACCACCCCTGTTCCCAAATCCAGAACGCCTCTTTGGGGTGGGGTGGGTACTGGGGATTGAACTCAGGGGCACTCAGCCATTGAACCACATCCCCAGCCCTATTTTGCATTTTATTTAGAGACAGGGTCTCGCTGAGTTGCTTAGAGCCTCCTTTTTGCTGAGGCTGGTTTTGAACTCTCGATCCTCCTGCCTCAGCCTCTGGAGTCACTGGGATTACGGCATGCGCCACTGCACCTGGCTGTTTTCTTAATTGTTTCAAGAAGGTAAATGCCCAAGCCCAAAGTCAAGGGGCAGGGGCCATAAATAAGAAACATCTTTAAGTTCAGGAAATAAAAAAGTAGCTGGTAGAGAGTCTGCGTGTAGGAAGGGGTGAAGAACAGGGCCAGTCTGCACCCACTCTCTCCTGCTTTCCCAGAGGACCATCTCCACTGTTTAAATGGTACTGGCAAGGGACCCAGCTCTTTAGTGTCCCTGTGCCCCAAATTCTTTAAATGTATCAGAGCAGAAGCAAAGGTGGACAGCAGCCGGGAGCAAGAGAAGACACCAAGGCTGTGTGAAGAGGTCCGATTCCAGGTTCCATGATACTTGCTAGATCTTTCCAACAATGGAGTTTCCCTACTTCATCAAGAGCCAATCTCTGTTTGCTCATCCTGACCCAGTGTCAGACAGAGGATGGGAGAGCAGTGACTGAGATTGGGGTCTCTGATGACCTCATGGCTGTGGCATGCCGGATGCCTGGGAATGTTCCTGTGCAAGGGCTCAGGATGCCCAGCTGCTGTGGCAATGCCCTGCATGAGGAGGCTCCGTGCAAGAGTCCTGTCAGCTCTGACCTTGGTCTCAGGCACACAGCTCCTGGGAAGGAGGGAACTCATATGCAAGACAACCACAATGTTTCCCCAGCTCTGCTCCTCCGCTTCCTGCTCACCTTACATTAACTTTTTAAAAATTAATTAATTATTTTTTTATTTTTCCAGACTGCATTTTGATTCATTGCACACAAATGGGGTACAAATTTTTGTTTCTATGGTTGTGCACGATGTAGAGTCACACCATTCATGTACATTGAGTAATGATGTCTGTCTCAGTCCACCATCTTTCATACCCCCACCCCACGCCAATCCAATTATATATCATCATCCACTTATCAGGGAAAACATTCAGCCTTTGGTGTTTTGGACTTGACTTATTTCACTTAGCATGATATTCTCCAATTCCATCCATTTATCTGCAAATGCCATATTATTCTTCTTTATGGCTGAATAATATTCCTTTGTGCATGCATACCACAGTTTCTTTGTCCATCTACCTGTTGAAGGGCATCCAGGTTGGTTCCACAGTCTAGCTATTGTGAATTGAGCTGCTATAAACATTGATGTGGCTGTGTCACTGTAGTGTGCTGATCTTAAGTCCTTTGGTATAAATGGAAGAGTGGGATAACTGGGTCAAATGGTGGGTTCATCCCAAGTTTTCTGAGGAATCTCCATACTGCTTTCCAGAGTGGCTGCACCAATTTGCAACTCCACCAGCAATGTATGACTGTGCCTTTTTCCCCACAGTCATGCCAACACTTATTATTGCTTGTGTTCTTGATAATAGCCATTCTAATCGGAATTAGAGGAAATCTTATGTTGGTTTTAATTTGCATTTCTTTAATTACTAGAGATGATGAGCACTTTTTTGTATATTTATTAATTGCTGGTATATCTTCTTCTGCGAAGTATCTCCCCAGTTCCTTAGCCCATTTATTGATTGGGTTCTTTGTATTTTTGGTATAAAGTTTTGTTAGTTCTTTAAAAATTTTGGAGATTAGTACTCTATCTCAAGTGCGTGTGGAAAAAATATTCTCCCACTCTGTAGGTTCTCCTTTCACATTGTTAATTATATCCTTTGCTGAGAAAAAGCTTTTTAGTTTGAATCCATCCCATTTGTTGATTCTTGCTTTGATTTCTTGTGCTTTGGTAGTCTTGTTAAGGAAATCTGGTCCTAGGCCAACATGATGATTTGGACCTACTTTGTCCTCTATTTGGTGCAGGGTCTCTGGTCTAATTCCTAGCTCCTTGATCCATTTTGAGTTGAGTTTTGTGTAGGGTGAGAGATAGAGGTTTAATTTCATTTTACTATATATGGATTTCCAGTTCTCCCAGCACCATTTGTTGAACAGGCTGTCTTTTCTCCATTGTATGTTTTTGGCTCTTTGTCTAGTATGAGGTAACTGTATTTATGTGGGTTTGTCTCTGTGTCTTCTATTCTGTACCCTTGGTCTGCCTATTTTGGTGCCAATACCATGCTGTTCTTATTAGTATTGTTCTGTAGTATAGTTTAAGGTCTGGTATTCTGAAACCTTCTGCTTCACTCTTTCTGCTCAAGATTGCTTTGGCTATTCTAGGTCTCTTATTCTTCCAGATGAAGTTCATGATTGCTTTCTCTATTTCTTATAAGGAACGTTATTGGGGATTCTAATCGGAATTGCATTGAATCTGTATAGTGCCTTTGATAAAATGGCCATTTTGACAATATTAATTCTGCCTATTCAAGAACATGGGAGATCTTTCCATCTTCTAAGGTTTTTATTAATTTCTTTCTTAACTGACATATCTAGAGTATTTCATCCATCAGTAAGTGAATATAATTTCTTCTCAGCAGCTCATGGATCCTTCTCCAAAATAGACCATATGCTATGCCACAAAGCAGCCATTAGTAAACACAAAAAAATAGAGATTCTACCTTGTATTCTGTCAGCCTATAATGGAATGCAATTAGAAATTAATGATAAAATAAAAAACAAAAACTACTCCAACACCTGGAGACGAAATGATATGCTACTGAATGATGCAATGATAACAGAAGACATCAGGGAGGAAATTAAAAAATTCTTAGAGATAAATGAGAACAAGATACAACATATCAAAATCTCTGGGACATTCTGAAGGAAAGTTCATTGCATTGAGCTCATACATTAAAAGAATAAAAAGTCAACAACTAAATGACCTGACATTACCTCTCAAAGCCCTAGGAAAAGATGAGATCAAAAACAAAAGTAGTAGAAGACAGGAAATAATTAAAATCAGAGCTGAAATCAACGAAATTGAAATGGGAATCAATTTAAAAAATTGACAAAACAAAATGTTGATTCTTTGAAAGATAAACAAAATTGATAAACCCTTAGCCACACTAATGAAGAGAAGGAAAGAGGAAACTCAAATTACTAGAATTTGTGATGAAAATGGAAAGATCACAACAGACACCACTGAAATACACAATTAGAAGCTACTTTGAAAATCTGTACTCCAACAAAATAGAAAATATCAACGACAATAACAAATTTTTAGAGACATACGATCCTCCCGAACTGAATCAGGAAGATATACACAACTTAAACAGATCAATTTCAACCACCAAAATAGAAGAAGCCACCAAAAGCCTACCAACCAAGAAAATTCCAGGACCAGATGGATTCTCAGCCAAATTCTTCAAGACATTTAAAGAAGAACTAATGCAATACTCCTCAAAGTATTCCAGGAAATAGAAAAAGAGGGAACCCTTCCAAACTCATTCAATGAAGCTAGTATCACTCTCATACCAAAACCAGACAAAGACTCATCAAGGAAAGAAAACTTGAGAACAATATCCCTGATGAACATGAAAGTAAAAACCCTTAACAAAATGCTGTCAAATCACATGCAAAACATATTAAAAAGATAGTGCACCATGATCAAGTGGGGTTTATCCCAGGGATGCAATGCTGGTTCAACATCCAGAAATCAATAAGCACAATTCATCATATCAATAGACTTAAAGTTAAGAATTATATTAACTTGTTTTTTTGGTTTTTTTTTTTTGGTACAGGGGATTGAACCCAGGGGCACTCGACCGCTGAGCCACATCACCAGCCCATTTTGTATTTTATTTAGAGACAGGGTCTCACTGAGTTGCTGAGGGCCTCATTAAGTTGCTGAGGCTCACTTTGAGCTCTCGATGCTCCTGCCTCAGCCTCCCAAGTGCTGGGATTACAGGCATGTGCCACCACGCCCGGCTTTATTAACTTTTAACAATGGACTTTCTCCAGAGTTACACAAAGCTCCTAACACTGCACTTTGCAACTGTGGATTGCTACTGTGGAAAAGCTACTTAGATGTCCTAGTTTCTGTAACTTTCCTGAATACAAAGAGCAATTCTTGCTTAATCTTTAACCTGATAATGAGACATATATAAATAAAGATTGCTGATGTGACTCTTGAGATCTGCACCTCCAACAGAGGGCAGAGCTTCACCTGATCCCAGCTTAGGCTTCAAGATCTGTGTCTGTCAATCTTTATTTTCCAATCCCTCTTTGCCACTCACTGGCACTGAGAGTTTGCCCACGCTGGTCATGACATCCCAGAACCAGAAGGACCTTCCCACCAGTGAGCAGCACAATTCAGCAACTTCCTAAGTCCACAAAACAGCATCAGTTACACAACTGTGTCCATCTCAATCAAGTTTATGATAAAACTAATTTTACTGGTCTTGTAGCTGATGTTTATTTTCAGTATGCAGAAGATTCACTCTTCGATCAATCAGGGATTCAACAGCAAAAACAAAAGATTATGTTTCCTTTTAATCTGTCTATTGCAAATCCTAAATTTTCAAGAAAAAACAGAACTAAGAAGAATTACAAGTATAAACAAGGTAAAACGCATGACTAATAAAATAGCATTTTTCACTTGAACAGTTCTTGCTGAAATTGCAAAAAGGGGAAAAAACAGTATTTTCATGGCATTTGATTTAGGACCCACGTATCTGTTGTTGTAATAAAGAAATATGGCTAGGAACTGAAATTCTTTTCTAAAATAATCATGTAGTTCGATTTCAACTTGTAGGATATAAAAATGCATGCACGCTACACAGGTATTCTTAGCAAGTTTCAAGCATGAATCTCTGAATCATTGAAAAGATAAAATATAGAGAATTTCATTAAAAGCCCACCATATACTTCAAATGACACTTCACGTACTTGAAAGTGAATTGAGGCTCAGGTGTTAGAGAAGTTGATCCATAAATTATCTGTGAATGTGCTAAAGCAAATGAATTCTCAGTCTTCGATTGTTTTAAAAATCTTCCACTCCATAGTCTTACACTCAACTATGAAACAAAACAGAGGAGCGTTCTAAAATGTAGCTCTGTGTAAAGGAGATTTCTCAGAGATGACACTTTCTACCTGAGAGCTTTCATGAAGATGCAAAACTTGCAAGCCACATTGTCTTTGGGACTGATTTTCTTTTTTTTTTTTCTGAAAAATTTCACCTGCATTAAAATAGAGACGCCAATTTTATTTTATTTATTTTTCAACCAGGGATTGAAGTCAGTGGTGCTTAACTACTGAGCCACACCCCCAGTCCTTTTTGATATTTTATTTAGAGTCACAGTCTCCCTGAGTTGCTCAGGGCCTCACTAAGTTGCTGAGTCTGGTTTTGAACTCACGATCCTCCTGCCTCAGCCTCCCAAGCCACAGGGATTACAGGTGTGCACCATCTCACCAGGCTCAGAGATGCCAATGCTTCTGTTCAGTTGTATGATCTCAGTCATTGACATGAAAATAGGAATGAGTGATAATCACTCCCTTTATCATTTAGCAAGTTAATTAGCTCAACGGGAATTTAATCTGAGAACAGATGAGCTTCAGAGCCAGAAATGATGGCGGATAACATTTACCAGTATCATTTGACAGCATGGAAGCTACCTCCATGGAGCTCAGGTGAGTTGCACCACACCAAGCCAGAAGCCCAACCCACAGGGCCGCGTCCACCCTTGGCTCTTATTTGATGGACAAGGTGTAAAGGTTGGGTTGAGATTCTGTTTTCATATAATCTCTTTTTAAATAATATGAGAGAACAAGAGTGGTTGAAGGGTAGAAATCCCAACAGCTCAAAGTGAAATTCCACTACCCCTTTGACGAGGATGAGTGACAGTCACTGGGATACACCCATCTCAACTGCAGGCAGTGGAAGCCGAGATAAATCACCCACTTACCAGTCTTGAGATTCTGTGGTTCAAGTACCAATGACAACTTGCACCATCTAAAACTCAGCCAGTGGAACCACGTGTGTGGAACTGCTCCAGATGAGGGACAGTTAAGGACACAATGCCATTTTATTATTATTACTGTCTACAATCCATTTTCCAGCGTTTTCTCTATGCCCTTCTCATACTGCAAATGACTAATCATGTCATCCCAAAGGCAGGAAGCTTGCATTCTCTTTTTAGCTTCTCATGCTGCATGATGCCACCCATGTTTATAGCTACTTGGTTCCAATCTATTTCCAACCTCGGATGCAAAAGATGACATTTCTCACACATGAAGATAAACAAGTGCATTCCTTCTCTCACTCATTGCTGCATTTTGCTGTTTATAATATTAATAGCTGTGCAATAAGAAGTGTACCATTGAACTGTCAGAAGTGATTTGCCACAAGATGTTAGCATCATTTGATAGCTGTCAAATTTTAATAATTTTTGCTTGCCTAAAATCGGACACACTTAACTCTCATAGTAAATCAAGACCCGTAGCACAATGTCTTTGAGATTCACAGAGCTTGGGCAAAGCTTGTGGGCAGTTTGACGGTTCCGGCGCCTGGAAGTGAGCACCCAGTTTGCCCACGGCATTTGGAATGCATCTATGTTGGTGACAGATTGGAAAGTTACGTGCTTTGCTTCATGCTTTTTATTCACTGTGATTTGCACAGAGCTGGACAACTTACAGCTCTTCGTTACTTATAAATTAGATGCAATGATGAAATTCATTTCTTTTGTTGTTTTTTTTAACGTGACAGCAAAGCATATTTTGAAAGATTGTACCTACATAGAATATGTATGACTTGTTCCAATTGGATCACACTATTGTGTTTATACATGATGTGAAGTTACATTGGTCATGTGCTTATATATGAACATAGGAAAGTTATGTTTAATTTATTCCACTGTCTTTCCTATTCCCATCCTTCCTCCCTTCCCTTTATTCCCCTTTGTCTAATTCATTGAACTCCTAATCTTTCCCTCTCTTGTTGTGAGTTATCATCCACTTATCAGAGAGAACATTCAGCCTTTGGTTCTTTGGGATTAGCTTATTTCACTTAACATGATAATCTCCAGTTCCATCCATTTACTGACAAATGCTATCATTTCTTTCTTCTTTATGACTGACTAATATTCCATCATATATATATATATATATATATATATATATATATACACACACATATACACACACACACACACACACACACACACTTTTTCTTTATCCATTCATCTGTTGAATGGCATCTAGGTTGGTTCTCTAACTTAGTTATTGTGAACTGAACTGCTACAAACTTTAATGTAGATATGTCACTGTAGATGCTATAAATTCTTGGTATTGGTCATTGTTATTTTCTCATTCTCCCTAAACAGTGAGGTACAGGAAACCTTCAGGGTCCTTATAAGTGCACAGGGTTGAAATTCTACTGCCTCAAACCCATGCTGTCAAATAGATAGACACACAAACAACATGAAAAAGCAAGGGAAAAATCACCTTGAACCACCAATACCATTCAATAACAGAATCCACCAACACCACAGTGGAAGAAATGACAGAGGAGGAGTTTGGGTTGTTCATAGCTCAATTGATCTGTGGGGTAAAGATGATGTAAGAGAGAAAATACAGGAAGCTAAAGATCACTTCAGTAAAGAGATAGAGATTCTGAAAAAAACACAGCAGAAATTCTCAAAATGAAGGAATCATTAAACCCACTTAATAGTTCATTGGAAACCTTCATCAGCAGACCAGACCACTTGGAAGACAGAGTTTCAGGCAATGAAGACACAATACATACTCTAGAAAATAAAGTTGGCCATGGAGAAAAGATGATAAGAGACCACGAACAAAACTTCCAAGAACAATGGGATACCATGAAATGACCAAACTCTAGATTTATCCAGATAGACGATGGCTCAGAGATACAAACCAAAGGAAAGCACAATCTTTTCAATGAATAATATCTGATAATCCCCCAAACCTTAAAAGTGAAATGGAAATCCAGACAGGGGAGACTTAGAGGATCCCATATATACAGAATTACAACAGACCCACACCAAGGTACATTATCATGAGAATGCCTGACATGCAGAATAAAGATAAAATTTTAATGCTGCCAAAGAAAAAGGAGAAATTACTTTTAGAGGAAAACTGGTGCGGATACCAGGTGATTTCTCAACCCAGAACCTCAAAGCTAGGAGGTCCTGGAAGGACATAGACCAAGCTCTGCAAGAAAATAGATGCCAGCCAAGAATACAATACCCTATAAAATTAGCCTTCGGATTTGAAGATGAAATAAATATCTTCCATGACAAACAAAAGAGAAAAGAATGCATAACTAGAGAGCCCATACTGCAGGACATTCTCAGCAAAATATTTCACGAAGAAGAAATGAAATATCAAAGTGAAAACCAGCAAAGGGAGGAACTACACTAAAGGAAAAGTCAATCAAAGGAGAAACTCATTCAAATTAAAAACCAGAAATAAAACAAAATGACAGGGAATAGAAATCATTTCTCAATAATACCACTGAATGTCAATGACCTAAACACATCAATCAAAAGAGACAGGCAGGGCTTGTGGCTCAGTGGTAGAGCACTTGCCTAGCATGTGTGGGGCACTGGGTTTGACCCTCAGCACCACATAAAAATAGATAAATAAAATAAAGGTGTTGTCTCCATCTACAATTAAAAAAATTAAAATAAAATAAAAGACATAGACTGGCAGATTGGATTATAACACTATGCCAAGCAATGTGCTGTCTCCAAGAGACTCACCGCATAGACAAAGACATCTGCAGACTTAAGGTGACAGGGAGGGGAAAAAATATATCACTTACATGAATCTTGTAAACAAGCAGGGTTCTCTATTCTCCTATCAGATAAAGTAGACTTTAAGCCAAAATTAATCAGAAGGGACCAAGAAGGCCATTTCATACTGATTTAACTTATTTGTAAAAGTGCTTGTTGTTTTACTTAGATATATTTGATCTTGTTTCCATTCTCTGATCATCTCAAGAAGACACAAACCCAAGCCAGGTACAGTGGTGCATGCCTGCAATCCCAGCAGTTTGGGAGGCTGAGGCAGGAGGATTGCAAATTGGAGGACAACCTGGGCAATTTGGTGAGGCCCTGTCTCAAAATTAAATATATATTATATATATATATATAATATATATATAATATAATATATAATATAATAATATATGTAATATAATATATAATATTATATATATATATATAAGATATAAAGGGTTGGGGATGTGACTCAGTGGTATAGTGCCACTGGGTTCAATTCCCAGTAACCCGGCCCCCAAAATAACACAAAAGCAGAGAAAAAAATAATTCTTTAAAATAAGTACTGAAGTGCCATTTTGAAATACTGACAATTTCTCTATTATGGATAAAATATAATTAAATTCATCCTCTCAATAATTTTTCCAGTTTCAGTTTTGCCAGGTAGACAGCCTTGATGATATGGAGCGATCACCTCAATCTATAGTACAAACTTGATTTGGTCAATTCATGCAAGGGGTGCAAGATTCAGTGGGAAACAGAGCTGCCCAAGGTATTGGCTCCATTTTTGGGGAGTGGAGAGAACCAGGGAGTGAATTGAAGGGTGCTCAACCACTGAGTCACATCCCCAGCCCTATTTTGTATTTTATTTAGAGACAGGGTCTCACTGAGTTGCTTAGAGTCTCGCTTTTGCTGAGGCTGACTTTGAAATCAAGATCTTCCTGCCTCAGCCTCCGGAGCCATTGGGATTATAGGTGTGCACCCCTTGCCTGGCTCCGTTTCTAATGCTTTGCAATACATTTAAAACTTTTTAGCCAGTTGTATTTATTATGTCAAAGAAGGAGGACAAAAGTTGTCTCCATCTAGCAACTGACCAATCTTTTTCCCTTTTTGTGTTCTATGATTGGTATATTTAAAAATCCACAAACAAGTTCTGCTGAATTCATAATTAACAAAATCTTTGATGCAGATTTAATAAGTTTGAAGTTTATCACCGTGACTGAGGTCTTAAAAAGGCAGGTATATTGACCAAGTGTAAATATTTGTCTTTAATAGTGACCTTGGAGTGAACCTATTTTAAATAAAATTTTCACTGAAATAAAAGCAGAGTAATACAAAATAATAAAAGCAAACACAAGGTGAAAATAGTACTGAGGTGGCATTTGGATTCAGCCTCCAGACATATTTCAACTTATGTGCACACCACCATACCCCTGGGGTTGGCTCAAAGTAGACCCACACTTAGTTCTCCAGGGAAATACTCATGGGAAAACTGATATTTTCCTTTTTCCATTATTTCTCTTCTTATCCCTTTAACTGGTTCTCTTTTTCCCAGTAGAAGAAGGATGGAGAACTGGGCTGCCTAGCTCATGATCAGGCACATCTAACTTCTAAGGGATGTTTAATAACTTTTTCATAAATGAATGAATGGATAGAAGATGGGATGCATACTGCCTGTCTTACCCTCTTTCTGGTTCAAGATTTTCTACTTGTTTCTTTTTCTTCAACAATATCCATTATCAAGACATGTTGGGAATCCTTACCAAATCTCCCTTTTCAATGCTTAAAAAAAATAGCCAGGTTTCTATGACCCATGAAGGAATTATCTTTTTGGCTGAGATATTGGAGCTCTTGGTTCATAAAAATGGCTTACACCAATGGTTAAGTCACATTTAGCTGAGATTTTGCAGAAACCATTGAATTGTACCATGATGAATGCTTTAGAAATCAGAGATCTGTCTTTATGCAGGAGACAATTTTTTCTTGTTTAGAAAACACAGATGTATATAAATTTAGTAAAACAACAGACAGACTTTTCTTTGATAAGATGAAGAAATGACTCCTCATTGTTTTGAGTGCAGATGCATGTGATCTTGAAGAAGTTTTACATTTTCTGAGATCCAAGACCATTAAAGACATTGTTCAACAGCCACCTGATATCAACTTCTGGAGAAATTATCCTTCTGGATATTCAGATTATATTAAAAGATGTAGCCATGTAGGAAGTAAGATTTTCAACCACTCACACACAGCATTTTTTGGTGTCATTTTCCATTATGAAAACAAGTACTATGGGATTTTTAATAAAATGACTATTGGTGATTGCGATATTGTTAACTTTTCCAATCTTTTAACATTATTTTGTGTTGTGTTAGCTTTCTATCACTGTGACTGAAATATCTGACAAGTGCAATTTAGAGGAGGGAAGGTTTATTTTCACTTACAGTTTCAGACAAATCAGTCTTTAGATGGCCAATCCATAGCTCTGGGCCCAAGGTGAGGCAGAACATCATGGTGGAAGGGCATGGCAAAGGAAGGCGGCCCAGGACGTGGCCACCAGGAAGCAGACAGAGAGGAGGGCAGGGGCCACAGAAGATGGACATTTCCCGGGCTCCCACCTGCTCCAGTCATACCCCTGCCTTGAGTTACCACCCAGTCATTCCATTCAAACCATTCAAATTAGGTTATAGTTCTCTCAACCCAATCATTTTCCCTCTGAATATTCCTGTATCAATCCAGGAACTCCTGGGGAACACCTCACAAGCAGACCATGCAATGTGTCATTCACAAAGTTATAATATGGTTTTATATAATATATATGTACACAAGAATGCACACACACACACACACACACACACACACACACAGAGTTATTTCTTGAAGAACTACAACTACCCTAAATACACAGGTATAAAAATGGAATAGGATGCTGTAGGGCAATATTTTGGGAAGGGTTCTCAAGACCAGCTCAGTTCTACTTTAGATGTAAGTGTATTTACATCTCCATTCATACAAATATTCACCTTTCTTTTCTTGGGATGTCCTTATCTGGTTTGGGTGTCAGAGTGTTACCAGCCTTGTGGAATGAGTCATGGGAACTGTTCCGTCCTCTTCTACCTTTAGGAAACTTGTGTGAAGATTGATTTCTTTAATTGTTGGGTAGAATTCACCAGTGAAGCAATCCCATCCTGGATGGTGCATTCAACAGATGCCCAAGAGGCCTCTTTGGCTTATGACGTTCAAATCTGGGCCCAAGGTGAGACAGAACATCATGGCGGAAGGGCATGGCAGAGGAGGGCAGGGGCCACAGGAGATGGACCTTTCTAGGGCTCCCACCTGCTCCAGCCACACCCCTGCCTTGAGTTACTACCCAGTCATTCCATTCAAACTAGGATGGGATTTTTGTTGTTGTTGAATTTCTTTTTTGTTTTTATCACATGTATTAAAAACAATAATGACAAAATTTTTTACTAGTTATAATTCTGTTTGGAATTTTTAGTTCTCCTCAGAGCTGGTTTCATCGGATTCTTTCTTCCTAGGAGCTTTTCCCTGCCTTCCAGGTGGTCAGTTCTTTGCCACAGCACAAACCTTCCATTCATGATTCTGGCTATTTGAATATTGTCATTTTTTTTTTCTGGATCATCCTCAAGTTTGTCAATATTGTGGTCTCTCAATAGATTTCTGTTTTTATTGACTCGTATTTTCACCTTGTCTTACTTTATGGTTTGTATCACCCTTTTGATGATCTCCAAGTACTTTTGCTGTGACTTCTACGCTATGATTTTGCTATGATTTCTCTTTCGATCATTGATTACTGAGGAATGCGATCTCTCAATTTCAATCAACTATGGATTTCCCCAGTTTTCTCTTGTTCATGAGGTATAGTTTCATTCTATTGGGGTCAGAGGACATACCTTGCATGATTTCCATTATTCACACTGGTCAAGTGTGTGACCGATCACTGAGGATATTCCATATGCTTTAGGGAAAGACCAACATTCCCTTGCTGGGTGGTGCATTCAACAGATGCCCAAGAGGCCTCTCTGGCTTATGACGTTCAAATCTGGGCCCAAGGTGAGGCAGAACATCATGGCGGAAGGGCATGGCAGAGGAGGGCAGGGGCCACAGGAGATGGACTTTTCTAGGGCTCCCACCTGCTCCAGCCACATCCCTGCCTTGAGTTACTGCCCAGTCATTCCATTCAAACTAGGATGGGATTGACTTGCTGGACTTGTGTTTAGCTCTGCTACCTGTGAAGGGAAGGAGCAAGCTGAACTTGTCCACCATCACTGTGGAATCATGTGTCTTGCTGATAAGCTTGGCCTTTGAGTCATCTCAGGGCTGTGTTCTAATACATGCTTTTAATTGTCATGTCTTTGTGAAGAATTAATATTTTCATTAATATTAATCATTATAGTATGCTTTCTTTGGTTTCCAGTAATGTTTCTTCTTCTTCTTCTTCTTCTTCTTCTTCTTCTTCTTCTTCTTCTTCTTATTATTATTTTTTGCAGTGCTGGGGATTGAACCCAAGGCCTTGTGCTTTCGAGGCAAGCACTCTACCAACTGAGCTATATCCCCAGGCCCTTATTAAGTTTTATGTCAACGAGTTTTATGTCTTCATGGAGGAGTACCAAAGGCCTAGATGCATGAGCTATTCCATCTTTGAAAAATTTTAGAAACTCCTTTCTATTTTCACTTTCCTAAGGCCAAATCCAAGACTAAATCATTTAGCACATGTTAAAAAGCAATTTGAATCTAACTTGTATTTTTCTAACTCTCAAGTTTGTATCCTTTGCTGATTACAGAATAGAGAAGCATTTTTCACAAATCTTTTTGCACAGAACCAGAGTACACAGAAATTTTTTTGCAAAAGCGTTATGTAAAATATTCAAAATGAAGTTAAGAAACAAAATATCTGATGCCTGTTATGAGAGGCTAAACAATATATATTTTCATATGTTATTATCTACCTAAAATCAATTTGTGTAAATAATATCTCTTTTATACTGGGCACAGTGGTGCATTCCTGTAATCCCAGTGACTTGGGAGGCTCAGGCAGGAGGATTGCAAAATTTGAGGCTGAACTTAACAACTCAAAATAAAAAATAAAAAGTAGTGGGGATGTAGCTCAATGGTAAAGTTGCCCTGGGTTCAATCCCTAGTACTGCATAAAAAATTGTATTCTCATGCTAGACTCAAAAAACACACTTTGTAACAAAGACTTGGTAGATGATTATTCTTAATGTTTACAGATTTTTTTTTTTCTTTTTTGGAACCAGGATTGAACCCAGAGGTACTTAACCACTGAGCTACATCTCAGCTCTTTTCATTTTATTTTTTTAAATTTTGAGACAGGATCTAAATAAGTGGCTAGGGCCTTGCAAAATTGCTGAGGTTGGCTTTGAACTTGGGATCTTCCTGCTTTAGCCTCCCAAGTTGCTTGGATGATAGGCGTGCAGCATGAAATTGAATCATGTGCTTTAAATAGGGAGGTAATAGGTAAGGTCACGTGAAGGTCCAGGTTAATATTTATACCATATTGATTAGACATATTGATTGTCCACCTTAGTGGTATTCACTAAGGTGTTTCCACCTGGGGAACACTGGACTGATCATGTCCATCCACCCTTCCTCTACCCTCTCCTCCGAGCCCCCTCCCAGTCCTTAATAACCCCTCATTCTACTTTGCATTTATGAAATAAGTGCACCAAGCAGAGCTGAGCTATTGTGGAAAGGCTTCTCTTCCACGCACAGGTGGAACTCTGACTCGGGAACACTGGACCAGAAAGTCCCATAATGGTCACTTCATTCTTAGCTCCTCTTCTCACTAAAATGAAGCACTGGGCACAGTTCATGCCATACCTCTGAATCCCCACAGTAACATTAGGGTCATAGTGTAGTCACTCGGTGGGATGTTCTGAGGTGACCCTGGGAACCTTCCAGGGGTCCTCAAGTTTATATGACAGTGTCAATCACAAATGTGGGCTTCAGAAGCCTAACAGGAGTTGACTGCTTCCAACACAAGCATCCTGTCCCTAAAAAGGGCAATAAACTAAAATCAGAATGAGTTTTAAGACAAGACTGAACCCAAAGGCAGAGAAAAAGGTAAATCTGGTCCCTTGATGTCTTTGCACAAATTGAAGATATTTCAAAGGCTGGGACTTGCTTCCTGTTTGTGTCTACAGGATAAGCAGGTGTTGGGGTTTGGATGTGAGGTGTCCCCCCAAAGCTCATGTGTGAGACAATGCAGGAAGGTTCAGAGGAGAAATGACTGGGTTGTAAGAGTCTTAACCCAATCAGTGAATTAATTCCTGATGGGATTAACCAAAGTGGTAACTGGAGGCAGAGTCGGGGGTGTGGCTGGAGGAGGTGGGAACTGGGGCATGGCTATGGGGGATATATTTGTATCTGGAGAGTGGAGTCTCCCTCTCTCTGCTTCCTGATGATGTGAGCTGCTTCCCTCTGCCACACTCTTCCGCCATGATGTTCAGCCTCACCTGGAGCCCCAAGGAATGAAGCCAGTCTTCTATGGACTGAGACCTCTGAAACCATGAGCCCTCAAATAAACCTTTTCTACAATTGTGCTGGTCAGATCCTTTTAGTCACAGCGGCAAAAAAGCAAATTAAAACAACAGAGGAACTGGAAATAAGAGAACAAAGCCCATTTCTCCATGCCAAGCTCAGACAGGGCTCAGACACACCAAATAATAAGTGGTTTTTTTTTTAAAACAAATATAGGATGTGTTGAATGTTTTCCTTCTTCTCTGGTGGTGCTGGAAATTGAACCTAGGGCCTCACCCCCACTAGCCAAGCATAGTACCACTGAGCTATGCTCCCAGGCCTCTTTTGATTTTTTTCACCCCTAAAATGTATTTTCAAATAAAAAGAACCAGTTGCAACCTAAAATGTACAGGGCACTACTTTTTTTTGGAAAATTAAACATATATACACTAAAAATCTGGAGAAGTATCCATGAAACCATGTAAAGTTTCTGTCTTCTGGGTGCATAATATGGAACTCTTCCGCCCATACTTAACAAAGTGTTAGTAAAATTTGGAGTCGCTCGGGGACTGTACTTATTGGGTAATTACTTCATGTAAAGTTTCTTTACCTCTGAAGATGGTAGAGTGACTTTAAATAAAGATGATTTCAAGACACTTGTTGAAATAATGCAAACTCTTTTTTTCTCAAGAGAGTACTGTATTTGCATATTTCCTACCCACAAATGGTTGTGGGATAACAGAAATAAAAGAGAACTACTTTAAGAAATTGGCGGAGTTCTATCACATTTATTTGAAAACGACTTTTGCTTCCTAAGATGAAATGCCTCCGTGAATTCAACAATTTAGCAGTTTTGCTTCAACGAGATGAGCTTGCAGATTTGCATGTCATTTAAATTCATGTCAGAAATGCTCGTGATAATGAAAGTCGAAAAAAAAAACCCAGCATCGAGATCATCAAACACATTTATTGCTTGCCATAAAAATATGACATAATATAAAATGCAGTGAATATATTAAAAAGGCATCTTATTTATTATGACAATTAAAGTAGCAAAGCTTAATAACTAATAAAGCCTGAGAGAACTTTGCACTCCAATAAATTCTGTGATAAAAGATAATTTTGACAAGAATGTTTCCCATGAAATACCTACAACAGGGCCACTATTTCTGGTATACTTAGTAAATTCTGAAAAAATGTATTTCCTTGCATCTCAACAGCTTGAATATGCATTCCGCAATCTTCTCGAGAAATTTCAGCCAAGTCTAATTAAATGTTTCTAATTAAAATTGTGTAGATAGGAAGGAAATTAATGGCTTTGTTTGAACTAGTTGTTTATTGTATCATCAAGTGTACCGGGCATAATTGCCGTGCCAAGAAGAAATCATCAAAATTATTCTTTCCCCTGTTGATTTCCTGTTATATCAATTCATTCAGAACCTTCATTTTTTTTTTCTTTCCAGCTATAATGGGAGCAAATGAAACAGCTAAATATAAGACCTTCGCTTAGGGGAATTTTTTTCCCCAAAACTACTAGCTAGAGACAACATGTATTGCAAAAATAAATTAAGAATAATAATAATTAATAATAATAAAGGTTAGGCTTCAATTAAGCATTCTAAATATATTTAGTGGGATATTGAAAAACTCATAATGCTACCACCCACAAAATTCATCAAAAGATTTGAATAAAGGAAACTATAATAGAAGCCGAAGGAGGCTCAGATGGTCTTCTACACCAAGTGGCTTTTCACGTGCACGTGGATTGCTCTTAGATTATAGACTTTGTTCTTAAGGGGAACAAAATGTATATTTTAAAAATAAATAATAATAATAAATATTATTAATAAATAATATTATTAATATTAATAATAATATCATTATCAAATATTATCTATTATTATTAAATGTGATTAAATGGTTTATATATTATTTATTATTAAATATTATTTATTAATAATAAATAGTAATAATAATAAATAAAAATAATAATAATTTAAAAAATAAATACAGAAACACCGCCAGCACTGCAGAAAGTCTGGGAGGGAATGGCAGAATTCAAAGTCACATACGTGCATACCTATTTTCTCCTTCCAAGATTCAAATATTCTTTCTAGAGCCTAAAAGTCACATGGAACCAGTTCATGGATTTGGGACATTCCAGTCCTTCATCTCGAATGAGCACACCAGTGGTTTATTTGGGGCCAAAATGAGCCAGAGTGATCTCTGCCTTCAACGTCAGATCAAAAACGCAGCACTAAACTACAGGTTGAGCAGGATCATTTTCCAAGGAGGAAGCCGAGATCATCTTGTGGTCCTGGAGGGAACCTTTCTCTTTTTCCTTCCTGTTTTTGTATTTCTGAGAAGTCCTCGTGACCCAGCTTGGGTACAGTTTTGCAATTCCTAATGGTGAGTTGTCTTGGAACATCTTTTTT
>JAJEJO010002026.1:0-40105 GCA_020662805.1 Glaucomys volans
AAAAAAAAAAAAAAAAAGGACCAAGAGATTGGCAAGGAGTTAAAAATATGGGTTGTTAGTGTTTTTATATCATTATTTCAATATATTTCCTATCACCATTACTTTTTTGATCTACAGATCATTTGGGTGTTTCTCTAGTTAGATTATTTGATTTCTACCTTAATTATAGTGGAGTTTCAGAATATCCACTAAATGGTTCCAATTCCTTTGAGACTCTTGCTTTATTGGCTAGGATATAGATTGCTGTATTTTGTGGATGTTCAGGGTGTTTCAAGAGAGTTCTCTGCAGTTCCTGGATGCAGTGTTCTATCCATGACTATGCGGTGTCATGACTGTTAATTGGGTGGTTCACATCTATGTTCTTCTTATCAACTTTTGTTTCTTATACACATTATATGAGATTTAGCCCCATTGTATTTCATATTATTTAGGCTATTATGGAAGATGCTTTGTTTCAAGTTTGGATTATTGATCACTAGTGTATAGACAATATCAGGCTGTAGGCTCCACTAGGATCTGAAAATGCAATTGATATCTATGTAATGATTTTGTATCGTATAAACTTGCTGAGTTAGTTTATTTATTCCTGTAACATTTTAGTTGAGTCAAAAAGATTTTCCAAGTGGACAATCGTATCTATCAGTAGAAAATTCATGAATAGAAAATTTCCTCTTCTGTTCCAAACTCCATTCATTTTACCTATTTATTTGTAACCTTACTGAACTGAAAAGAACAGGACAACATTATCTCTAGCACACTACTGAACTGAAAAATTGAGAGTGAATATTTCTGCCTTGTTCCTGACCTTTAAAGGAAAGCATCTGGTCTTCAGCAAATATTACATAAGCTGTAAATTCTTATAGAGTACCTTTATCAGATTGAGGAAGTTCCCATCAACTTGTAGTTTTCTGAGTTTTCATTAGGAATGTGTCGGGGTGCCTGCTGGCTGGGGTGCCCACTGGCTGGGGCGGGCGGCGCGATTGGGGCGGCTGGCGATCCCCGTGCCCCGGAGCGGAGGCGCGCGTCTGGCCCCTCCGAGGGAGATGCCTCCAGGCCCGACCCCGCGCCCCAGATGGAAGGCGCGCACCCGGCCCCTCCCATGGAGGTGCCTCTGGCCCGAAGAGGTGGCGGCATAGCGGCTGGACAGCTGCTGCACAGCCACAACGAGCCATGCTGACGTGGACAGCTCCCGCCCCCCACCTTCCGGAGGATGGGTGGGTTTGCCCACAGGATGTCCGTGTCAGGCCGGCCTGAGGCCACGTGAGGAGGCAGGCCGGCCCAGACCCCCTCCTCACATCTCGCCTGCCACACTGGCCTGTCAGGGTGCCGGGGCCCCATCCTAATGCGGAAGTCTTCGCCATTGGCCAAGACTTCTGCATGCTCAGTGCGTGATCACTGAGTGCCTGGGCTCTGTGCAGCTTGCAGTCCACGAGCTAACCTCGTGGACAGCTCCCTGATTGGTTGCTCCTGCATTTATATACTGCACTACTTCCCTCTTGGGGGGAGAAGAAGAAAGTTCCTGTAAGGAGATGGCCATCGTGTGAATAAAGCTTCTGACCAGCCTACTTGTCGCGTCTCACTGCGGGCAGGGAGTTGCGATAGGAATGGATTTTGAATTTTTTAAAAAATATTTTTTCTTTAGCTGTAGAGGGGATCATGTAGTTTTCTTTTTAAATATATTAATAGTTAATGATATTGATTCATTGAGGGTAGTTATGCCAATCTGGTATTTCTAGGATAAACTCTACTTGAACATGATATATTATCTTTGCATGTGCTTGTGGATCCTACTTGATAAAATTTAAAAATATTTTCATGTATGTTCATGGTGGATAAATGTTCAGTTTTATCTTCTGTAATGCCTTTGGTTTTGCTATCAGAGTAACACTGGATTCACAGAATGAGTTGGATAGTATCCCCTCCTTTACATTTTCTTTGGAAAAATTCTAAATATTAATATTATTTCTTTATGGTAGCAATTCTGGTGAAGATTTCTGGGTGCAGACTTTTGTGGTTTTTTGTTGTTTTTTTTGTTTTTTGTTTTGAAGGAAGATCATTACCTATAAATTCAATTTCTTGAACATGGATATTCAGGCTATTTCTTCTTGAATAACTTCTGTTGGAGAAATGTGTCCAGTTAATTCAACTTGTTAGATTTATAGGAATAACATTCCCTGACTGTTTTTTCAAAGTCAAAAATGTATAGTGTTATCAATTATATTCTTAGTGATTATTTTTCTGCCTATTAATTATTGAGAAATTGGTATTGAAATATAATTGTTGATATACCTATATCACTTCCATCAGTTTTTGTTTTATTCTTTTTTACCATACTAAACATATCTGCAATTTCCTTATGGTGAAAACATTTAAAATTCTGTATTCCACCTTTTGAAACATACAGCCCACTGTTGTTATTTATACTTACTCTACTGTTCAATAGCATGACAGAACTTTTTGTTCCTATCTATTTGTTACTTAGTACCCAAAGATCAACCTCTCCCTGTCTCTCCCCCATCTTCCTCTCTCCAGCATCTGGTAACCACCATTGTATTCTCAACTTCAATGAAATCAACATATTTTTAAAGTTCATGTATTAGTGAGATCACGAGGTATTTCTTTTTCTGTGCATGGTTTATTTCATTTAACATAATGAACTCCAATTCCATCCCTGTTGCCTGAAATGATAAGATTTCATTCTTTTTCACAAGTGCATAGTACTCTGTGTCTATGTACCACATTTTCTTTACCCATTCATCAGTTGATGGACACTTACATTGTTTCCATTTCTTGGCTATTGTGAATAGTCTACAAAGAACATGGGAGAGCATATTTCTCTTTGATATACAGATTTCATTTCCTTTGGATATACCCAGTAGTGGTATTGTTGGACCATGTAGTGGTTATATTTAAAAAATTTTAAGGAACCTCAATGCAATTTTTCATAATGACTGATCTAAATTACATTCCTACCAACAGTGCAAGAGTTCCCTTTTTTCCATATCCTTGCCAGCACTTGTTACCATTAGTCTTTTGTATGCTAGTCATTCTTACTGGAGTGGGTGATATCTCACTGTGGTTTTGGTTTGTATTCTCTTGATGATTTGTGATGTTGAGCATTCTTTTTCATGTACTTGTTGGTCATTTGCATATTTTCTTTTGAAAAATGCCTATTTTTATTTATTGCCTATTTTTAATTAGGCTATTTATTTCTTTGATTGAGGCTTTGGGGTTCATTATATATGCTCATATTAACCCCTTTTCAGATCTATGGTTTGCAAGTATTTTCTCACAATATATAGGTTGTTCAAAAAGTCCTGGTCAATTCCAATGTCCCAAAGAATTTCTCCTGTTTTTTTCAAGTAGTTAATAGTTTTAGGTCTTTTATTAAAGTCTATAATCCATTTCAATCCAGGTTTGTTCCAAATACATGATTGGTGTGCTATTCAGAATGAACCAGCAGAGTACATAGAGGGAATGGTCTATTCCCATAAGCCTCCCCCAGGACCAGGATAGGCCCAGATGCTTCATCCTCAGATATAGGTCGGTGGTCATAAATTGCAGGATTCAGATCACCTCTGGGTAGAGTCACCATGGGTTGACTAGCCCCAGGCTCCTATGTTACACTTGTGGCCTCCAATATCACCAAGCTGTGGCACACCCTGAGCTCACAGCTTGCTAAGACCAGCACAACACTGGGGTAGGACCAATGTCCACACTGCTAATCAGCTTCCTATTGCTGAGGTGGACTTCTGACTCAAGACCACAGAAGTCACCCACAGGTGATGCTAGCTGCAGTAGTCTGATAGACTAGGGCTATGAAACTGTCACTGAAGCTGGTCTCACAGCTTCACTCACAGGCATGCCTGGGAATAATGGTTATTAGTATCTGCCCAGTGTTAAGTTTAACCAGCCAGCACTAAGTTCCAGGGCAAAGTTTTGTGCTTTTGTTTTCCTATCCCCAGTAAGTGGGTCTTGCACCACATTATGCTGCCTGAGTTTGGGGTAGTGGTGGTGAAGGCAGTCCCTTGGCCTCTTAGGTAGATGCTAAGCTGGGCATGCCTGAGTTTCACAGCCGTAGGTACCTGCCCAGTCTCAGGGGTGAACTATGGTCCCTGCTGGTAGTGAAGCAGCTGGTAGTGATGTAGGACAAAACACAAGTCTGTCTCACTTAGACTTATAACCCAGTACCAGCCTGCCATAGTGAAACCCAGTACTGGGCATAGTCCTATGACCACTACTGCCAATGCAGTACCTACAGACTATCACCCCTGGCACTGCATTGGCTAGGTAGCTTACTCCTCCAACCTCCAATCTAGGCTTAATATACTCTGTCTCTGTACCAGGCACAAGTCTTTGCCTCCCAAAGAGGCAGTTCTAAAGCCCAGCCCTGTCTGTGAGCACTGGCCTGGCAGAAGCTGTGCTGCCTGAGATTGGGGGAAGGGGTAGTGGAGAGAGTTACTAGGTGGTCATCAAGACTAACAATAAACTGGGCTGCATTTGAGTCTCAAAGCTGCATGGCCTATACAGCCTTGGGCCAAAACTTGGCCTGTCCCCCATGTGCTACACAGGTCTCTACCTAATGCTGGGACCAGTCTAGATTCAACATCTGTGAATTCTGGCATTCATACAGGGCCTTTGGTTTCTACTGGTAGGTAGACCTGCCACATGGCTCAGAAACACAGCCCTGTGATAGCTTTTGTTCTCAGTAGAATTTTGAACACAGCTCTGCCACCCAGGGTTGGAGGAGTCGTCAGCCACCTGGCTCATGCAGTTCCAGAGGTTTAGTATTGGCTTGTTGGTAGGGGTCTGTACCAGGTCTGGAACTGGGTTACAAATCTAAGTCTTGAATTTAGTTCTCTTCCTGCTCCAACTGGAACACATCTCTCTCCTGGCTGAGCTGCCTAAAATTGAGGTGGGGTAACCCTGGTACCTCTTTCCTTCCTGCCTTCAATACCTCCTTTCATTTTGTTGTACTAAAAGCAGACAGCATGATTTCTCACAGGTCTTACCCCTTGTGAGGGTAGTTTGGTGCATAAATAGCTGTTCAAATTGGGATTTCTGTAGTGAGGTGATCACTGGAGGATCTGCCAACTTGTTGGGCCTCCAGTTTCATTCTTGATCTTGGTGATTTGTTTTCCTTTTCTCTTGCCTATGGGTTTATCAATTTTATTAATCTAAAAAAATCACATTTTTACTTCATTGATTTCTCTATTGTTTTTTATTTTGTATTTCTGTTTTGTATCATTTTTCTTCTGTCTGGAAAATGCCATAATAGACATAAGTTTCTGCTGGTGATGAATAATTTCAATATTTATATGCCTGATTTATGTTTTTTCTGTTTTGAGAGATTTTAAAACATAAAGAATTATAGGTTGATTTGGTTTATATCTTTTAATGCCCATAAATATTATTCCATCATCTTCAGGTCATGTTGTTTTGGATGAGAAATCTGCTTTTAAACCTTATCTTTGCTTCCCTCTCTGTAATGTGCCTTCTTTCTCTGGCTGCTTTTAAGATTGTTTTCTTTAACACTGGTTTTAGGAAATGTGATTATTAACACGCCTTTCTTCTTGGTGTAACCCTTAGGGCTACATCTTATTCATCCACACATTCCTAACATCCTAGAGTGTCTGACTAGTATATATTGATTACACAGCAAACATATGTTAAATGTAAAGAATTCATGAAGGGATTTTGCAGTGGCTCCTGGAGAGCTCCCGCCTGGGGCAGCTGGAGTCCTCAGCCCCAGTGGAGTTATGAGGCCCTTCGGTGCCATTTTACAGCATCCCCAGAAGAGAGCCACCACCTGACACTGCCTGAGTCCCCAGCGCAGAGCTCAGGCCTGCCTGGGCTATCAAGCCCAGCGTCTCCATCACTGAGCACAGTTCTGTGCCCCCACCCCAACTTGGTCTAGTGCCAAGGCCCACACCCTGACCCCGGTGTCTAGCGCCTGTGCTGCATCTGATCGTCTATCAACACCAGGCAAGCTCTGCCCAGAAGCATTGATCATTCCCAACCTGGACGTAGAAGCGCCCTTCTTGGGTCACCACTTGATCAAGCACCTCTCAAACATCAGGTCATTGAAAAATAAGAGGTTTGAACTGTACAGTATATTTTTATCTCAGAACGTTTTTTAAATTAATTGTAATACTACGATCATTCCTAATATATCCACTATATTCCTACCTTTTTCTTTTATTATTATGCTTATGACTCTATCTACCTCTTATATATCTGTTTCCCTGGAGAATCTCTTTTTCCTCATGCTAGCAACCTATTTCTTTTAATTTCACTTCCACTATTCATATGACATAGTGTATCTATAGACTCACTTCTTATCTCATTAGTGTTTTGTCCAATACCCCTCCTCATTCTCCCAGTCCAACATTAGGATTTACAGTTCTTATTTCAACCTTACTGGTTATGCTGTAGATAATAATTTGAACTCATCCCTGTTTATTAAGACAACACTGTTAATATCTTAATAGGAACTATTTAGATTAAGGACACATATTGTTTATATGGTGTGCTGCCAATGCTGATCTCTCAATTCAAGGGGAGGCATTGAAAATAGGCAGGAATGTTGTAAGTCTTTAAGGGGAAACTGCAATACCTAGGATTTGCACTCCTAGAGGGGAAGATACACTAGCAACATGAGAAAACATGGGAAGAAAATGTCCCAAACAAACCCAGATACTATAACAAAAGTACCCAGTGACAACATGGCAGAAGCATTGTCAGAAAGAGAGTTGTACATAATTAAAATAATCTGAGAGGTGAATGAGGAGTCAAGAGAGCAAATGCAGACAATGCTAAAAGAGCAACTGCAGGAAGCAAAAGATCATTTCAGTAAAGAGATAGAGTTTCTGAAAAAAAAACACAAACAAACAGAAATCCTTGAAATGAAGGTTACAATAAACCAAATTAAAAACTCAATAGAAAGCTTAACCAACAGACTAAATCATTTGGAAGACAGAACCTCAGACAATGAAGACAAAGCATTTAATCTTGAAAACAAACTCAACCAGACAGAGAGGATGGTAAGAAATCATGAACAGAACCTCCAAGAGTTATGGAACATAAAGAAAAGACCAAATTTAAGAGTTATTGGGATTAAGGAAGGCACGGAGACACGAACCAAAGGAATGAATAATCTGTTCAATGAAATAATAGGAGAAAATTTCCCAAATCTGATGAATGAAATAGAAAATCAAATTCAAGAGGCTTATAGTACACCAAATGCACAAAATCACAACAGATCCACACCCAGGCACATTATAATGAAAATACCTAACATACAAAACAAATATAGAATCCTAAAGTCTGCAAGAGAAAAACATCAGATTACACATAGGGGGAAACCAATAAAATATCAACAGATTTCTCAGCCCAGACCCTAAAAGCAAGAAGGGCCTGGAACAACATATTCCAAGCATTGAAAGAAAATGGATGCCAACCAAGAATCTTATACCCAGCAAAACTTACCTTCAGATATGAAGATGAAATAAAATCCTTTCATGATAAACACAAGCTAAAAGAATTCACAAATAGAAAGTTTGCCCTACAGAAAATCCCCAGCAAAATATTCCAATAGGAAGATATGAGAAACAACAATGTAAGTCAGCAAAGGGAGGAATTACCCTAAAGGAACAGTCAATTAAAGGAAAAACCAGGTAAGATTAAAATCCAAAAATAAGTCAAAATG
This sequence comes from Glaucomys volans, assembly GCA_020662805.1. Lineage (NCBI taxonomy): Eukaryota > Metazoa > Chordata > Mammalia > Rodentia > Sciuridae > Glaucomys > Glaucomys volans. Next base: position 7,709 of record JAJEJO010002026.1, read on the forward strand.
ACCAGGAATACAAGTCATATCTCAATAATAACCCTAAATGTAAATGGCCTAACCTCATCAATCAAAAGACGTAGACTGGCAGATTGGATTAAAAAGGAAGACACAACAATATGCTGACTCCAAGAGATGCATCTCATAGAAAAACATGCCCACAGACTAAAGGTGAAAGGTTGGGAACAAACATATCATGCACATGGACTTAGTAAAAAAGCAGGAGTTTCCATCCTCATTTCAGATAAAGCAGACTTCAAGCCAAAGTTAGTCAGAAGGGATAAAGACAGACATTTCATATGCTCGAGGGAAGCATAAATCAGCAAGACATAACAATCATAAATATTTATGCACCAAACAATGGTGCATCCATGTATGTCAATCAGATCCTTCTCAATTCCAGGAACCAAATAGATCAAAACACAATAATATTGGGGGACTTTAACACTCCTCTCTCACCATTGGACAGATCTTCCAAGCAACAATTGAACAAGAAAACTACAGAACTCAATGACACAATCGCTAATTTAGACTTAACAGATATATAAGAATATTCCATCCATCAAAAAGCGAACACACTTTCTTCTCAGTAGCTCATGGATCCTTTTCTAAAATAGACCATAAGTTATGCCACAGAGCTACTCTTAGCAAATACAAAAACATAGAGATACTACCTTGTATTCCATCAGATCATAATGGAATGAAATTAGAAATCAATGATAAAGTTAAAAACAGAAACTATTCCAACACCTGGAGATTAAATAATATGCTGTTGAATGATGCATGGATAACAGAAGACATTAGGAGGGAAATTAAAAAATTCTTAGAGGCCAACGAGAACAAAGATACAACATATCAGAATCTCTGGGATACTATGAAAGCAGTGCTAAGAGGAAAATTCATTGCATGGAGTGTATTTAATAAAAGAATGAAAAGTCAACAAATCAATGACCTCACATTACAGCTCAAAGCCCAAGAAAAAGAGGAAGAGATCATCACCAAAAGTATAGAAGACAGGAAATAATCAAAATCAGAGCTGAAATCAATGAAATTGAAACAAAAAAACAATTCAAAAAATTGACAAAACAAAAAGTTGGTTCTTTGAAAAAATAAGCAAAATTGATAAACCCTTAGTCACACTAATGAAAAGAAGGAGAGAGAAAATCCTAATCACTGAAATTCGTGATGGAAATGGAAATATTACAACAGACACAATCGAAATACAAAGCATCATTAGAAGCTATTTTGAAAACAAAATAGAAAACCTGGAAGACATCAACAGGTTCCTAGAGGTATATGAGCCACACAAACTGAATCTGGAGGACATGCACAACTTAAATAAATCAATTTCAAGCAATGAAATAGAAGAAGTCATCAAAAGCCTACCAACAAAGAAAAGTCCAGGACCGGATGGATTCACAGCCGAGTTCTACAAGACCTTCAAAGATGAGCTCATTCCAATATCCCTCAAAGTATTTCATGAAATAGAGGAGGAGGGAACCCTTCCAAACTCATTCTATGAAGCTAATATCACCCTGATACCAAAACCAGAGAAGGACACATCGAGGAAAGAAAATTTCAGACCAATATCCCTAATGAACATAGATGCAAAAATTCTTAACAAAATTTTAGCAAATCGCATACAACAGCGTATTAAAAAGATAGTGCACCATGATCAAGTGGGTTTCATCCCGGGGATGAAAGGTTGGTTCAACATCTGGAAATCAATAAACGTAATTCACCACACCAACAGACTTAAAGTTAAGAACCACATGATTATTTCAATAGATGCAGAGAAAGCATTTGATAAAATACAGCACCCCTTCATGTTCAAAACACTAGAAAAATTAGGGATAGTGGGGACGTTCCTTAACATTGTAAAGGCTATCTATGCTAAGCCCACAACTAGCATCATTCTAAATGGAGAAAAATTGAAAGCATTCCCCCTGAGAACTGGAACAAGGCAGGGATGCCCTTTCTCCACTTCTGTTCAACATTGTCCTTGAAACTCTAGCCAGATCAATTAGACAGACCAAAGAAATTAGAGGAATATGAATAGGAAAAGAAGAGCTCAAATTATCCCTATTTGGTGATGACATGATTCTCTATTTAGAAGACCCTAAAAATTCCACTGGAAAGCTTCTGGAACTCATAAATGAATTCAGTAGAGTAGCAGGATATAAAATTAATGCACATAAATCTAATGCATTTTTATTTGTAAGTGATGCATCCTCTGAGAGAGAAATTAGGAAAACTATATCATTCACAATAGCCTCTAGAAAAATAAAATACTTGGGAATCAATCTAACAAAAGAAGTGAAAGACCTCTACAATGAGAACTATAGAACACTAAAGAAGGAAATTAAAGAAAGTCTGAGAAGATGGAAAGATCTTCCATGTTCTTGGATAGGCAGAATTAATATAGTCAAGATGGCCATACTACCAAAAGCTCAATACAAATTCAAGGCACTTCCAATTAAAATCCCGATGACGGACCTCATAGAATTAGAGCAAGCAATGATGAAATTCATTTGGAGGAATAAGAGACCCAGAATAGCTAAAACAATTCTTAGCAAGAAGAGCGAAGCAGGGGATATTGCAATACCAGACCTTCAAATATACTACAGAGCAATAGTAACAGAAACAGCATGGTATTGGCACCAAAATAGACAGGTAGATCAATGGTACAGAATAGAGGACACAGAGACAAATGCACATAAATACAGGTATCTCATACTTGACAAAGGAGCCAAAAACATGCAACGGAGAAAAGAGAGCCTCTTGAACAAATGGTGCTGGGAAAACTGGAAATCCATATGCAGCAAAATGAAAGTAAACCCATATCTCTCATTCTGTACAAATCTCAACTCAAAGTGGATCAAGGACCTAGGAATTAGACCAGAGATGGTGCACATAATAGAAGAGAAAATAGGTCCAAATCTTCATCATGTTGGCCTAGGACCAGATTTCCTTAACATGACTCTCAAAGCACAAGAAATAAAAGCCGGAATCAATTATTGGGATAGAATCAAACTAAAAACCTTTTTCTCAGCAAAGGAAACAATCAGCAATGTGAAGAGAGAGCCTTCAGAGTGGGAAAAAGTCTTTGCCACACACACTTCAGATAGAGCACTAATCTCCAGAATCTACACAGTGCTCAAAAATCTTTACACCAAGACCACTAATAACCCAATCAATAAATGGGCCAAGGAAATGAACAGACACTTTACAGAGGAAGATCTACAAGCAATCAACAGATTTATGAAAAGATGTTCAACATCCCTCGTTATAAGAGAAATGCAAATCAAAACCACCTTAAGATTTCATCTTACCCCAATTAAAAGGTCTTTTATTAAGAATACAGGCCACAACAGGTGTTGGCGAGGATGTGGGGAAAAGGGTACACTCATACATTGCTGGTGGGAGTGCAAGTTGGTGCAGCCACTCTTGAAAGCAGTGTGGAGATTCCTTAGAAAACTTGGAATGGATTCACCATTTGACCCAGCTATCCCACTCCTTGGTCTATACACAAAGGACTTCAAATCAGCATACTATAGTGATGCAGTCACATCAATGTTCATAGCTGCCCAGTTCAAAATAACTAGATTGTGGAACCAACCTAGATGCCCTTCAATAGATGAATGGATAAAGAAACTGTGGTATATGTACACAATGGAATATTACTCAGCCATAAAGAAGAATAAAATTATGGCATTTGCAGATAAATGGATGATGTTAGAGTCTGTTATGCTAAGTGAGATTAGCCAATCCCCAAAATCCAAAGGACGAATGGTCTCTCTGATAAGTGAATGATGATGCATAATGGGGGGTGGAAGGGTGGCAAGAATGGAGGAAGGATAGATTGCATAGAGGGTAGGGAGAGGTGGGGTCGGGGTAGGGGGGTAATAATAACAGAATGTGCGACAGACATCATTGCCCTGTGTGCATGTATGAATGCACAGATGGTGTGACTCTACTTTGTGTACAACCAGAGAAACAATAGCTGTACTCCATTTGTGTTCAATGAATCAAAATTAAATAAATTAAATTTAAAAAACCCATGCCTTCCAGAGTATCTTCTCCAATTCATATCAATTTATGGTTAGACCATGTGGACAGCTATCTTGGTAATATGACTCATTTGGAACTGCAAATTGAGATCCTGCCTCAAAGCAACTCATCTTTGGTCACAATTTTCAGAACTGCCCTTTCAATGTTTTTGAAGGTAACAAGAAAAATATTACTCATATTCTTATTATAAATGTAGTGCAGTGTTATAGGAGAAGTTTTGCAAAATATATGTAAACAAAGCAAAAATTTTTTTTTTAATGTCACTACATAAGGAGAGAACCACTACTGTTAACATTATCCCTTAATTTTTTATTACACACACATTTTTTTAAACATTTAGTAATGTAAATTCCCTTAACCATATATAAAAGTTTTCCTTATAACTGAATATTCTTCTGTAACTTTATTTTTAACCAAATAATATTCTACTGTATGAATTTATAATAATTTAATCTACTCTTAATTTAATAATGTTTACATTTCTCATTTTTTATTGGGTTATGTACCCCCCATGGAACTTTTGAGAATATCTGGTGAAATTCTGGTTATTTTAATAAGGGGAAGAGAGGAGATGGCACTATCAACTGGTGAACAGAATTATATAGTTTGCAAAATTATTGAAGGCTAAATGAAATCACTGATTGTGCTTATGAAATATTAGTTTTCAGATATTAATTACAAATATGAATTTTATTTGTAAATTACAATGCTGTTTTAACTCTAACAATTATTATTCAAAGTTTTTACTGAAAGCATTTTTTTTTGTGGTGTCAGGGATTGAACCCAGGGCCTTGTGCTTCACAGGCAAGCACTCTACTAACTGAGCTATATCCCCAGTCCAGTCCTTTTACTGAAAACATTTTAAGCATACAGATAGAAATGTTTACAGTGACATGATTTTGAAGGAAAAAACACATAGCAAAGGAGAATTTTCCAAATATTTGTTATAAAAATAACCTATCTATAGCATGATTTTCCCCTTAAAAACTGTTATTTTTCTCACTTATTTTTAATACGTTGCCTTTACCTTTAGGGACAAAGTATGATTAAGATAGATATTGGTTATTTTTGCCTTATCTCTTATTTCCTTGGTCAAGCTTGCAGAGCTTGTCAATTTAAGAACCAACTTTCTGTTTCATGATAGCATTTTGTATGTATGTTTGCTATTCCATCATTTTCTTCTCTTTTCTTTTTTTTTTAAATGCTTTAATTGAGTTTATTATGCTGTCTTATTTCTAACATCTTGAGATTAATTTTATTAATTTTCTTCTTTTATAATATGTATATTTAAAATTATTCCTTTCAATTTAACTACTATTTAATGCTATCTCACCTATCTTGGTTTAAAATGTTTATGATTATGATTATGATTATGATGAAGCATATGCAAATTTATTTTTATAGCAATCATGTATGCACCATTTATTATAGTGATGTGCCCCATTTTTAGCGAGAAATACATTTTCTTTAAAATCCTCTTTCATGTAATATTGATGTATTTGCTTTGTTGAATTTGGTATATACATGTTAATTTATTTTTATTTTATTTTCACCTTTTCTGTATCCTTACATTTTTATGAATTTGTTTAAAAGAGCATATAGTTGGACTTAGTTACTTTTCAGTCTGATGATCTTTGCCTTTCAAGTGGAATAGTTAATATATCCCATTTCATGTAATTTTTGATTGATGGGATTAGATGTATCTATGTTTCATAACCTTATCACTTTCCTACCTATTTTTATCTTCTGTTTCTGTCCTTATCTTCTTTGAGGGTTGTGTGTTAATATATTCATCTTTTATTGTTTTTCCATTAACTTACTTGAAAACTATGTAGTCTTTTTTCTGATCCATTTGATATCCTGAAGTTCCAGTAATATACCAAATTTATCAATTCATAAAATTAATCAATGCTTGTAAATTCCTGCTGGAAATCTATTAAACTCCCATGCTTGTTTTACCATTATTTTTGGTCTGAAAGCACCTTTATTTTGACTTCATTCTTAAGTTATTTTTCCTTGATACAATTTTAGATAAGCAGCTATTTTAACACTCTGAAAATATTCTGGTATCTTTCTCCTATTCTTTCTCTGTAGAATTCATTCTGTTATGTCTGTATGTTTTTTTCTGTTACTGTTAGTATCTTCCCTTCCCCGTCAGTGTTCTGCATTTTCACTCGGATGGATCTAAATGTAGATTCTAGTATTTGTTCTGTGAAGAGTTCATCAGTCTTCCTAAGTCTGCAGAATGATGTCTTCACTCTGTTCTGAAAATGTTGCATTCTTTGTATCTTCAAATATTGCCCCTGTCACATTCTTTCCCTTCTTTCTTCTTTACTTTGTGATTAATATATGTTAAGCCTTCACATAAAACCTGAGATATCCCTTAACCTTTCTTTTATATTTTACACTTAAAAAGAAAATCTATGCTGCAAAGACTAAAAAAAAAAAAAAAAAAAAAAAGAATTAATGAAGGTAACAACTTCTCAGAGATTTCAACCTTCTCTCTGCAGTGAATAGAAGGTAAGCTACCTTAAAATTGAATTTTTTTTTATTGTTGTTATTGCTAAAGAAACCGCTCTTCAAGGATGAATGAACCAAAGAAAGAGTATTTTTCCCTTTGGCCTTACCCAAGGAGGTCATGTCCTGTACTTTTAGAGTGGGTAAAATCACACACATTATTATTAAGGCAATTTAATTCTCATGATCCTGGGGCTATTTAACTATAATTATCTTCTTCTACTTCCAATGAGGAAGAGAAAAATAAATATAAAGTGAGACATTCACCTTGACAAAACCAAGTTCCAAACAATTCCGAAGTATTTATTCTTCCCTGGTTATTATATCTCTAAGGGGTCAATATTAAAACAGATTTTAAGTCACGTGCTGTGGCAAAGGCCTGTAATTCCAGCTGCTCAGGAGGCAGGAGGATTACAAATTCAGGGCCAACTTCAGAAATTTAGCAAAACCCTATCTCAAAATAAAAAATCAGAAAGACTGGGGATGCAGCTCAGTGGCTTTAATCCCCAGTACCCCTCGCCCCCCTCCAAAAGAAAAAAAAAGAAATGAAAAAGCAAACCAAACCAAAACAAAACAGATTATAAGCTCATAGTCATTTCCTCAAGCAAATATGACAAAAACCAAAGAATCTAATAACATTTAAGTTTATAATATCTCACTAAAAGAACTTAATCTTTTATAAATGAATTGTTAAAGTTGCAATTGATCATGGCTTTCATTAAAATTGTTTAAAGCTTCCTTTGAGTACTTAAAGGATAACAGAAAATGAAATAAATTTATTTGGTTAAAAAAGAAATATGATTATTATGTTATTAGGTACCTTTTTGTGATAGGCTTTGTTGAGCTTCTTGAATCCATGGGTTTATAATTTTCATAAAGTTAAAAACATTTTTTTTGTTGTGTTTTCATACATATTTTGTTTTCTCCCACCTCCTAATATATACTGGCTATTCTTAAGATATTCTAATTGTAAATATTTTTACTTCCTTGAAGTTGTCCCAGATTCAAGAGGATCTGCATGGGCACACACATACTTTTTTTAAACACCTGTTTTTATTTTGGGTAGTTTTTACTGCTGTTTCTTCGAGAACATTTTTCTTGTCTTTCACATTGTAAAACATGCATTTAATATGATCCAGGGCAGTTTTTCATTTCAGATATTGTGTCTCTGCAAGTTTGGTTTGGGGCTTTTTATTTCTTGTTGTGTAGTTCAAATGCATAATTTTTCTTCTACCACCTTGAATGTTTAGAATACAGTTTATAATAGTGGTTTTAACCTCAATTACTCGTTTTGTCCTGTTATCTGTCTCCACATTGTAGGCTGTATTTTACCACCTGTGTGTCTTTCTGGTAAGTTTTGGACGAAAACCAGATCTCATGAAGTTTACCTTGCTATGTGCCAGAATCATTGTGTCTCTTTGGCTTTATCCTGGGATATGGTCAAGTTACTTATAAGAAGTTTGCTTGTTTGGGGGTCTTGTTTTTGAGCATTATTAGGAAAGACTAGACCCTTGCTCAGTCTACAGTTAATTTTCCCTATTACTGAGGTGAGAGATTGTAGTTGTAACTGATTCTCTTTGAATTATGAAGCGCTCTGCCCTGCTTGTTGAAAGCAGGCACCATACCTCGCTCTGTGTTTCGGGCATCTTGCTGCAGGGCTCTGTGTCTGACTGGAGGGACTTTCTTCACATGCATGTGCTGAGCAATTCTCAGCTAAATACTTGAGGGGGCACTCCAGGTATCAAAAGCCTCACTGTATTTGTTTCCTAGCCCAGGAAGACCACAAATGTTCCTTGCTTGATATCCAGCATTTTGAATGGCATTATTTTATGCTTTTTTTAAAATTTAACTTTTATTGTTATTTCATGCAAAAGTGTTAACCTAATCAATGTTTATTCATTTTGATCAGAAGTAAAAACATGCATATGAGTTTTAAAATATAATTTCCTATTTTCTGTGGGTATTTTTAAGTTTGGTTTTTAAGTGTTTTATATAGTAATCCCTTTTACATTTTTATATGTATCTTACACATTTTTGTATTGAAGCCCTTTCAGGTCTATTTCTCTTTACTGCTAGTTCTCAAGCATAGCATACTTTTTCCTTGTGTGGTTAGTTACTGTTGATGGTGAATTTATCATTTTAAAATTTATTATTTTTTTTAAATTTTTTTTATTTTTACAGACTTCATTTTGATTCATTGTACACATATGGGGTATAAATTTTCATTTCTATGGTTGTACATGATGTACGTTCATATCATTCTTGTTAATCACACAGGTACATATGGTAATGATGTCTGTCTCACTCCACCATTTTTCAGACCCCCCCTCATTTTCCTCTACATAATCTAAAGATCCTCATTTTGATTATGAATCTATTACTTCTAAAATCAGTGCTGATTCCTTTGAGGTTTACAATCAAAGTGGCTTCCTCTAGAGATAATGTGATTTTTGCTTTTGTTAGGCATCTAGTGGGTACTGCCAATGTAGAATCTCTGTACGCTGAAAGATTTATGAATCCATGTAAGTGAGAGTTTTGTTATTGTTTCAATTTCTGATGTCTTGCTCTGCTCAGTGGTGAGGAAGCTTTTCCCTGTAGTAGATAGAGGTGGGATGGGTGGTTTGTCTTTGGTTTATCCTTACATCTTGGATACGTCTCTTTGGGGTCCCAAGATAACCTTATCTTGTTAGCATTGTCACACTGGAAATAGCCTCTTAGTTTGGGATTCAATTCTCAGTGCCTAATGAGATATTAAGCCAGCTTTTACTAGTTTATCCCAAAGTAATCGATAAACTAAATGTCCATATCTTACAACAATAGCAGCAGCTTCTTCATTTAAACTATATGCCAAGTTTATGTAAGCAACAGTAGTCTGTTTCCTGTGTTCCATGTGTCTTCTAATTCTGTGATATAAACTTGGAGATTTAATCCAAATAGCAAAATCTGCTTTATTACTAAAAACAGAATGCTTAGATTTTCTTGAATTACACATTCTCCCTCTCCCCCTGCACATAGACAAATTGTGGTAAAATATATGTAACGTGCAGTTTATCCCATTTTAAATACATAGTTCAGTGACATTAAATTCATTCACTTCATTAACAATCACCACCATTTGCCTCCAGAACTTTTTTCATCCTGCAGAATTGAAACTCTGAGCTGGTTAAAGAATAAATCCCCATCTCCCTTCCCCAGTCCCTGGCCACCACCATTCTATTCTGTTTCTATGAATTAGACTATTCTAGGTTGCTGATATATGTGGGATCATAAATATTGTTCCTTTTGTGACTGGCTTATTTCATTTAGCATAATGTCATCAAGATTCACCCTTGGTGTTATAGAATGTGTCTAACTTCTATTACTTTGAAAGGCTGAATAATATTCCATTGTATGTATATACAGCAGTTTGTTCATCCAATCGTCTGTTGATGGACTCTTGGGTTTCTTACAGCTCTGCTATAATGAATATGGTATACAAATCTGTTTTAAGTCTCTGCTTTCAACTCTTTTAGGTACATACCTATAAGTGGGATTGCTGGTTTATATGGTGACTTTATTTTTAATTTAATTATTAGGAACCTCCACACCATTTCCCACAGGGGCCACCCTAATTTATATTCTTACCATCAAGGGTTCTAATTATTCCTCAGCTTTGTTAACATGTATTATTTTCTAATTTTTGTTAACAGTTATCTTAATAGGTACAACATGGCAGCTAACTGTGGGTTTCATTTGTGTTTCCCTAATGAATAGTGATGTTAAACATTTTTCCATGTGTTGATTGACCATTTGACATCTTTTTTAGGATGAATGTCTATTCAAGTTCTTTCTTCATTTTAATTGGGTTATTTTTGTTGTTATTGAGCTATAATATTCTTCATATATTCTAGATATTAAATCCTTATCAGATATATAATTTACAAGTATTTTCTCCTTGTCATTCTGCTGATAATGTCCTTTTAATGTAAATTTTAAAAATTGCCATAGTTCAACTTATTTATTTCTTTACAGGAGAAGCAGCTTTTCCTAGGACAAGGAATTAAAAGGCAAAAAAAAAAAGGTTGTCTTTATACAAAGTTTATTAGACTCCTTTGTATTCTGAAAAGGTCATCCAAATAAACTTTGAACAAAATTATATTTTAATATAGATACATATTCATCAAGGTATTTATCATGATGCAAAATAAGCCCTAATTTATTCATTATATTAATTTTTGATGATATTAATATAATTTAAAAGAAAAATTATAATTCTTGTAATGATTATTTTGTATGCCAACTTGATAGAGCTAAGGGATGGTTAGAGAGCTGGTAATTACTTCTGGGTGTTTCTATAAAAATGTCTAAGTAAGAGATCAGCATGTGAACAGTAGGCAAGAGAAGATCATGCTCACCTGCTGTCTTCCAGTGGAGATGCCATAGAGTGGACATTATCTTTTCTGTTGAGGATCCAAGTAGAAGCAAAAGGAGGAGGAAGGCTGCACTTGCTTTCTCCTCTTGAACTGAGGCATTCATCTTACCATGTCCTCAGACATTAGTTATGGATATCTGGTTTCTGGGCTCTGGACTCTAGGACTTACATCAGAATCTTTCCATGCCCAGGTGGTCAGATCTTTAGGTAGACTGAATTACACTACCACTAGCTTCCTGGTTCTCTAGCTTGCAGATAGCATATCATGTGACTTTTCAACTTCTAGAATTCTCTGAGTCAATTCCTATAATCAGTCTTTATCTCTATCTCTCCCTCTCTCTCTCCTGTTGATTATATTTCTCTGGAGAACCCTGACTAAATACAAGTTCTTTGGCATCACATCTTTAGATAGTTCATTTTTCTGAAAGGGCAGACATTTGTGAATTTTAAGAAGCCTATAAATTTTCAGTACTTTGATTAGAAGAATTTAATCTACAGAATTTTCTCCTTCATTTCCCTGGTTGCAGTAGAATATAAAGTTGATAGCTAATTTTGTTGATATTTCATTTTTAGGTGAGTCAGAGGACTCCCAATTCTGCCCTTCCACTAAGGCTTATAGCATGTAATGTAGTTCCTTCAGAGATGGAAAAACAATAGAAAAACATCTGGTATTGTAATTACATCAGTTGGAAAGGTACTTGAAGCTGATGATTTCTGCTGCTAAATGAATATTGTTGGAAATATTATGTCTCTTCTTATTATTTATTAATAAACAGCTCCTTGGGGAAATTTTTCAGATAGCATTGATGTGAAAAGACTCTTCAATGAATTAAGAAGGTATATAGAAAGTTTTTGTCTGGAGTATACTTAAACTTTTTCTGAAATGTAATCTTACCTATTATAATTGATATGTTGATCTTTGCTGAAAATTTAAGCAATAATGCCTATTGAAGTGTTTTTAGTATTCTCTGAATACACTTTGTTCCTGAGACAAAGCTGTAACCTTCAAATAATGTAGCTTCTACACTTTAGGGTCAATGCATCATTATGCCAATGGAAGATGACAGGTTGTAGAATTGGCATGTCATTTATACCAATCACACAGTAAAACACCTAGTGGGCTTTCTTATTTCTCTTCTTTATCAACCATTCAAGGATCAGAGGAGTTTGTCTTTTAACCTTTCATTTCTATGTGTATTCTCCTGATTCACATTTTCTTTTCCTTCATAGGCAAAATTTTACATCTGATACATAAAAAGTTACAATCTGACTTTTAATTTTTTTCTCCAAGAAGTAGATTTTAGAATTCAAGAGGTAGGTTACATGAGAAAATGAGCCTATTGATTTATGAACTGTTTGAACTGTTTGACTCAGATCAGCATCTGGGATGAACAATTCATTCACTTATATTTCTAAATTATTATTTCTAGTAAAATCTCTGCTCTGAAAATGACTTCAGTACACAAACATTCCTTAACGTTTTCTAGGAATGTTTATTTGAATTCCACAAATTTTGTAGTTCACTCTCAGTATAATAAATTTACATGGCTGGTGTTAGAATGTGTTGTTTTGCGTGTTAAAATAACCATGGTCATTGTAATGGAAATATTCATTTAGTTTTAATTTTTCAGTCTAAAGCAGATATTTGCTACTGGTAAGTCAAAAGGAAAGGGAAGAAGAATGCCTAGATAAAGAATACTATCTTCCCATCATACTTAAACCCTTGAGAAAAGAGAAAAATAATTCACTCCTACCCACTACCATATAATTACAGAAAGAATTATAGTTAAAGAAATTACAATTACTTTATTCAGATTATAAGCAAATTAACATCAAATTAATTTACATAATAGTATTACTGTAACACCAAATACTTAGGGCATGTGGACACCAAATATGAGAGGAATGCATTATTAAAAGGGAACCTGAAAAGCCACAAAGTTTTTGAAAAAAGTCGAATAGTATGATTGAAAATGTAAAGCTTGCAATATTAATGTTTAAGAAATCAGAAAATGGAAAGATGTAATTTATTGAATCATTAATTATATCATTTGATATTATTTAATTAAACCTAATAATAGACACACACATATACAGTTCTTACTATGTTTCAGGTAGTGTTTCAAGTGCCTTACTACAGAAATCATTTATTTTTCAGTACACCCTCATGATGGAAAGGCTATTCTTATCTCCACTTTTCAGAGGAAGTGAGACACAAAGACTCTCGGTACTTAGCAGAGGAGGCACCAGGCCTGGGCACCATCCACAGACACACAAACTGTGCATGCCCCACAACCAGACCCATCATTCCCATGATATGGGGACACAGATTTCAGTGCTTCTATTTCTAACCAGTGTGCAAGCTGCCTCTTTTAAATGGCTTGCCAATGCCTGGAAGTCAGTTTAATTACTTATAATGGCATATTTCTTCCAGAAATATGAGGCAGATTTCCAAAGACTTATTTGGTACTGCAAAGGTTTCAACAAATAATGTCCACCTCTCACATACCTGACTCTGAAATCACAGTTATTCTGTGATATATACAGGAATGACTATACACAAAGGAGCTAATTTTCACATGTATATCATAGAATTTCTTCAGACTGCCAACTTGTGTGTATACTTCCACAGTTATTAATCTAGAGTATTAAATGCTATTTAATATTTTAGTTATTAAATATCTTTCACAGAAATACATTTATGCTCCACATACAATATATGAATTATCTTTCATTTAAAAAGCTTATAATTCATTGCTGAATTTAACAGAGGCTTTACCCAGAAAGGGGAAGTTCCACCTCAGAAATTCAGTTATCGGCTTATAAATACCTAGATGATATATTGTTTGGTTACAAGTATATGACTGAAGTATCAAGCTTCCCTGTTGAAATGGAAGTGGCTGATATTCTGTGATTTACATTCTAGCCAAACCATCTTCATTAATTATTAAATCATACACTTATTAAATTGCTTTTAGAACTATTTATTAAAATGGTCCCTGCTAGTTTCCAGTCAGGTCTCTCTTGTTCTCATCTACTGATACTTGCAGGAACATGAATGAATCTTGCAAACATTATCCTGAACACAAACATGCCAATGCAAAACAGAAACAAAAGGGTGCCTATAGTTTGAGTGTATGATTCTACTTTTTTATAATTCTGGAGAAGGGTCTCATCCCTCATGACCAATTTACCTCAAGGTAAATTGGTAGTGGTTTGGAGTTGAAGGTGGGTGTTATTGTCCAGAAAAGGCATAAGGAAACTTTTAGGGGTAATAGGAGTATTCTTTACTGGGCCCGTAGTGTGCTCACAGGAGTGTACAATAAATTTATCCAAGCTTACTGAAATACATAAAATGGTCACATTTCATTTTATGCATAGTATAACCTCAATAAAGTTTACTTCAAAATATTTGCAATTATTTGTGTTTTAAAAAGTTATTTTTTTGTTCTTTGTAGAAAAATTAGAGAATGTAAAATAGTGAGTAAAAGAGTTTATGATAGCACAGGCTTCTTGGATAATTTGGTTCAATCCCTTCTTTCTATGCCCCTATTTTTCTGAATGCAAATATTTATTCCATACCTTTATATATTGGATACTTGTAAATTGCTTTTGATTTTTATGAATCAATATAGCTTTACATAAATGTATTGGTTATAAAGCCTGTTACCTAACCATCTCAGATGCTACTAAATAGTTAAGTAAAAATAATCACCCTTTTTATTGGGAAAAAAATATTTTGAGGTTTTATAACCACTACTTCAAGATCAGTCCAAATTTTTACTTCCAAAAAGTGAGCTTTATTGTTATATAATGTTTTTACATTTTCAGTCTTTATGGAGAGTGGTTTTTAAACAATCATACACAACAGTTTTTTCAGGAGTACTGTAAGAGAGCTGAATAAATGGGAGCAGCACAGTGTCTCTGTTGTATCTGTATTTGAGGAGGTGCGATGGAGTAGTGTCAGTACTTACACCCAGACTTTGCTTTCACCTAAGAAGGCTGAGACCTTCCTGTCTAAAAAGCAAAACAAAATAAAATGAAAAAAAAAAAGAACCCACAAAGTGTTTTACCTCACTGTCTCAGAATAGTTTTGCTTTTAATTGTATGCTATTAGTGTGCATGAAAACATCTGTAAGCTCAGAAGTGCTTATAATGCCATTCCCTATTATACAGCATATTCATATTTGAGATAGGAACTAGATGATAGCAGCCATATTTATAATCTGAAATACTAAGATAGAGTAAAAATGATCAAAAATACTTAGCAATTACACACGATTGCAATTTACACATTTTCAGTTGAGTATAACTTTTCAGCTCAGTCCTGCCAAAGCTAGGAATTAACTCTGTATAAAACCTACTTTCATTTATAGATGTGTACTAATGCAAGTGAATATTTATTAAATAGATTTAAATAGAAAAAGTGGAAACAATCTAGGCATTCATCTTAAGGGGTGAGATAAATTATTATAAAATAGTGTAAAATCATAGAATATACTACTAGCATCTTTAAAAGGGAATGAGGTACAAGAAGTGATAAAATCCATGTACCTCCATAATAAAATATGTGAAAAATTTTGTAAAACTGAAAGTAAGCATGATCCCACTCGTATTAATGTAGATTAAGTAGACAGATAAATGAACATACAGATTCATATTCATACATATAGGAAAATTGAGAAAACAACAACAGTTAACAGTGACCTCTGGAAAATGGAAATGCAGGCAGGTGTTTCTCTTTTATTGTTTTAAATCATTTGGTTGTTTAAAATTTTAGTGTAGAAGTGCAATATAAACTTTGTACAAACATATTAGATCAATAATCACCTAAAAATAAATGCCATTCTCAAATACCTAAATGCCACTCTCAAATACCTAAACTGTGTGGTATTTAATCATAAACACATTAAGGATCACCAAAAGGCAAAGTTCAAACTCTGGAAGTGGGTGCATTGGACCCAATAATTGGGCCTCAATGGTCTCTCTTGCTCTGCTTTGCCAAATTCCTCCCTGAATTCTATCTTTCAGGCATTCATAATACATAAAAGTTCAGGAATTAATCTTGAGATTGCATGCATTTCTTTGCCTTTGCTCTTCTGGCATGATGTCTCAGAAATTCATTTTCTTTGTTTAATCTTTGAATAAGTACTAATTGTCATTCCCCTCAAGGTCAACCTATCCAGGAACACTTATACCAAGTCCATTCCTGAATCCTCAATTGGACACCCTTTATACTTAGTCCTGTAGTCCCTAGCATGCAACGATTATAGCCTTTAACTTCTTTTTCTTTTGGGTATTTAATTTTTTATTTATTCATTTTTATTAGTATATTATAGTTGTACAAAATATTGGGGTTAATTTTTACATAATTATAAAAGCATTGAATACAATTTGCTCCAACTTACTTCCCAGAACTTTTCCTTTTCCTACCCTCCTCCCTCCCCCTTTTTCCTCTCCTTTACTGGCCTTTCTGGTATTTATTTATAGTTTTTTGATATTAGAGCATTATGGATATACATAAAGGTGAAATTCACTATGGCATATACATATATGTACATAGGAAAGTTCGATCAGATTCATTCCATCACTCCTCTCTTCCCACCCCTCTTCCCTCCTGATCAATCACCATCCTCTATTCCATTATTTGTGCTTCTATTTTCATGGAATTTCCCTCTTCTTCTTCCTCCTCCTCCTCCTCCTCCTCCTCCTCCTCCTCCTCCTCTTCTTCTTCTTCTTCTTCTTCTTCTTCTTCTTCTTCTTCTTCTTCTTCTTCTTCTTCTTCTTCTTCTTCTTCTTCCCTTATTTTCCTTTACTTCTGCATATGAGAGAAAGCATTCAGTCTTTGACTTTCTAGGTCGGGCTTATTTCACTTAGCCTGATGTTCTCTAGTTCCATCCATTTACCATCATATATCATAAATTCATTCTTTCTTAGACTGAATAAAACTCCATTGGGTATACATACCATAGTTTCTTTCTTCATTTTTCTTTATTCATCTGTTGACAGGCATTTGGGATGGTTCCATACTTTGGCTACTGTGAATTGTGCTGCTATAAACACTGATGTGGCTGTATCCCTGTGGTGTGCTGATTTAGATTTTTTGGGTACATACCAAGGAGTGGGATAGATAGGTCATATGATAGTTCCATTCCTAGTTTTTTAAGGGAATCTCCATACTTCTTTCCAGAGTGGCAATACTAATTTGCAGTCTCACCAACAGTGTATGAATGCAATTTTTCCCTCACATCTCACTAGCATTCATTATTATTTTGTATTCTTGATAGTTCCATTCTGAATGGAGTGAGCTAAAATCTCAATGTAGTGGGTTTTGTTTGTTTTTGCTTTGTTTCTTCTTTTTGTTTGTTTGTTTTCATACAAGGGATTGAACTCAGGAGCACTTACCCACTGGGTCATATCCCCAACCCTTTTTATATTTTTATTTAGAGACTGGTTCTTGCTAAATTGCTTAGGCCTGGACAAATTGCTGAGGCTGGCTTTGAACTTTCCATCCTCCTGCCTCAGCCTTCCAAGCAGCTGGGATTACAGGTGAACACCACCATGCTGACCTTATGTAGTTTTGATTTACATTTCCCTGCTTGTTAGGAGTGTTGGATGTTTTTTCATATATTTGTTGGCCATTTGTATTTATTCTTTTGAGAAGAGTCTGTTTAGTTCTTTTGCCCATTTATTAATTGGGCTATTTTTTTTTTTGGTGGTGTTTTTTTGGTGGTACTTCATATATTCTGGATATGAATTCCCTATGTGAGAAGCAGGTGGCAAAGAACTTCTTCTATAGGTTCTCTTTTAATGCTGTTGTTTCCTTTGTTGTACAGAAGTTTTTAAATTTGATGCCATTCCACTTACTGATTCTTGGTTGAATTTCTTGAGCCCTAGGGGTCTTGTTAAAGAAGTTGGTGCCTGTGCCAATAGGTTGGCAGGTTGAGCCTACGTTTTCTTCTAGTAGTTTCAGATTTTTGGTCTAATTCTTAGGTCTTTGATTCACTTCGAGTTGACTTTTTTGCAGGCTGAGAGATAGGAATCAAATTCATTCTTTTACATATAGATATCCAGTTTCCTCAGCACCACTAATTACAAAGACTACCTTTTTTCCATCATATGTTTTGGGTACATTTGTTAAATACTGGATGACTCTATCTATGTGGGTTTGTCTCTGTGTCTTCCCTTGGTCTTTTTGTCTCTTTTGGTGACAATACTCTGCTGTTACTGTTACTATAGCTCTGTAGTATAATTTGAGGGGCAGTATTGTGATGCCTCTAGCACTGTTCTTCTTGCTTAGGATAGCTTTGACTCTCCTGGGTCTCTTATTCTTCCAAATTTATTTTATAATTATTATTTTTTCTATTTCTGTGAAGAACATCACTAGTATTTTGATAGGAATTTCATTGAGTCTGTATAATAATTTTGGTAGTATGGCCATTTTGTGATGAGGGATGAACATGAGGGATCTTCTTCAATTTCTTTATTCAGTGTTCTCTAGTTTTCATTGTAGAGGTCCTTTACCAACTTGTTTAGATTTCTTCCTAAGTATTTTGTAAAGTTGTTATGAATGGACTAGTTTTCCTAATTCTTATTCTTATTCAGCAGATTCATTATTGGAGTATAGGAAAACAATTGTGTGCTGATAGTTATCCTGCTGTTTTGCTAAATTTATCAGCTCTAGAAGTCTTCTGGTGGAAAATTTTGGGTTTTCTAAATATAGGATCATGTCATCAGCAAAAAGAGATAATTTGACTTCTGTTTTTCCTATTTGCATCCCTTTAATTTTCTTCTCTTGTCTGATTGCTTTGGGTAGAGTTTCAAGGACTATGTTGAATAGGAGTGGTGAGAATGGGCATCCTTGTCTTGTTCCTGTTTGTAGAAGAAATACTTTCAGTTTTTCTCTGTTCATTATGAGGTTTGCCTTGGGTTTGTCATATGCAGACTTTACAATGTTGAGATGGGTTCTTCCTATCCCTAGTTTCTCTAATGCTTCAAATAAGAATGAGTGCTGGCCTTTGTCAAATGCTTTTTCTGCATCTATTGAGATGATCTTGTGATATTTGTACTTAACTCTATTTAAGTGGTGAATCATATTTATTGATTTGTACATCTTTGCATCCCTCGGATGAAACCCACTTGATCATAGTATGCTATCTTTTTAATGCACTTTTGAATGTGGTTTGCCAATATTGTATTAAGGATTTTTGTAACATGTTTATCAGAAATATTGGTCTGAAGATTTTTTCCTTAATGTGTCATCATCTAGATTGGGTATCAAGGTCATTCATCATAGGATGAATTTGGTCATGTTCCCTCCTTTTCTATTTCATGGAATAATTTGGGGAGGATTCAGGCTTTATCTTTTTTATTTTTTTAATTTTATTTTTATTTGTACAGACTGAATTTTGATTCATTGTACACAAATAGGGTACAACTTTTCATTTCTATGGTTTTTGCATGATGTAGATTCACACCATTTGTGTAATCATACATGTGCATAGGATGATGATGTCTGTCTCATACCACTATCTTTCCTTCTTCTGCCCCCTCTCCCCTTCGTTTCCCTCTACACAATCCAAAGTTCCTCCAGTCTTCTCTCAACCCCCCATTCCACCATTAAGTATCATCATCCACTTATCAGAGAAATCATTCAGCCTTTGGGTTTTTGGAGTTGGTTTATTTCACTTAACATTATAGTCTCCAACTCCATTCATTTACCTGCAAATGCCATAATTTTATTCTTCTTTATGGCTGATTGATATTCCATTATGTATATATACCACAGTTTCTTTATCCCTTCATCAACTGAAGGTCATCTAGGTTGGTTCCACAATCTAGTTATTATGAATTGAGCTGCTGTAGACATTGATGTGGCTACATTTCTGTAGTATGCTGATTTTAAATCCTTTGGGTATAAACCAAGGAGTCAGATAACTGGGTCAAATGATAGGTTCATGCCAAGTTTTCTGAGGAATCTCCATACAGATTTCCAGAGTGGCTACACCAATTTGCAACTCCATCACCAATGCACAAGTGTATCTTTTCTCCCACGTCCACATGAACACTTATTATTGCTTGTGTTCTTGATACTAGCCATTCTAATTGGAGTGAGATGAAATTTTAGCCTTTACCTTTTACAATCAGTATGTACATGATTGTTTTTCACTGCAGTCAAGTGTTGGCAGAGGGAATTTTCTCTTAATTCTATATTCCAGTGCTAATTTCAATATGTAGTTCTTCAGATGACTGAGTTAAATCTATAAATAGCTTAAATTTTGCATTTAGTTTCTTACCTGTTATAAAAATATGAGATAATCTTGATTTTCAAAATAAATGTTTCTAGGGGCTGGGGATATGGCTCAGTTGGTAGAGTGCTTGCCTTGCAAGCACAAGGCCCTGGGTTCAATCCCCAGCACCTAAAAAAAATTTTTTTTTTCTATTAGACACAAACTTGAAAAATAAAAATGTAAATGAAGAATGCTAAAAAGATCATGAAGGAAAAATTGATTTAAAAACATGCTTTATGTGGGGTATAAATGAGAGACTGGGGTGAGGGATGGATGGAGAAATGGAGGTACTGATCAAAGGGCACAAGTCTCAGTTAAAAAGAAGGATTGGTTTCTGGTGATACAGCACAATGTCTATAGATAATAATAATGTATTGCATATTTCAAAATAGCTAAATAAGCAGCATTTAAATGTCCTTACCACAAAGAACTGATAAATACTTGAGCTGATGGGTATGTTACTTACCCTGATTTTATAATTCCACAATGCATTACATGTATTGAAGCATGACATATTTTATCTTACAAATATATACAGTTTTTATTTGGAAATTAAAATAAAGAGCAAAAATTACCTTTCAGGTTACATGTGTGGAAATAGAGCATTGAATAAAAAAGCTCTGTGTAAATTATTCCTAAAGAAGACATTGGTATTTAGTAATAATATACATTTAAAAGAACTTAGTTATTCCTCAGTGCAATTTGGATAAAGGGTACAAATATATTTATTATCTAGGATAAGTCTTGTCCTTTTTGGCCTTTTCCATTTTTAAAATTTATTTTTAAATTGACATGATTATAGCACCAGAATTGTACAGGAAATTGGCAACAATTGTTAGAGAAATGTAGGCTAATTACTGTACTCCTTGTAGCACGATGTTGAAAGCACTGACAAAACAAATTAGGAGGTTTTCTCATCATCACAGCAGCAATTTTTAACTTTGTTTTGCTTTTCTGAGAATATAACCAGTCAAACACAGTTAATTTAACTTGAACAGAGTGAAAAATTGATTTTTTTTTAGTGATGCAATTAGGTTTTTTTTAAAAATCAAGTTAAATAATGATATGCACAGTTTAATTTGTTTACAAACCTTTAGGAACTCTTTTGCATTATAGCATATAAACAATGACTATAAAATAAGGAAAATGATCTGACTAGTGAAATGTCTTACTACTTTTTGTTAATGTGATTCATTTGAGAATCAGTAGTTCATATAAAATAGTAACATCATTTGCTATATTATAACCTTTATAAATTCTTCTATTGTCCATCTATTAAGTGACACAGTTGAAATAACTCTCTCTCTCTTTATATATATATAGAAATTGAAATTAAATATTTTATTAAAATTAAAATTAATATAAATTAAAATTATATATATATATATATTCCAAACAAAAATGAGGGATACATGACAATTCTGTATTTTAAAATCAGGTGTGTTCAAATTCTGTTAATAACATAATCAGCAACTATAATAAATAGCAAAGATTGAACATGATGGTATTTAAGTTCAAAATTTGTTTTATTGAAGATTAGTATGTGTATCCAAGCAATTTAATCTCATGTGATATAGAAGAAGTAAAATACTGACCATTTTTCTGATAAGATTATGTTATCTAGGTTCACCAAGAAGATTCTTTAATTTTTTCAAGTTATGAATTCTTATGTTTGAAAAAGTTTTCCTACACAAGTTGATCTATCTTCTGACATTTTCAGTATTATCCCTGTCTCTGAAATTTTCTTCCTTCGGTTTTTCATATGATTGACTCATTTTATCTCTTTTCTTTCTGATACAAATGTCTTCTACCTTAGTAGTCTATCCTGATCACACTCCCAAATGGCTTGCTTCGCTCTCTTTTACTAACTTGTTAAATTATTCATTACACTTAGCATAATCTGTCTGCATTCCATTCCATAGGGACAGGTACTATAAATTAATAACAATGAATGAGTGAATGACATTATGAATATGGAGACTTAACAATTATAGTCTGTGAGTACATATATCCCCCATTTCCTCAAGGAAGCAACTCAAAAGTTAGTGAAATTTAAGAAATGCCTTTTATGATTTCAAGATACTTATAGACGTATGTGGAAGAAATTATCTTTTATGTTCTGATAGTGAATGCACAGGTAACACACAGGAAATTATAGCAGAAAGAAGAAATTGTCCTAAAACTTTGAGACAAGTCAAGACAAATTAATACCTTAAAGTATGAGTAAATTTTATGTTCCTGTAGTTTGAGTGCTCAGTAAGTTGGAGAAAATTTGGGAATCCCACTGTTTATTTTTTAATTCTTATTTTAGTTGGTCAAAGTCCTTCATATTAATAAAGATAATCTGAAAGATAATTTAGGAAATTTAATTTTCTGCTACTTATGTGCCTTGCTGAAGTAATTTGAACCCCTAGTCCCTCGCCATTATCTTATTCCAATGTTGGTGATCTATTCTTTCGGGATTCACATAGATCCAGCAGCATAGATCATACATTTTTATCTCTATCGGTCCACATCCAGGCTTAATAATGGAAACTATTGTAGGGCATGAGCCCTACTTTCCCAAAGGTATGCTCAGCATTTTTGCATCTGACTATCTATAGGTTCTAGATTTTAGTTTCTTTCAACATTCCAGTCAGTATTATTAGGTCTTTGATAACCTGTTTTATAAAAGAAATAATCAATGCCTATGTTAGTTATTTTAAATTGTGGATAACAGTGTGATAAATTCAGTGGTGGCTTTAAACCAGTCAGGCATATGTTTTCTTTTACCTACATTGGAAAGAATTTCTACTTTGATAAATGACAGCAAAATATTCTGCCAGAATTATTAAATCCTAGGTACTGTTTTTTTGAACCAGTATTTGTTTCAAATACCCTGTTTAAAAATTTGTAAATTTTATATGTTCATACTAAGTTGCAGTTCAATCAAACCAAATTAGTCATTCTTTAAAATTGATTAATTGTTCACTATGAACTCTAATGTTCTGAAAATGACACAGAAGCAAATTAGACAATCTGATTGATGATCAAATATGATACTTCATTTACTGAGAAATCTATTCCTTCATATAATTCCATGGATTTTGTATTTGATGTGCTTCAGTATTTATAACACTGCTTTGCTATGCCTTTGTGTACAGCAATGTTGTTTCTCTTTTTAGAAGGTCTGAAACATGAATTGATTCGTTTGAAGTGGAAGACTAATGTGCAAAATTAGGCCATCACATTCAAAAATGTAAATTCCATTTTTTTTTTTTCACTTCTCAGTCTAGTGAACGTTTTCCAGAAATGCCGTGTAATCAAAAGATCATGAACTTTGGGTTCACCAGAGATCAAATGCTGACTTTGTCACTTACTTCCTTTATGACCCTCATTAATTGACTTCACCTCTTTGAGCTTCAGGTTTATTGTCTATACAACAGCAAGAATTTTAAAAAGAACAATACCTATCACTAAGGTTGTATTGAAGGTATAAGTGTATATGAGGTACTTGGAAATGTTTCCTGGTTCCTCTCTTTAGAATCACTTCCGGAATTGTCTCACCTAAACTCAATGATATAATACAAATAATTTTGGATAAGGAGAAGTGAGTTTTTATTTACACTTTGTCACTTACTCAGTCTTTAATCTCAAGAAAGTTCGTTCTGGATTTTGTTTAGTGTGTCAGCTAACAACTCACCCACTCAACTCCACGTGCACCTTTAATTGTCCTGCTTCATCAGTAGAGGGTGCTGGAAGGACGCTGGAGGATGAGGGGGCTCTTCATGAATGGGTGCTAAGCTCACTGCTAGCAGACTCCTTGAGGGGAGAGATATGCATCTTCCAGTGAAGTAAGTTTGGGACCCCAGATGGCAGATTTCAAGCAAGGTCTGCCACCAAGCACCTCTGCAAAAGCCCAGTTGTTCAGTGGCCCACACCTGCCTCCTTCCCACCAGTCTGAGAGAGCTTCCCCAGATCTGAGAGAGCTCTTCCAGGGCTGGAGTTGTGGCTCAGTGGCGCTTGCCTTGCATGTGTGAAGCTCTGGGTTCGATACTCAGCACCATGTGTAAATAAATAAAATAAAAGAGAGAGCTCTTCCAAATTGGGTACTTCTTTAGGTGAGTTGCCTCAGGCCTAGAGATAGTGACTGCCCCCTGCACTTGTTATGAACATTTTCTTTAGAGTTCTGAGCTCTATTATTTTCTCCTAAGTAGGAAGTCCCTTTATAGTGTTAATATTTCTTTTATTAAAACTTGCCTGTTTAAATTCTTTCTCTCAGTTAATACACCTAGCCAATGATCAGGTTATATTGGATTGTCAATAGATTTTTATTTTTAAATAAGTTTAAGCTCTTATATTCCATGAGATTTAGTGGAATATGTTCCTATGTCTGTTCTAGAGGTGTGCCTCTTGGGTGTGTCCTGCAGAGGCCCATACCTGGTCTGGATATAGGTTATTTTGTTGTGCTCCAAGGGAGTAATGACAGGTTGAAGAACTAAGATAAGAGGAGTGGGAATAAGGTAAAAAAACAGATCTATGCCTGAGAATCAATAATGGTTATTTTTGAGAATCAGGTCATTTGCTTTAGACTAACCTTCTCCAATCTGTGGTAGTTGTAATTATCACTCGGGAAATATTTGAATAATTTAAGTGTGTCCAAATTTTAACCTAGATGGACTGAATTAGGGGTGTGAATTAGCCTATGTATTTTTAAAAACTCTCTAGGCTATTATGATGTATTATTCCCTCCTCATCCCCAGAAATCAATTAATCAAAAAGAAACTATTCATGGAAAATCTATTATGTGCCAGAGACAATGCTAGGTATTGTAGAATGTCCCAGACATTCACAAAAAAGGCTTATGCCCTCTTTTTTCTATTTTCTATTTCTGTTTTTCTCTCATCTATTGCAAAAGCAGGGAAACTGCACCTTTAAGTCACACAAAACTGCTCCACTCCATGCCAGGCATTGTGCTACCATTTTTCTTGTATATTCTTTTACTCTTGAAAGCCCAGTGAAGTAGGTAAAAATTATTAAAAACATTTATAACCAAGGAAATTGAAACTGAGTAGTCAAGTGACTTCTCTTGCTAGAGACACACCAAGTGCTGTCAGTGCATTTATGAAGAGGAGAGGAAGTCCGCTATGAGAAAGTGGGCCCTCAGTCTGTGCACTGATATTTTTAAGCTGTAGCTCTCAAATTTTTCTTTTAAGAAATGAAAACTTGTTTCAAACTGGATCCTTGTTACTTTATCTCTTTTATCTCACTAAATATTTTGTTTTGTTTAATTATAATTCAGGTATCCTCCTTTATGTAAGGCTAGGTATACACCAAAAAGTAAGTTGGGAATGGGAATGGAGTAGGACTATGTGTAAAATGAGTGCTCTTGATCTAATAATATTCAAATTGAAAGGTATTTTAAACTGAGATTTAAACATGGGGGGAAGTAGGGAGAATGCCATATAAATAATGTTTACCAGGAGTTCCCAAGCTCCTAAGTCTATCTGAACAGAGAGGGATAGTAATAGAGTTTCATTTAAGGTACCCATTTTCCAACATCAAAATGAATTTTTGTTTTCATTTTAAATTCAGTTTTTTGTGGGTTTCTATTTTATAACATGCTTCTGTAAAGACTTGACAATGGGGAGAAAGGAGAGACATTTCGTTTGGGGGCTGTGGTGAAAGGAGAACCACATGAAGGTTTATGAGACCTTTTTTTGGTCTGCATGCTCCCCTTGATGGAGGACTTCCTATTATCCGTTCATTTATGCAACCATTCCGTGGTGGGGAGGATACTCAAATGTAGGTCTATCTGACTCTAAGCCAACAGTCTTTTCTTTAAATGATGTAATTTATATAAAGTTCTTTATAGATTGAGAAAATTTAAACACAAAATAAATTTTAAAATATCCGTAAGTCCCAGACAGAGAAGACTGAAGAGGTACAAATAGCTCAGAGAAGGAAAAGTGACTTTAAGTTGGGGGAATCAAGAAAAAGTTCAAGGAGTTGATTGTCCTTGAGATGGATGTTGCAGATGAATAAGCTCTGAGAGGTGGGGTTGGATAGAATTATATGCACAATTAACATAATAAAAACTGGATTGAAGAAAGAATGTCTAGGCCATGTTCAGGGAGCACATACAACTTAGTAAAACTATAGTACATGTCAGGAAGAGAAGGTAAAGTCACACAGGTGAACTGGAGTCAAAATATAGTTGAGAACATTATGAGCAGTGATTAACATGAAGAAGGGCAATTAGATACTGATGTGATTACATGGGAGAAATGAGAGAGTGCATTTGGGTGAGGTAAGAGAGATCTGGTGGGTGTGTGTATAAAAATAGGAGTGGAAAGACCTTTGTGGAGTGTGTATAGTAAAATTGATGCAATTTAGGACAGAGTCAGTGATACCTGCAAGATTTTGAGCCACATAATTAAGAGCATACTGAATTTCATTAACAGAAAAGTCAAGCATCTATTTGAAGGTAGAGAAGTATTTGAGAGAAAGAGAAGTTAAAAATATTTGTTTCTGACACACTGAATTGGAAACACCCAATATAGAGATTCTACAGGGGGCCAGACATGTAAGTTTGGGGCTTGAGGTGGGGTAGGTAGGCTAGAGAGACATTGTATAGGAGTCTTCGGTGCATGGGAATGAACTAAAATCACCATATACTATGAAATTATGAAAGGAAAACTGTAAAAAGAGGAGATGGGTGACACAAACTTTGGAAATTATGCAATTCAGGGATGTAGAAGAGGAAGTGGAGCTACAGAGGATGGTGATATCAGCAGTCTTGAAAAGAGGGAAGGACAGTGAGCTATTAATGCAGCAGAGGGAAAAAGAGGGATTTGTGTT
Source organism: Glaucomys volans (assembly GCA_020662805.1). NCBI lineage: Eukaryota > Metazoa > Chordata > Mammalia > Rodentia > Sciuridae > Glaucomys > Glaucomys volans. The sequence goes on from JAJEJO010002026.1 coordinate 34,829, forward strand.
GAGATCTGAGGCCAGCTGTTGCGTTTGGTGACATTTGAAAATAAAGTTTTAGCAATAGTGGAGGTGAAAACCAGATTGCAGGGGATTAAGTTTTCACTGGGTGTTGAGCAATCCAAAGCTGATCTTTGAAGAATTCTGAGTGTTGAAATGCAGGGGAGAACTAGGACAAAACTTTGCCTACTTTGAAACCATCCAGGGAAGATACTTTGAAGTTAGAAGAGATCTGAGTATGTTCTGGAACAGAGAGGTACATGATAATAGGTATTATCATGTGAAAAAGGACTGTTGCAAGAATTTAGGACAGAGTATGAATTCAGAATAGAACCCTCCATGGAGAGAGAAGTAAGCTCTGCCCCCAAAGCTTTTATCTTAGGATAGTTTGTGCCTGTATTGGCAAATTTATTTATTTATTCTTATTTTTTTATTTTTGATTCATTGTACACAAATGGGGTACAACTTTTCATTTCTCTGTTTGTACAAGATGTAGAGTCACACCATTTGTGTAATCATACATGTACACAGGGTAAAGATAAAATGGTTGATTTATTTTGAGAAAATTCTGTCTCTATCTTATACTCTTTCAACTTTGAGAAAGAGAGAAAAAGAACATGCATATTTGAGCATGAAATGCTGGTGTGCATGTGAGAGAGAAAGAAAAGATGAGGATAGGAGACATCAAGAATGTTAAATAGTGGAGTATATCCAAAAGATGCAAATGCACCTGGACAAGCAAGTGACTACATTGCTGCTCAGGTAGCTGACACTTGGTGACACCTTACCACCTCTGCACGATTCTTAAAAACTTCACAGCAAAGAGCATTCTTTATAAAATTGAGTTCAAATAATGGCAGTGAATGGATTTTTTCCCCCAAATGCCTCATGGTCAAACTCATTGATATGTATATCCTGAAAATGCACCCTCAGTGGATGTAGAGAGATGAATCAATGTTTAACTCAATAGAGTTTTCCCTTTATCACTGAAACTTTATATAATTTAGAAGAAGCACCCAAAATGCTTCCCAACCATTCTGAACATGCCAAAGATGTTTTCCTTGGGAGTCCTTGGTGTGGCTCTGGAATCATGAGTGGCAGTCCACCTTCATAATGATAAGAGAATCATCCCTGATGGTAATAGGAGACCTGAAATTATAGTCAAGACCTTGAAGTTGCCTTCAAGTCAATAGCATGACACTGCATTATCAGAAATCTTGAGGTTCCCTGGAGTTTACCCTGTTACCTAGTAAACTTTATGGTTTAACTAGAGGGGATTCTGTTCTCTGAAAGGCTTATCCTAGACCAGAGGAGGTATGCCTTTGTATGTGTAACATTAATTACATTAAAAAGTGGTATTAGCTCATTTCACGTCATGTTTCTGATTCCCTTAAGTGGGTCTCCTTCAAGGATGCAATCAAAGCTTGACCATAGAGCCATGGGATGGTGGTGGACCATGTGCCACAGATAATCTCAGGGCTTATTTTGTTGCTGCTTTGTTCTAGGAAATCAGCCATCAGACTGGCCTGCTGTCACACACCAAGATCAACTTGTCTTCCTTTTCACTTGGGAGGATTTGGAAAATTAGATGAATAGGAGATTAGATGAAAGCCAATTTTCCAAGGCTCTCAAGTAGTCAGTGGGAGGAACTGCAGGAACAGCCTGTGGAAACCTGGGGCAGAGCCTCCGTGGCAGGTGCACTCTTACCTACACAGATGTGACTTTTCTAAGTCCACAGGTTTGAGCTTCCTCACCAATCCTGCCATGGATACTATTATTTGTCCACTTTTTATTTGTTTTTATCAGTATGTTGTGACATAATCAGCTCTATCCTCTTTATAAGAATCTTATAAAATATTGTCTTTTAGCTTATCTTTAAAGCCTCAAAAATCTTATTTTGACTTTTCGTCAGGCTTTATTTTACAATTCCTTTACTTTATCTATAGTTGTACTTCTCAAAAACTGTGACAACTTTAGTAGAACTTAAAAACTTAAAGCGTCCAGAACTCTCCTAGGATTGAGTTCACCTACATGTTACACAGCTCTGACCATGAAACAATAAAATAAGATTAGTGATTTAACCCTAACAAGACATCTAGGGGTGTGTAGTCTGAGGCTGATGCATGGATGTTGTACTGTTAGACATTTCTCAGATTTTCCCCCTTTGCTGCTGTCCTTAGTGTGTAGATTTATTCACAAGAGCATCTTATGGAAGCAGGATGGCACACTTACTTCCAGTCTTACTATCGCTACTCACTTAGAAGGAAACATAAAGAAACCAGGAGGAGACTGGTCTTACATTAGGAAAACCACGCTTTCCCAGAAACCACCTTCTCCTATCTTACTTGCTAAAGTGTGTCGCACGGCTACTTCTCCACATGAAAGCAGCTGGAACACTAGGGTTAAGAAGGGGATATTGGTGTCTCAAACAAAATGAGAGTTCTCTTCAAAAGGAATGGATGAGTGGTAGTAAAAATGGTGGTATTTTTCAAAAGAACATCCCTCCCCCAAACGTTCTGTGTAAACTTAGTTAATAGGTAAAATGAAGTTTCATAGGAACACAGCAAGGAATAATTGAATAAAGACAAATCAGAAGGTTTGATTATATTTGATTAGATTAGATCAGGTAACAAACTGGATTAGAGCCATCAAAATGATATAAAATTATAGAGATATTTACCTATTAACCTAATTCATGGCATACCACTTTTCTGTAACATGCTTTGGTCTCTAACCTGAAGGACTTTTTGACTAAAACTATTACTTTTGTCCTTGGAGAGAATTTCCTCTGAATTCCTCATTTTCTCAACTTCTAGATATAGTAGATATCTGTATCTGATTTGAGATCAGAATTTTTTCATTATTTAGAGATTTTCTTTAAATGATAAACATTATAGATGATTTCTTAAACATGATTTTAGTGTTTACAAAAAATTTTAAAAATGGGAAAAGAAGTTGAATATACACTTCTCCAAATAATAATTTATTATTGATATAAAATATGTGTGACATAAAACTTATCATTTTAATTTTTTTGGTGTACAACTAGAGGCATTAAGTATATTTGCATTGATGTGCAACCATTACCACAATCCACTTCCAGAATTTTTACATTATCCTAAATGAGAAATCTGTACCCATAAAACAATAACTCCTCATTCTCTCCTTTCCCCAGCTCCTGGTAACCACCATCCTTCCCCATGTCTCTAGAATTTGCTGTTTCTAGGCATCCCATATAAGTGGAATTATACAATATTTATTTCTTTTTGTCCAGTGTATTTCAATTACTATAATATTTTCAAAATCATCCTATAGCATGTAGCAGATTTTTAATCCTTTTTAAGACTGAGTAATTCCATTATAACAATGCATCACTTTTGTATATACAGCCATCTATTGATAAACATTTGCAATATTTCTACCTTTCACCTATTATTATTACTGCTGTGTGAATATAGGTATACAAAAATCTGCTTTTGCTTTTGCTTTTCAATTCTTTGGTGCAACTGCATAGAAGAGGAATTCCTGAATTATACAATAGTTCTATGCTTAACTTGTTCAGGAGTTGACAATGTTTTCCGCAGGGGTTGCAGTCTTTCAAAAACATCCCCACATTGCATACCAGGTATTCCATATCCTTCCCAATACTGGTTATTTTAATTTTTCTTCCTTTCCTTTTAAGTTTTGAGTAATATTCATCCTAATGTGTTTGAATTGATATCTCATAGTTTTGATTTGCATTTGCATATTAGTGATATTGAGCATCTTGTTTATTTATTGACCATTTGTATATACTGTTTGGAGAATATATACTCAACTCCTTCTCCCAATTTTTAATTATTTAACTGTTGGGTTCCAGGAATTCTTTACATATTCTAATATTTATTCCTTCTTCCATATGTGATTTGCAGATATTCTCTTCCATTATGCAGACTGCGTTTTCACATAATGGAATATGTGAAATTCCGTAAGTTTTTAATTTTGATGTTTTATCATTTATTTATCTCTTTGCTTGTATCTTTAAACTAATTTGAAACTAAAATATCCAAATATATGTGACTTAGTCCAACTTTGGAGGAAGAGATGGCTTTTTCACAGCATTTGCTTTGCTTGGAATTCTCTATGGACCCTCTACCAAAATGCACATCCAATAAGATTTACAGTTTCATGGTTTTTAAAGCCAAAGAAAGCCATTATGAAGCAACCCAGAGGCAGAATTCTAGATTTTAGTATTTTATTTCTATTATTTTATTTTCTTCCACAAAACTAATCTTACACAAATTTTAGCAATTTATCTTTTCTATACTTTTCAGTCTTTGGAAAGCATTCAACTTAGTTTACATGGTATTAAGAACTGTTCTATGCACAAGTTTCAGGAGATTGCAAGGATGATTAGCAAAAGGTTTGTGAGGATTAACCCCTTATTTCCTTCAATCTATCTTAGAGTTGTGATTGGTTTAGTATAACTAGTTCTAGAAAAAGAAATACAATTCTTTTTTTTTTCCTTTGAGGGTCCTTGAGAACCTTTTATTTTTTTATTTTTTATTTACTTATTGATTCATTGAACACAAATGCAGTACAGCTATTGTTTCTCTGGTTGTACACAAAGTAGAGTCACACCATCTGTGCATTCATACATGTACACAGGACAATGATGTCTGTCACACAGTCTGTTATTATTCTGACCCCCCAACCCCAACCCCACCCTCCTTTCCCTCTATGCTATCTATCCTTCCTCCATTCTTGCCACCCTTCCCCCCCACATTATGCATCATCATTCATTTATCAGAGAGACCATTCTGCCTTTGTATTTTGGGATTGGCTAATTGCACTTAGCATAACAGTCTCCAACATCATCCATTTACCTACAAATGCCATAATTTTATTCTTCATTATGGCTGAAGAATATTCTATTGTATATATATATATACCACAGTTTCCTTATCCATTCATCTATTGAAGGGCATCTAGGTTGGTTCCACAATCTAGCTATTGTGAATTGAGCAGCTATGAACATTGATGTGGCTGCATCACTGTTGTAATCTGATTTTAAGTCCTTTGGGTATACACCAAGGAGTGGGATAGCTGGGTCAAACGGTGGATCCATTCCAAGTTTTCTAAGGAATCTCCACACTGCTTTCCAGAGTGGCTGCACCAAATTGCACTCCCAACAGCAATGTTGAGTGTACCCGTTTCCCCACATCCTCGCCAACACCTGTTGTTGCTTATATTCTTAATAAAAGATATTTTAATTGGGGTAAGATGAAATCTTAAGGTGGTTTTGAT